>BQMZ01000045.1:0-52201 GCA_036984285.1 Chlamydomonas sp. KOR1 | reverse complement strand
ACCCTACTCGTCCTTCTCGCCCTTATCCACCACCCTCAACCTTGCCACCCTGCCACGTGGAGGCGGCACGCGCGTGCACACGTGCCACGCCCACACCGCGAACGCCACGCCTCCCACGCCCGCCGCCGCCACCAGCCCGTACGGCACCATGTTGCTCGCCTCGATCCAGCCCATGCAGCCGCCGCCGCCGCCCGCCCCCGCGCCGCCGCCCGCCGCCAGGCCGCCTCCCACGCCCGCCCCACAGCTCCTGGGCACCATGTAGTGGCGGCCGTGGGGGTCCAGCTGCATGGAGTACTCAACCCAACCCGCAGCACGGTCCAGGGGGTCGCCCGGAGCTGCACGAAGCTGCCGGCCCAGCAGCTGCGCGGCCGATGTGTAGCTGCGGGTCGGATTCAAAAGAGAGCAAAAGGCGTGTGAGGGGAACACTGCAAAGGGCGAACTGAAAGAGCAGGCGGCGGGGGGCTTGCAGGGTCGGGGTGAGCGTAAGGAAGGGACCGTGGGCGCAGGCAGGAGCAAGACAGGCGACTGGGGCAACGGCTCCGCCCCTCGAAAGGGCAGGCAAGGGGCTGGGAGTATCAGGAGTTGTTGGTAGCAAGGAAGAGGGGACATGCACATGAGGGATCCGCCCATGTGGCGCCGCCCGATGCCCCCTCTCAATGCTGTTCCCCCAGCAGGCCACATCGCAGCAGCACTCACGAGTACACGTTCCGCATGCGCTCAATGGCCACCGATATCTTGTACGACGCCGCGCCGCCCTCCAGCTCGGCCCGGCTCAGCCGCTGGCCCGCCCCTAGCGCCGCCAGCCTCGCCACCAGGTCCTCCTGCGCCGTACTCAGCGGTACAGCCATGGCGGGCTTGCCGTGGTACAGCGCCGCATACAGGGACTGCGGAGCAGCAGTGCATGTGTGATCCAGTGTTACACTGTGGGCGAGAGCCAGGGGTCCATATCCGGACCGAGACACAGTGACGGCCTCTAGGGCCAAAGGCACGAGCCGGGAGGGCTCGAGGCACGGGACAACGCCCGACAGCACACGCGGGGGTCTACATGTGTGCCATCCTTGTGGCGGCGGTGACAGGTAGCGGCACAAGGGGAGTTGGTAGTGAAGTGTTTTGGGGGCGTAAAAGGCTGGCAGGCGGGTTACAAACGGCTGCGGCATACAGGCACTGCGGCACGTGGATTGGTTGGGCTGCCTGCTTAGTCCATGCCGTCCAATTAACAGGTTGCGTGAGTTGCGGGGCTGTGATCAAGCATACACGCACATGAGCTTGTTTCCTGTCCGGCCCGCAGGTGTTTACTTCGGCAACCCCTGCCGTTCAACCCGCCCGAGCACGCCCCCACCTGCGGGCTTCCGTCCGTGATGACTGACATGACGTTGGGGTGCGCCATGAGGTCGGCCAGCGGCACGTGGGGCAGCATCAGCACGTGGCGCGCGTGCTTGAGGGGCAGGTACACCTGGAGCCACGCGGTTGGGGGTTGCAGTGGGTCAAGGTCAGAGGGCAAAGATTGGGGATGTGTTTCCGGCAGATGTTCAGCTTCAAGTGTGGCGCTCGTGCTTGAGGGGCAGGCGCGCCTGGGTTAGGCAGAGGGGCCGCTGGGTTGGGAATGGAATGAGGGCAGAGGGCCATAAGGGCGATGTGCACAACTGTGCGTAGGACGCAAGTGAGACGAGAGCGCTGGGAGAAGTGGGGACCTGCTGCTCATGAAATTGCACACGAAGGGTTCAAGGCGCGACAAGCTCAATAGCCCCGTCCTTCCACAACCCGAATGACGCGCTTGCAAACGCGCGGGCCCTCCTTAGGAACCACATTACGGCCCCGTCTTCCCCGGCCCTCGCAACCCCCAGGGCCGGCCACTGGCCCTCTGTCACCTGCAACACGCGGGCCCTGTCCGCCTCGGAGATCTGCCACACGATGTGCTGCTTGAGGTCGATGGTGGCCTCGGCAATGGCCAGAAGCGCGCGGAGGGGCGTGCTGCGGGGGGGTATGAGCGTGAAACGACAGTACACCTTGTGAGGCGTCAGGGAGTCAAGGTGATGGGGTAGCAGGAAGGGACGCAACGGAGCAATCATGTTGTATAGCAAACCACCACTGACGCCCAATGCATTTCGTCTTGCTAGGTTCAAGCGGCAATTAATTGAGCAAACGTCGGCAGCCGCTAGGGCGGAATCTTGACACAGCTTACTGGGAAAGGCCTTAGTACCCTCGGCCCTCGTTACTCCTGTACCCATGTCTGACCCAGGGTCTCTGACCTCCCAACCTACGGTGAATCCTTCCACGACACCCTCACCAATAGTCTGGCGGAAAGGCAATGACCGCCGTTCCGTGCTTGGCGCCCGCCACGTGCCCCGCCAACGCCGCCGGCAGCGGCACAGGCGGCCCCACCCCCAGCGGCCCCACCAGCTTCACCGCGGGGGGCAACGGCTGCGGCTCCAGCAGGCCCCAGTCCGCGCCTGTGACCACCACCGTGCCGCGCAGGTGGCACCGGCTGCCGCCCGCCGCCGCGACAGCGGCGGCGGCGGCGGGGCCGGCGGCGGCGGCCGCCACCGCTGCGGCGGCTGTGTGGTACGCCAGGAGGCGGTGGCGGTGGCGGAAGGCGTGCAGGCGCGGCTCGTAGGTGCGTGCGCGCCACAGGCGCAGGCGGTGGTATTGCAGCAGGTTGCGCACCTTGTCCCACTGCGAGGTAGCCAGTACAGGGAAAGAAGGTATTCGTTGTGGAGGCCGCGGGGCCCACCGAGCGGCCGGTAATGAGCACATGGGAAAGGTGCGAAGGTGGGGGCATGCAAGGTTTGTCGGTTTGAAGGCACTTAAGTGTCAGTGTACCACGCGTACGGCGTGCCGTACTGTGCGCGCTGCCAGACCAATTGCTGGCCCGCTGGCGCTGTGGAACCGGGACTCAGGGGATGCCCTCCAGCTCAGAGGCTCCTGCTCGAGCCCCAACTCGAAGGGCCTCCACCGCCTGCCCTACCAGGCAGCCGTACTGACCGTGCATGAGTCCCATCCCCTCCTCTCTCGGCAAGCACAGCTGTGACCGTGTGCGGCTGAGCTTCAGTCTCGCGGCTAGTCCGTATGCGTCGACTGACCGACGACCCACCAGCTCCCTGCGCGCGGCTGGTTCCATACCACCCCACGTGAGGACACCAGTTTCATATCTGCCCGCGTGGTGACACCAGTTCTACACCTGCCCGCTGGCGACACCAGTTCCACACCTCCCTGCCCACACCAGCGGGCCCCACGGCCCGAACCCTGCTCGACCACCCCTGACTCACCAGCCCCATGCGTCCGCCCCCCAGCGCTGTGCCGTACGATGCCACATGGCTGGTGGGGTGGCCGTGGCCCTGCGCGCGCGTGGGGCGTAAGGCACGTGTGTGTTGTACATGTCAGGAGTCTGATGCAACAACAAGGTGGTCCTTAAACACATGACGGTGCCTAGTCCAGAAAGTACCGTCGCTGCAACCGACCATGAACAGTTGGCGTGCATCGGATAGGAGGACATGTCACGGCATGAGACACCATGCCGCACAACGCTATGGCGACAAACTCCCCGCATTGTGGGCATGCACCACATCCCAGTAACCACACCCCTCCGGGTCCGTAAGGATGCTAACGATGCCCCACAGCGAGAGGGTGGCCCAAGCCGTTGTGACGACCCCCCTCCAGCGCTAAGGGCACGCCCCACAGCCAAGGGCCCTTCAGGACCCAGATGCTGTTCCCCTCCCGGGACATCAGGATGCCCCAATGCCCAATGGTTGCTCCCCTCCCACACCCTGAGGTTGCCCCACAGCAACGGCACCGCTCCCGCCCTCATGGGATCTTGGGATGCCCTATGGCAAGTCTACCCCACCCCACCCCTCAGCCCTATTGGTGGCGACACCCCTCTGCCGCGTCATGGCAAGCTGCCAACCCCCTGTGGCCCCACCCTGACCTACGCACCATGAGGATGCCCCACAGCAGCGGCACCGCCGCCCCGTCGTCGTACGCCGCCCGCCGCTGCACGCCCAGCCTGTCTGCCAGCAGGCCGGGGCAGGGGTCGGCGGCCGGGCCCAGGGAGGCGTTGAAGGCGCCGTGGGACAGCTGGTCCATTATCGTGCGGTTCTGGGCCGCGGGGGAGAGGGGCGGATTGGGGTACAGTGGGGGACAGGGGTTGTGTGGGGTGGGCGTTGGGTGGGGCGGGGGAGGAAGCAGGAAGGGGTGAGGTGAGAGGGAGGTGCGTGACGTGCCGCTGGGAGGAAAGCAGCAGAGGAGTGCGTGTAGGGAGATGGTTGTGGGCGCGGTGCAATTGGGTTGGCTGAAGCTGTTGTATGGGTTGGCAGAGGTGTTGGTGTTGGTGGCATGGGCAGCGGTGTGGCCGGTAGCGTGCGGTGCGGTGCGCGATGGACGAGAGTAAGGAAACGGGTACGAAGGTGGCCCTGGGGCCAAGTTACCTGTAACAATTATGGAAGGTGGCACTGGGAGGCACCCACCTGCAGGACGCTGGCACAGGAGGCAAGCTGAAAGTCCAGTGTAGCTGTAAGCTCATGGATGGCACCCTTTTTGTCTAGCTGGTATTCTTGAAAGGCCACGCTCCCGTAGTGTATTACAGACACGTGGTCCTCTGCTTGCAGCTCCTTGGCCAGCGCGTCTGGCACCAGGCAGGTGACTTGATGCCCACGAGCAGCAAGCCTCCGCACCAGGGCCCATATGTCCAACGCTAAGGGCAAAAGGTTGCCAGTGTAGCATAAAAGTGTTCCTTGGAAGGGGGCTGCACTGGAGGACTGCTGTGCCGCGACTGGGGGCACAGCGGCATGCTCGTCAACCTCGGGCAGCAGCTGCTCCACCACAGCCTCTGGAGCAGCTGGCTCAAGAGTGACAACTTCTGCTACATTGCACTGATCACAGGTCGGTTGCGCTGTCGGATAGTGGGCACTGCCCGGCACATGCTCGGCGGTCAGCGTACTGAAGAGCTGGAGAAGCAAGAGCAGCTTACAAGCACAATAATATGATGTTTGATCCATTTTAAGGTAGGATAGAATTGGTGTTACGTCGGCTCATTGCGTCCTAAGAGTTCGAAAGCTTGCTCTCCACCACTTGACGATACGTGCTGAAAAGGGGCAAAGTGTCTGTCCGCTGTAAGACTACATCAGGTATGTAAATGAGGGGCTGACTGCTTAGTCGTCCAAACGCTGCGGACGGTCTGTGTAAGCAAAATTTGTGCCGTACGCCTGTGAGCACAGCCCTGGCGTCTGAGGTCACAGAGGTTCCCATGGGTGCACTCACAAGCCTGTCTACTGCAAAGCCATATCTGCTTGGACACACACGCACGAGCTCGCCGCTGCCGGAGCACGAGCCTTCCCAGGACCAGCTAGGGCTCGGGGCAAGTGGGTTGAAGGGTGCGGTGATTGGGTACAAGCGCAGGTGGGGCAAGTGGGTGCAGCCGTGCAGGTGGATGCGTCTGGGCGTGCCAAGAGCCGCCGCGAGGCGGCACGCGGGAGTATGATGCAGGACGTTGAGTACCTTGCTGATGTTCACATGAGTGGAGTGGATTGCAACCTGGTAGCTACAGCGACACTACCAACAGCAGTAGCAGACGGGCTGGCTGAACTGCTGCAAGCGACGCGCTGCGACGCTGGTGGTACACCGCAGACCCCGTCAGGCGAACAGAACAGCAGGGGAAGTCGACGCTGAGCCAAGTGCGTGCGCACAAGCAGCAGCTCCCGGCTGGTGGAGGCTCTGCCAGAGGCCAGAGACCACTGTTGGACACCCTTCTGCTTTAGCTTGTTACAGCTGCTGTCCCGGGTACGTGCACACCCGCAGCCACGAGGGTAAAAATGTGATCAAAGCGAGATGAGCACGACCGACAGTGAAACCAGCATATATCACATTTGCACTATCAACCTGCAAAACTCGTTGTGTGGTCTTGCAACCATCCATACGAGTCGGCACATGGGATGCCGTTGTGCCATGCCAACCAGCACAACCCGCCGTTGGGAGACGACAAACCGCACCCCGCAGAGCGAACCGAACCCGCTGTCCTGCCGGAGACAGCCCCAAACCATGCAAGGCATCCAAACAGTTAGGCAACGTCAGGCGGGGCGAACAAGCCTATTCTAGCTTGCTTGTTCTCAATCCTGCGTATCCAAGCCACGCCGTCCAACTGCCACGAGCCGATCACATCCCAGCACCCTTAGCTTGCCATCCCACACCGCAAGGAGCCCTCCCGCGGCCGGGAGCCATGCCACCCGAGCCCAACCCGCACAGGGAACGGACAGGACCCTGGTATGTGCCGGCCCCAAAACACTCGGGTGCTTCACACAGCCCACCATCGTCAGGCCCTTGTGGCGCAACACGCCCCACCAATAGTCCGAGAAGAAAAACGCACGACGACGAAGCGCCGCACCAGACAAACCCCACACGCGCCAACGCGAGAAAATAGCGCCCGCGCAGCCCGGCAGCGCCCTCCTGCTAGCCACCATCTACAACGCGAGGCACCTGCCGGAAGCTGCTGCGCCGGGAAGCTGCGAGAAGCTGCTTACGCCATGGTGGCCTTGGCAGCCTCGATCACCTTGGCCGTGGTGATGCCGAACTTCTCGTACAGCACGGGGGCGGGGGCCGAGGCACCGAAGTCGTCGATGCCCACGTGCTTGCCCTTCAGGCCCAGGTACTTGCCCCAGCCGAACGAGGAGGCGGCCTCCACGGACACGCGGGCGGTCACGGCGGAGGGCAGCACGCTCTCGCGGTACTCGGCGGGCTGCTCGTCGAACAGCTCCCAGCAGGGCATGGACACCACGCGCACCTTCTTGCCTGCGGGCGGGTGATCATCACCACACGTACACGCCGGTAAGTTGTGCATGTTCACTGGCCAGCTGTGACATCCCACGACTGATTTGGGTCATTGCGCACCGGGCTAGCCAAGCTCCTCATGCAGCTGCTTAGCTGGATCGAGGCATGCGCGTCACCAAAACGTACTGCATCAACTTCACGCAGCCGCACGCACGACGAATCACGGTACCCCTGGAGTAAAATACTCACCCTCCTTCTCCAGGGCCACGGCGGCGGCGTGCGCCAGCTCCAGCTCCGAGCCGGTGCCCATGAGGATCACGTCGGGGGTGCCGTTGGAGTCATGGATGATGTAGCCACCCTTGGCCACGCCCTCCACCGAGGTGCCGGGCAGGTTGGGCATGTTCTGGCGAGACAGGGCGATGGTGGTGGGGCGCTTGCGGTTCTCGACGGCCACCTTGTAGGCACCGGCGGTCTCGTTGCCGCCCGCGGGGCGCATCATCATCATGTTGGGCATGGCGCGGAAGGACGCCAGGTGCTCAATGGGCTGGTGGGTGGGGCCGTCCTCGCCCAGGCCGATCGAGTCGTGGGTCATCACGTAGATGACACCGGCCTCCGACAGGGCGGACATGCGCATGGCATTGCGCATGTAGTCGGTGAAGATGAAGAAGGTGGCGCAGTAGGGGATCAGGCCCGACTTGTGCAGCGCAATGCCGTTGCAGATGGCGCCCATGGCGTGCTCGCGCACACCGAAGCGCACGTTGCGCTCGGCGGGGGAGTCTGCGGAACGATGGGCAGGACACAACACGGGGGTTCTTAGTGCTTGCTTGCCACAGGAATATGCTGTGTACATAACACCTATTTGGGCAGCAGATGATGTGAAGCAGGCGTGTGGAAGAGCGCCTGCTAGCAACTTCTGGCCCACGACCCAGATCAGAAAAAGCCAGCAATGCTCCTCCCGGGGCGAGACTCACGCTTCTGGAAGTCGCCCGAGATCTTCATCAGGGTCAGGTTGGAGGGGGCCAGGTCGGCCGAGCCACCGATCAGGCCGGGCAGCACGGGGGCCAGGGCGTTGATCATGGTCTGGCTGTGCTGGCGGGTGGCCAGGGGCTTGTCCTCGGGCTTGAACGAGGGCAGGGCGGCGGCCCAGTTCTCGGGCAGCTTGCCGCTGGTCAGGGCCTCGAACTCAGCCCTGCAGGGGGACGATCACACAACATCACCTCACGACCCAGGTCCTCCCGCTCGCGCAGCAAACTATCCGAAACAGCGCAAGGCCACGGCATCAAGCCGTCAAACCCAGCTGTGATCACCAGTGCGCAGTGGAAGGCCACAGCGTTAGGCTTTGAAAAGCTGCGCTGTTCGGCTTTCACCAATGCCATCACGCTGATTGCAAGCTCGCCTACTGCAAGCTCAGAAAGTGTATCACCGCTACTCACCACTCCTTGGGGTACTTGGCCTTGTACTCGGCGCAGGCGGCCTTCCACTCGGCCTCGGCGTCAGCACCGCGCGAGATGGCGGAGCGGAACACGTCGTACACGTCCTGGGGCACCTCGAACTCCCCGTGGGTCCAGCCCAGGTTCTTGCGGGTGGCGGCCGTCTCCTCGGGGCCCAGGGGAGCACCGTGCACGTCGTGCGTGTCGGCCTTGTTGGGCGAGCCGTAGCCGATCAGGGTGGACACCTGCAGTGGCAGCGAGGGGCGCCGGAAGCGGGGTGGCAGCAGTTAATACCGTAGCATGCGAGTGCATCAGCCATGCGAGACTGTGCGCAAACACGCAACCACTTGAAAGCGAAACAGGGCAGGGGTCAGGTAAAAGCGGGTATGAGGCGACCCAAATGAGCGGCAGAGCCCCAGTGCCCCACCTTGCTCAGGGTGGGCTAGGACGGTGCAGTGCAACCCAAATGAGCAGCAAAGCCCCACCTTGATCAGGGTGGGCTTGTCCTTGACGGCCTTGGCCTGGGCAATGGCGGCGCGCATGCCGTCAATGTCCGTGTTGCCGTTGATCACGTGGATCACGTGCCAGCCCAGCGCCTCGTAGCGCTTGGCCACGTCCTCGGTGAACGAGATGTCGGTGTGGCCGTCGATGGAGATGCGGTTGTCGTCGTACAGGGCAATCAGCTTGCCCAGGCCCCAGTGGCCGGCCAGGGAGCAGGCCTCGTTGGAGATACCCTCCATCATGCAGCCGTCACCCAGGATGCAGTAGCTGTGGGTAGGCAGTATTTAACACCAGTCAGACTCGCACAGCGGAGGCGCTAGAGCGGTGCACATGGGACAACAGCTGATCTAGCCGGACGCGACTGCAGTGGCTGCCTCTGATTGGTTGCATGCATGCGAGTCCGCGTAGGACGCATGCGGCCAGCCAGCAGTGCATGTAGACAGTTACTCGCGTGCTTTGGAGACGGTATGACAGCATTGGGCAAGTCGCAGTGCGCATGTTCGGCCAGCGTGTTATGACAGCAGATGCGGAAGGATACAGGCGAAGGCGGCAGGGCGTGCCGAGGGCGTGGGCAGGGGTGAGGGCGTGGTCGATCACGTGCAAACCAGGGGTGAGGGCATGGTCGATCAAGTGCAACCCAGGACACGGCAGGCTACTGCTCTCATGCGTACTGGGGGCTACCTCAGCAGGGCACAGCGTCCTGCTACTCACGTGTAGTGGTCCACGATGGGCTTGACGTCCGGCTTGTTGAAGCGGGCAGCCAGGTGGGCCTCAGCCAGGGCCAGACCGACGGCGTTGCAAATGCCCTGGCCCAGGGGACCTAGAACGCACACGCACGAACAGCAGCAGGGTGTGTCAGGCACGCGCCGGCATGGTTTACACGAGCATTCATGCCATGCGCTCTTGCATTACGTCCAGGCTCGCGGCGATTTCGGTTCGGTTTTCCTTGCGGCCATTCGGCTCCATGCGCTTGGCCGCTGCCGGAAACACAGCGAAGGCTCGCTCGAGCGTATGAAGTCAGATAATGGCCAATGTAATTGTGCTGTGTTAGTCGCATTCTGTTTTGTGCGCTCCCGAAGCGGAGACGTGTGTCCGCTGACGCTCTACCCCCACCCCCACCCCACACGCTACTAGAGCTTATAAAAGAATATTCGTGCATAATGCAGTGAGGCAGAGAAGCTGGAGATCGGCGCTGCTGCTCAGGACAGCCGACGAAACGCTTATCGCCGTCAGCTCACCAGTGGTCACCTCCACGCCGGAGGTCACGAAGTTCTCCGGGTGGCCGGGGGTCAGCGAGCCCCACTGGCGGAATTGCTTGACCTGGTCCAGCTGCAATTCAAGAAATGCAGTCGCGGCAAGGGCGAACAGTCAGTCAAGCCGCCTTGCATGCCGAAAAGCATTCGCCTTGCGCACCGCATAAACGCCATACCACCCGGCCAACCCAGATCTGGCCCATCTTACCGGCACAGAGTCATAGCCGGTCAGGTGCAGCATCGAGTACTGGAACATCGAGCCGTGGCCGGCGGACAGCACGAAGCGGTCGCGGTTGAACCAGTCGGGGTTCTTGGGGTTGTACTTCATGACCTCGTTCCACAGCAGGTAGCCCATAGGAGCGCAGCCCATAGGCATGCCGGGGTGGCCCGACTTGGACTTGTTGACGGCGTCGATGGCCAGGAAGCGGATGGCGTTGATGCACTTGTCCACCAGGCCGCGGGAGATGGCAGGCGCAGCGGCCTTCGCGGCCGCAGGAGCAGCCTGCGCAACCACGGTGCTGCGGGCGCGGCTGACCTTGGGAGCGACGCGAGGCAGAGCCTGCGCCTGCTTGCCCACGGCCGGGGCCCGAGTCTGCTTCATCATGGTCTGCATTTTGAAAACACTGGGTGGCGGGCTACAAGTCGGTAGCCTTGCCTGTGCTGCGTGTAGCACCAAAGTGTCGGAACTGGAGCGAGGAGGAGCTACTTATCCAAGCCGTACGGTCATCATCCGCACCTACCGTTGCTTCTACCGTTGCTTCCAGGGATGAGCACATTGTTCAGTAATGAGGTTTAATCATTCTCACAAATGCTGCAGTGAGCCCCAACCCATGTGACAAGTTAGAGCAGTCCAGACCGCAATTTAGTGTACCGTGGTGGACTGACTTCGACCCAATTGGCCCTGAAACACCTCAAAACACATTCACATGATGCTTCTAGCAAAAGGGACGCTTCCTCTGCGGAGGCATGCGCATCTGGTCGCTCCATGCTCGTCGGCGCAGAGGGCTGTGACTCCGCTCAGGGGAATCTGCGGCCGGCAGCCGATCCGCCCGATGGCTCAGTCTGCTGCTGCACTGCAGCTTCAAGATAGCAACGGATCGCAGCAGGATCAGGGGAAAGCAGGACCGGCGGCGCGTCTGGCCTCAATTGGCCGGGACCTGGCCGCGTCCTGCGCAGGTGTTGCCCTGGCGACAGCCGTGGTTCAGCTGGTGGCCAGCTATGTCGGGAAGGCGCGGGATGCCTTTGCTAACCAGCTGCGATCACTGCCAGGCGTGGAGAAGGTGCGGGGGGTTGTGGGGGGGGAGGAGGAAGTCCCGCAAGGGCTCCGGCGCGGTCTTGGCCCAAAAATAAGGCGCGTGCAGCCTCATGGGCACCTTCTGCTCACGCCCCGGTTTAGCAGTGAGGAACATCCAGCTTTGCAGGAGGGCACTACACCACAGTGAGGGTTTAGATCCAAGCCAGGGTGGCAGCAAGATGAGCTCAGCACGTGGTAGGCCTCGGGAGGCAGGCACCTGCTGCGGCTGCGGCTGAACGAACAGCACACGCAACCCGTCCTGACAGCTGAGACAATACCACTGCACCTGACACTACATACCACACAAGCGCCGGAGCAGCAGTATGTCATCAGCGTGCGCCCTGCAGTGTTGGTCCATGCAGCTGGCGCCCCATCCTACAGACCCGCTCCTGCGATCGCCTCGCCAGCGCTGCCCCTTTTGGCGCACATTTGCAGCCCAACCATCACCGCAGTAAAGCACACGCAACATAAGTCGTGCTTTCCCACTTGGCGGATTGGGGTCTTCCCCCTGCCCGGCACGAGGACTGATCCTTCGCGCCCCTTCCCCACACACTGTCCAGGCCATGGCGTGGCAGCCGCAGCCGCAGCAGCTGCGCTCCGGCCTAAAGCTGGCGGCTGCCGTGCTGCTGCCCCTGGCACGTGTCTTCGCCGCGGAGTCGCTCACCTCGGTCTACGCGCGCACGTTCGAGCGGGCGGCGTTCGGCTTCGCCAAGGTGAGGAGAGGGGGTCCGTGCCGTTCGCGTTGAGGTGCGTACCTGGGTGCGTGGGTTGACACCAAGGTGCTGTCGAGTAGCACCTTGGTGTCAACCCAAGCACACGGGGCTTGTGGGGTCAAAGCGGGGGGCGCAGGGACGTGAAGTAAGATGCGGTGAAGGGGAGGACAAAGCAAGAAGCAGCGCGTAGCTAAGGGATTTAGACTATTGAGCCACGTGTAAAGGGAACGCGTAGTCAACAGCATACGGTGGGGTCGGGGTAAGGGTTTTGAGGGCAGGCTGGTGCAGGCGGGGCTTGGGCGGTTGAGCGGGGTGCAGGGTTAGGGCGCTGGCGAGAGGGTCACTGGGTGAGAACGGGTTCAGGGCGACGGTGTAGGGAGGGCCGAGGAGCAGGCTGTGCACTGGGCGAGGGCGTTGCAGTGTGGCCTATATGCACGGGGCCTTCTGCGCTCGGGGCGGACTCGACACGAGGGACTGTAGGTCCTTCGTCCGCGGCTGAGCTGCTGCTGGCCAGCAGCAGTGCGGTCTGACATTCGGGGCCATGTGGGTTGTCATGCTGAAGGCTCTACGCTAGCTGGGGTAAACGGGTATTCCTTGTGCTGCTGTGGGTAGCTGTGCAGCGGGGGGCCATCGGACTGCCGTGTAAGCTACTGGTGTTAACCCGTCGTTCAGCAACTGGTTGACAATTTCTACCGTCACCCGCGTTGTGCCGCTGACCAGAACGCTGCCTCCTTCCCTGCCATCCGCAGATGTATCTGTTCTGCCTGTTCATGCGCGTGCTGCTGTCGTGGTTCCCATCCATCGACTGGAACTCGCAGCCCTGGTCCTTCTTGCGCCTGGTGGGTTGCGGGCAACGGGGTTGCTTGCGTCTCTAGCAGTGGTGGCAGGGCTGGTGCAACCGATGGTTAGTACGCCATGTGATAGAGGATGCGGTGATGGGAGGTACAAATGCAAATTCCAAAGCAAGTTCCAAGGACGAGACTCTAGTCTAGTCTAGTAAGCGATGCAAAGCACCGTGCTTTGCTGGGCTGTCCCAACGGATCCAGGGGACGGATTTGGGCGCTGCACGGTGGGTTAGATTATTTGCAAGGTATTACCGGTACCGGTAGTACCGTCGTGTTTGGTGGGTGTTCCTACTGCGTTGGAAGCTGGGAGAGCACCGGACCACAAAGGGGGTGTGCTGTGGACATGATGGTTGCATCGTACGGACGGCGCAATAGCGGTGTTGGCTGGTGTGGGGTTGCAATGATTGGTAGCGGGCCGTGCTCGGTCGTCCTTTGGAGAGGAGCTCTTCGGGCAGCCTGCAGCATCGTGACCCTTTTCAGCACTGCGAACACTTGCAGCGCGTTCATCAGGGCCGTGGTGCGTCGCCGGGCCGGGCATGGGCGGGGACCTACTGTCTGCCCCGATGGTGCGGATCTGCATGGTACTAACGCAATCGTACAACCCCAACCACGCCCTGCCGTACAGATTACGGAGCCGTACCTCCAAATCTACCGCGGCATCCTGCCGCCTCTCTTCGGCCAGCTGGACTTCACGCCCCTATTCGGCTTCCTCATCCTACAGGTGGGCAGGGCAGAGATTGATCATGGGGGGGGGGGGTTCCTAGCGGGTATCGGAACTCGTATCGGTGGCACATGGCGGGTCCACTAGAGATTGTACCAGCCTATGGCCAGAGCCGTGACGCTGTAGAACGGAACCTGGGCAGAGAGTACACTAGGACCGTGTGGACCATTGATTCGCGAAGGTGGCGGAGGGGTTGGGGGTGCCTGGGGCGTTGGGGCCTCTGTTTGGCCTCGGGCACCATACAGATTGCGAGGGGGCTGGTATGTGCCTGGGGGCTTGGCTGGTAACCGCAGGGGCTTGGGTGGATGGGTGGCCTTGTGAGGGACCCGTGTCCACGGCGACAAGTGCAACTGCCGGATGAAGCGGTGTGTCTTGGGCTGCGTGGCCAATGTGTAAGCCGCGCAACAACGACACGACGTGCTCAGTACGCACACTGATTGAAAAGCCGCGCGGCTCGTCTGGTGGAGATCTGGCGTGGATACGTGGTGCAGCATCGGGCTACTGTCTAAACCGCTGTACCCTGTAATGTGGTGCAGCTGAGTATTACAGATATTACAGATATAGACATTGTATGTAACTAGCATGCAACGCAGGTTTCACGCCTTTCACTTTCTTCAGTATCGTGTGCATGCTGCGCCCCCTCCGGCAGGACGTTGTGGAGCTGATGAGCCCCGTGTACACGCTGGGGCACGCCAAGGACACGTCCATGTTCTGGACCACCACAGACGTCATGTGCTACTTCGACGGCCACTAAACAAACACCAAGCAGCAGCAGCAGCAGCTGCTGTGGTTGGGGGCGGGGGACCTAGAGACTGGAACAGCAGCTGAACCAGGGTGCCGGTCTGTGATGGCTGTACGGCTGGGCTTCGTGCGCCGGGCAGACAAGGCCTGTGGTCGCGCCACCACGGGCTGGGTGGCAATATGGCATGACTACCTATGATCATCTGCATGGTGCTGCGTTTTTCCGGACGGTCTCGGGGATGTTAGCGGGGTAGAGGATGAGGTGGGTGAGTACCTGAGAGGCGCGACGCTCCGTTCAGGATTGTGGGATGTGTGTTGCTGCTTGGTGGGCCACAGCGGGTGTGGGCAGAAGAAGGGTTCGATGCTGTCGCCACAGGAGTGCACAGGGGTGTATGTGAGCATGTAGGATGCCTGGCAGGTGTCGTCAACTATCCTGGGTGCATGTCGGGAAGACCGGGGTGTTGTGGCGCAAGTCTTCAAGGTGCGAAAGGTACTACAGGAGTGTGAGCGGCGCTGCAAGGGTCGTCATGTCCGGGGTGTCGTGGCTGTGCGAGTTGCGTTGCGTATGCACAGACGTACTCCTGCAACTGCTTCTTGTTTTGGATTGATAACCGTGGAAAGGGCCTAGGAGAGGGGTAGTGTGTTTGCGTAACGACCGGGCCAATAGGGGATCCGGGTTTGGCCCCAACGGCTGGGGTTGCTGACGCACATGTCCGGAGCCGCGGAGGCATGTTCATCAACCTTTCACCACAACCGATCAGGCCGTACAGTGTATAGATGCGAATGCACGGACACGAGCGCTGACACCAAGCACCATGCGTCGTACTGCATCTGCAGTGCATGACCGGCCATGCAGCCAAGTGCTTGCGAGCCTTGAGCCTGCTTTCCATGTCTGTGGAAGCACCCGCCGCAGGGCGTTTCAACGCATGGAGGGGTCCAGGGACTGTCCAGCCCTTTCCAGAGGCCCTGACGCCTGACCCTCTGTTGCTGCGCTTTTGACATACCTCGGAACACGGACGCCCGACCCTGGGTCAGGACATGGGGCCCCTGGTCAGAAGCTCAGAACATACCCATACGAAGTCAGATGGAGAACCTCGCTGCAGCGTGAAAGCGGCATAGTGCGGACTGTGACGCGCGCAGATCGTTGCTCCGTAAGCGTTCGGGGCGCGGGGTTCACTGCTGGGTAACGCCATGCGGCCTTGGCGCTCGGCCCGTGTGGTGGTTCATTGCGCTGTCGCAGCTTCGGACAGGAGGCTGCTGGCTTCTGGTTTGTGACTCCCAGGGTTAGAAACCGGGGCAGCAGGTGCAAAACCGGTGGCCCCATCGTTAGTCAAACAATGGAATGAGATCAAATAGTTTTTTTTGTTGATTTGGCATTACCTGACCTGTTCGCCAGGTGACGTGCGGGCCGACTACGTGGCGAATAGTCGGGGTGCCTCTGCTTCTGGTCTGGGCGGGCGGCAGCGTTGGCCGAAATGTCGCAGCAAGCCACAAATCCCGGCTAATGATTAAATATAAAAAGATTTGTTATTTTTATGCTGTAGTCGACGCCTGAGCAGTGCCTGTTGCGAGATGCGGACGCGGCAAACCGCGGTACGGCTCTACTGGGGCGGGCCTTTTACCCCAGGAAAGCTGCCCTGAAGACTCACTGCACCTGACAAACTTTCCTTGAGCCTCCAGACCTACAACTTACCTTGCGGACTGCAAGTCTTCACTGCCTCGGCGACAACCCCGTTACCATCCCTTGCGCGGTGCTGCCCCTTTCGCGACCATGTCTTCTTCTGCAGCCATGCCCCTGATCAACAAGGAAATTCAGCGTGGAATGTGCCAGGACGAAAAGATTGACAGGTGAGGAGGGTTCTGAGCAATTGCGATGGGGAGGCAGCAGGCAGCAACCTCCCCTTTGTCCAGGGCCACCTGCATGTGTCCATTGAGCTTCCCTAGTATGTTAATTGAGGGTTTCATCCTCGTCTGGATCGCGGCGCCTTCCTGGGCTGCGAGGGCAATGCACATCGCATGTATCGCAAACAACTCTCCCTGCAGTAACCGTATGCATACCACTTGCGTGGAATGCGCTAATGTGCCTGGATGCTGATGGCATACAGGGCTTGCTAGGTCACAGATGCACGGCGAAGGTAGTAAAGCGAAATCAATGTGCTGAACTAACGTACCGCATCCTCTTTCTACCCATCCTTCCCACAGGACAATTCTCGACAGCATCTGCCCGTTCCACCGCTGCGTTGAGGCCGACGCAACAGCCGTGGCCTTCTACCCGCCGAGCCCTCCGTCGCGCTCCCGCCGCGACTCCTCCGCTGGCGAGCTGTTCAAGGACTCCCCTTTCACGTTCGCCCTACCACCCGTGTTCTCCACACCCGCCGCAACCCCGGTGCAGCATATGTTCCAGCTCGGGTGGAGCTCCGTCTATATCCCCGTCCCAGCAAAGGTGCAGGCCATCTGGGGGACATGCCAGTGACTGCGTGATGACGGACAGCAGGTGGAAGGCGTGTATGTGGTGCAGGGTGGTGTGACGCCGTGTTATTGGGCTACGCGCGCAGGGTGACTGCAACTCCATAGTTGTGTTGATACGGGTTGATTATAGCATGTTACATAGGCATGGGCGGACGCATGGGAGGGAGCGGGCGCACGTAGGGATACACCACGTGGCGCTTCGTTCCCCAGCACCGTACGACACTAGCCGGCACATACAGCTGCAGGTTGCTGCATGGCCCCCGCGCGCGGAGACCTTCCGGTTGGGTTGGTGCTGGTAGGCATAATCTCCATTAGATGTTGCGCTGCACAATTGATTCTCTGTGCGGCGCTATTGCTGTGTATGGTACTCGGTTTGGCAAGCAAGCAAGGGCAACTGGTGACACTACTGACGACGTGTGCGGCGGTTCCGTTCCTTGGTGTGTACGGGTAGATGGTGCTCGCGTGCTTGCCGTGCTCTGGGGCGCGTGCCTTCGTGTGCGCTAACTGCAGCTCGTAGATCATACGACAGTATGACAGGGCGCATTGTTTGTTTGGTTAGGTTGTAGGCTCGCTCCCATGACTACGTAGGGCGCACGCGCGCACGTGTTGAAGTGACGTGCGGTGTTTAGGTGCAGCCTGATGATTTGGGCAGCAGGACTACTGTGACCTGAGGATAGGGCACCGCAGCGGCACGGTTGGTTAGATGCTGAGTATGGACGGTGGCGGTGTGTGCATGGGAGCACGATGTGCGTATGGTTGGCTGGACCTGATTTGACGTCACCCGCACCGCAAGCGTACGTTGTGCACGCACAGGACAAGACTCATTGCTTGCCACCTGCGCGACGTGCATCTTCGTCATGCAACGTCCACATGTAAGGCGCTTGGCTTGCTGTTTGACTTGCCGTGCCTGCTCCTCTGGCAGTCCAGCCGCACGCACCAGCTGCGTACTCGTGGGCAATCTGGGCATACCTTGCATGGGATCTTACTTTTGGGCACACCTGGGGATCTTTCTCGTGGGCACACCTTGCTTGGGATACCGCAGCACATCACTGGGTCTCATGTACCTGTACAGGTTGCACACGCACAAGGGTGTCCACATTTTACATGCACACGGGCTTCTTGACTTTGTTTCACACTTCACACTCGCAGGAGCCAGGAGAGCACGCAGCAAACGAACGAGTGGCTAGCCCCACGCACTCCTCGGGGACCACAACTGCTAGCCACCGGCACTGCCACCTCAGCAAGGGTTTGCAGAGTCGCACCTAGGCGTACGGGGTCCCCGTTCATCGGCGCAGCGCATCCCCTCTTGCTTGACTGTAACCCGACTTGTTTGGTCAAGAAGCCAAAACGGTACTTGGGCTTAGGGTCTGGTTAAAAGGTCGTGAACAGCGTGTGAGGCTGATGGCATGCGGGCAGTGCAAGCGCACCCTCACCGCTGCCGCATGAGCCCCCAAGACCTGCCGGAAGTGACCACACCTCGACGCAAGGGGATTTGCGACCCCCCCCGCCCTTGGAATGGGATAGCCTTCCGCCGAGTCCAACCAACCCCACACGGGGATAAACGAACATAAGTCACACAAGTCAAGGCTGAGCAACAGAAGTCAGCGGCATATGAACTCACTTGGGAGACGAGACCCAAGTGCTGACTCACGAGGTCGCTCGCTCGCTCCCTGCTTAGTAGCACCACTCCCATCGCTAGTGTACTAGGCGCATGAGGCAATCACAGCTGGCCTCGCAGGCGCGCCGCATTACTGCTACGCTTCCAATCAGACCCATTCTTTACTTCAGTCCCCATTGATCCCCTCACCCCACAGCCAACCATAAACAGCACCGACCACCATTCGCCTCCCAGGCACGCAGGTGGCGGTGGGAATGCGACAACAGTACTGACGATGCTGCACCGGTTCCGGTAGTGCTTTCCCGCAGACAAAGTATTCAGCTTGCTTTTGTGGTCACGCCTAACCTAGGACAGATGGACGTGTGATGCTGGTCCTGCACACGTTGAATGCAACGCATGCGACTTGCACACCCAACAGTCACACACAACGAACACACAGCCACCAAACACTGCTGTGCAAGCACGCCCGCTAGCCCACACACACGAGCTTGTGGGGTGCAGCACAGATAGCTACCACAGTCACGCCAACCCCCGCGCCACCCCGCAACATCCACGCTCCGCACCGCGCAGAAAGGTGGATTTGTTCTCGGCCCCCAACCACCTTGCCCCACCATTCGACGGTAAACCACGCTGCATCCTCACCAGCCGTCCAGCCCCAAACGCAACCCTCCTGCCAGTCCTCCTCCTGCAAGGCTGTTGACACCTTTGTACTCTTCCTGCCCTTGCCAAACATACTGTCTTCACCAGTGCTCACATTTCAACGCCACGGTTCGTTCAGCTCTTACAGCGCGAAGCCCAGGATGGCGGCCATGGCCGTCATTGCCGCCGCCAGCAGCAGCGTGGGCACGAAGGACACGCGGCCAGCGGCGCCGGGCGAGGGACCGGCGGGGTTGGAGGAGCTGGGGGGGCCAGTGGTGGGGCAGGTGGGGGCGCAGGGCTGCGCGTCGGTCGCCGCAACCCACTTGCCGGAGCAGTCCCTGCGCGGGGGGCGAAGGAGGAGCGGTACAGGGGGTTACGAGGCAGGAAGACGGTGCAATGCAGTCGATAGGTGTGGCGTGCGTGGGTGCCTGTGAAGGAGGGAGGAGTGGAGTGCGTCAGGGGAGAAAGATCGGGTGCACAAGATCGGGACACGGTGAGATGCAACAACTGGTGCAGAGGGCTGTCGTAAGGGTTGTGGGTGCTGTCTGCTGTGGTGTGCGTCCTCGTGAACGGCGCTTGTGCCACAACGGCGCAGCGCCTGCCTTAGAAGAGGATGCGATTCTCCTTTCAGCTAGATAAAGGCCGCAGCGCAGCACTGGGAATAGCTAGCGCCATGGTGAGTGTCAGCTGTTGCATGCAGGGCGTGTAAGAGCACCATGGCCGTGGATTAGCGGCTGGGCGGGCAGCGGGTTGGGAGCTGTGGGTCTCCGTGAACGGCACTTCAGCCACAACGGCATGAGCGCCTGCCTTAAAAGGAAACCGACTGTGCTTTCAGCTAGATAAAGGCCGCAGCGCAGCATGGGATTGCTAGCGCCATGGTGAGTGTCAGCTGTACCAGTATGCTATATCGTTTGTCGTCAACTTCAATGCTCACACACAAGGCTCCGTGGGGGTGTTGTTGAGGTGCTCTGTGGATCTCCTTGAACGGTGCTTTCGGTACAGGGATTGCCCGAGCGCCTGCCTTTAGAGGAGACCCGACTGTGCTTTCAGCTAGATAAAGGCCGCAGCGCAGCACGGGACAAGCTAGCGCCATGGTGAGTGTCAGCTGTTGTTACCCGCCTAGCCCGCCCTCCAGCCCTAGGCACCCAACAGCCGCACTGCCCCATTCCCCGCCTCCCCCACCCCCTTATACATCTTGCCATAACACACCCTAAAATTTAATAACACACCCTGATACCTGCTTGACCAACCCACCGCCTGGTCCTCAGAGGACGCCCATCCGATGTGCGACAGTCAACCCATTCTTAGCATGCCCCACGACCCACTCACTTGTAGAGAGCAGGGCAGATGGCCTGGCGCGGCAGGGCGCACGCCTGTAGCGGGCACTGGCTTGGCTCCGACAGCATCACGCGCTTGTCGCCGGCAAACAGCGAACGCATGAGCTTGGGCGGCGCGGCGTTGAGGCCGGCGCCGGACAGGGCGTTGGGCAGCAGGGCCATGACCAGGTCGTGCAGGACCTGCGGGGTGTGGGTTAACAGGTGTTGATGTGAGTTGGGAGGGAGGTGTGCTGAGGACGGGGTGTGGGTTGGTGCCGCAGCAGGGCCATGCCTAGGTCCTGCGGCTGGCAATATGATACCTGAAAGTCAGCTACCATAAGCAACATCCCATGCGCAGCATAGCACAGCTTGCAGCGAGCACTTAGCCACCTGGTTAACGTCAACGTGGCACACACCCAAAACGTACTACACCTGGTCTGGCTGAGGGGATGGCACTTTTTGATACCGGTATGCCCGCGGGTCAAGGATCCTATGTCTCTTACTCCCGCATAGCACCCGTTACAAACCTGGTCAGGCTGCGCCACGGCGTCCTCGAACCAGGCGGTGGAGCCCAGGGGCTGAGAGCTGCCGTCGGTGCGCAGGATCTGCTGTGCGCGCATGAAGCGCAGGTCGGTGAGCGCCGCGGTGTCCGTCAGGGCGAAGGACTTGCGGAAGTCGTCCAGAGTGACGTCCTTGGGTTGCTTGGCTGCGGGGATGATAACGGGAATAGGAAGTGCGAACGTTTACGTTCTTGGGCACAGCTTGGCTGCAGCGGGAATGGGGAAGTGCTACCTGTCATGTCCCTGTGCAGCTTGGCTGCAGCGGCGAGAGGAAAATGGCAAAGCGCTAACGGTCAAGTCCCTGGGCAACTTCTTCGCTGCGGAGCTTGGAGGCCAGGATACGGCATGTCCGACAGGCTGTGAACACCGTAGGACGCACGCAGCGCACCGATCACCCTGTGTTCGTGTGCCATCGACCCACGTGATGGCACTGTTCAGACTGTTGGCACTCACGGTAGTAGGTCTCGTCGACGACCACATCCACGTCCTTGAGGATCTCGCGCAGCGTTGGGTAGGTGGTGGTCAGGTTGAAGAAGTAGATGGCCTTCTGGGCGCCCTCCTGGATGTATGTGATGTTCTCGTTGTCGCCGTACAGGGCGATGAGGGCGGCGGGGTCGTGCAGGCGGCCGCCGGCATCCTGTACATCGTACCGCATCACGGCAGAATAGTCAGACTCTGAGTGGCACATAATGTCGTGCAGGCGGTCTCCTGACGCACGCAGATGAATCCTCCCGGACCATTTCGCGTTAGTCAACATGTCAATCAACGGCCACGTGGCATTCGGGGGCACAGTCCAGCCCCAGGAGCGCGGAGCTGTACGACGGAAACACACTGACTGTGGGTAGATGCACGAAAGTAGGCGACATAAGGAGCCCGAGCAGCGCTCGCCCAACACTGCGTTGCGCCTGCTGCGGAATGTGCTACAGCTGCAGGTGCATGCGGCGCCTGTCGCCCTTGCACTTGCTGTTGCGTTGACGGTCACGTTTAAATCTGCTGTTGCTGCTTCGCCCGCACCTCGGTGTAAGCCTTGCGGAAGTCGGTGAAGTACAGCTGCACCGCCTCCGCCCAGCCCTGCGGCCGGGCGTCATACTTCTTCCAGTCGGGGTTGCTCGGACGGTAGCCAATCCAAGCCACCAGGGGAGGGGAGCCTGCCGCACGGCACAGCACAGCATGCTCAGCACGGGCGGGCCACAGCGAATTTTCGCCACGCAGGTGCGCACATATACAACCGTTTTAACTGCAGAGTATGCACGTTGGAGAACAGCGGGCTTTCCGTCTTGAGCCCCACCGCGTCCCAAGTTGGCACAACAAGTCGCCCACGAGGGAACGAAGTACTGGTACCGCAAGCAGAAGGCAGAAGTGGTAAAGTGGTATGCAACGGTGGCAACACGAAGGCGGCTCACCCGCAGCCGCCTTGGCAGCAGCGGCCTTAATCGCCTCATAGCGGGCCACGGTCTGGTTGAATAGGGTGTTTGCCAGCGACTCCTTGTTGAAGAACGCGGCCATGTACTTAATGTACTCGGCGCGGTTCAAGGGCCCGGGGTCGTCCGCCGCGCTGAGGAGCACGCGCACAAGCAACCAAACACGGCACAGTCAAGGTAAGCAGCAGCACGGTCAGTTGCTGAAGACGGGCTGTGCCGGAGTTATATGTGCTTGGCGCTGCAATTTGGCGGGCGGCGTGGGCTGTGTGGGGGTCATAAGCAGTTCGGAGCTGCAAGTAAGCAACTGCGACAGCCTCAATGTGCCTCCTTCGTGTGGCTGCCGGTCGGTTCGCTTTCGGGGTCTCTGTGCTAGTGTGTGGGTGGCGCTTCTTAACGCGCAAGCGTGTGGGGCAATGGGGCGCCAATGTGCGGCAGAAGAGGTGGTGCTGCTGGTGCTGCTGCAGCAGCAAGAATGCAGACGGAGGCCGAGGGGCGCCGCCCGCTGATGGAACCGGAGTCACGTGTCAGCAGCAGCACGAGATCACCGCGCCACACTGCGCCAATACTTACGAAAAGGCGATGCCCAGGGGGTTCGACGCTGGGCTGAAAGGGCCGAACACAGCGTCGATCGCCGACTTGTCGGCCTTCGAGTCCGTACGGTTGCAGGCTGCAAGGACAAAGCCAAAGGCGAACAGCAAAAGAAGTCATGATAATGCCTTCGCACCGGAAGCAATGTCGCCCGTCCGCAACGTGCCATACAACGCAGCACAACAAACGAGCACAATTGCATCTGCCAAGACCGTACTGTGCATGCTTCCCGACCCCGGTGTGGGGTCCAGTCGCATCCGTGAGGAATGAATGACAGTGAGGTACGAACAGCAGCACGTCTGTTGCTGTGCCGCTGTGCTGCGGACTCACGTGGAGAGGCCAGGGACTGCATGCACGAATCGATGGCATACTCCGTCACGTACGCAACTCGGTCCAAGATGCCCAGGGGCTTCTGCAGTTCGGGAAGCAAGCAGGGTAGAGGCGTGAACCGAGTGTGTGATGACCACTGTGCTGTGCATCGGATTCCAGGGGAGCTCCCCTGTCGGATTCCGTGGAATAGCGGGCCAGGGGATCCCCTTGGCGTCCCCATTCGCCAGGTGGACGTAGTGGTTCCCCAGTGTCGAATCGATGTACATCAAGGAACACCGGAGCGTCGCATTGCAGCATTACGTCACCAGGCCCATCGCCGGAGACGCGTGCACAACTGCAACTGTGAAACCACGTCCGCTTTGCATCTATGAACGTGTGTGAACAACCCACGCACCATGAAGGCCACCACGCCGGTGTCCGGGACCGAGATGGCGGTCAGGGGGATGGCAAACGTCTTGGTGCCCTCAGGCAGCCCGTAGTCGGCCGGCTTAGGCACATCCGTGCCGCACTGGTACAGCAGGTAGGTCTCATTCTTGCCCGTGTGGGTCACAACCTGAACAAGATGTGGGGCGTGGGGTGAGGAGTGCGGGGAGCGGGGGCGAGATAAGCGATAGGTGAGGTAAACGTTACCGGAAGTGGGTACGCGTAAAGCGCGAGGAACCCGTGTAAGGCGTCAGGGAGACATGGAGGATGGGGTATGGGCAGACTAACGGATAGGAGAGGGGGTGCTTGTGTGGTGCATGGCGGTACTAAGGAGTGAGGACCAGTACCGATCGTAGGGGAACGGATGCCGAGAGCACGCAATGAGGGGGAAGTGTGCTGGGGGTGTGTGCCGGGGGCGCCTGGCGTTTGCAAGCGGCCGCTCCAAGAGTATTAGTCAGCAAGGTGCTGTACTGCGCCGGCGACCTAGCGTCGCTGCGAAAGCGCAGCTGCACATCAACTGCTGGAGTGCTCCGACGAAAGCGGACCGACACATGGTTGCAGCGCTTGGGAGAGCATGGACGGCAAGCCCTGGTACCAAGGCACAGCGGAAACGCAGAGACGCATAGCAGCAACATTGCGGTACAACTGTCAGCATTAATACGCATAGAGCCTGGTCGGGGCTGCAGGACTGTGCCCGCAAGATGGTCCACGTCGACCGTCTGGGGGTTCCGAGACCGTGCCACCCACGTTTCGCGCCAAGCCGCCTTCCCTACCGAAGGCCAACACCTGCACGCGCTGCAACAGTTAATCACCTTTACGGTGCTATAGTACTCCACCCTGAAGTTGGTCGCGACCTGAACCTGCAGCGCAAGTGTTCACGGCGGCGGGCCAACCGAGGCATGGTCAGGGGCAGCAGAGCTTTCCCTCAACCTGAAACGGTCCACAGCTGTAATAATGAAGATATTAGCAGATGCTTACCTTGGTGTGGTCAGGGAAGAAGGTCACCGAGCTGGACTGTATTTCGCGGAACAGACTCAGCCCAGATTGCATGGCATCCTTTGAAACACAGTCACCTTGCAGACGCTCAGGCGCTGCAAACGCAGAGCAGGCTAAAAGGGCCAGGCAGACACACACAGCGAGCAGCGTCTGGCGCGCCATGATGGGCGGTATAAAGTCGACAGGCGTAGCGTGCACTGTTTGTCAAGTCTCTGATACCTGCAACTATTGTATCTATGTAAGCTACGTAAGCTGTACCCGGCATATCGCTCATGCAAGCGGGATGACGAGCAGAGAAGAGGACGGTTTTTGCGGTTGGGATGACACAAATTACTGCCCCAGGCCCCCAACGCTAGCTAACAGCTGGCATTGCACAGGGTTTTTTATCAGCTGAAAACGCGAGTAGACGTCGCCTTCACACAGTTGACGATTCTGTATTCACGCCCTTACTCACCAAACAATAGCACTAGGGTCTCGCAGATTACTGGCGCTTCCAACCCCTTAATGTCATTAGTCCAAAGGTTCTCTGGCAGCTGCAGAAGCTCTTACCGCTCGGGTCGGCCCCGTCGACCTTTCCAAAGCCCACACGCCGCACGCGCCGGTCGCGTGTTCCACCCTACCTCACCAACCTCCGCCTGGGTACTTGCCAGCAAACGCAAACGCGCCCCTAACCATCACCCTGCTGCATCCACCACCCTAGCCACCACCAGCGCCCCCTTGGCCCCTGCCGCTCCCGCCCTCCCTCCCCTCCCGAACCCCTTGGAGCTCCTGGCCCTCGACCTTGAGTTTACCCACGTCCTACTCCCTCCCCCTGAAACTCGCACCACCTCTGCGACAACCTACGCCCATGCCGCGTCAGCCTCCAGTGGGGTAGCGCTGCAACAGGGGCTCTCAGCTGAGGAGTACCCGCGCCAGGGGAGATCCCCTGGCCCCGCCAGCGTTAAGGCACGTGCCAGGCGGTTTAAGGGGGCGGTCGCCTGCCACCGCCCCGCGCCGGCCACAGGGCACGGAAGCCAGCCTGGCCACATGGCTGTGTGTTGTGGACCGGCGGGGCAAGGTGGTGCTCAAGACCCACATCGCGCCGGAGCTCCTGCCGGGCAGTACGGCAGCTGTGCTGGCACGTGCAACAGCGGAGCGGGGAGTACCAGCGGGGCCACGTGGCCGGGGCGATGGGGGGCCCGGCCAGGGCCAGGGAGGGCGTGAGGCGCTGCCAGAAGCCAGGAGGAGTGGTGACCAGCACCAGCAGCAGGAGGGCAGCTCGTTGGACGAGCAGCGAACTCCAAGTGGTGAGCAGCAGTGGCTAGCCTTGCTGCCCCCGTGCACTCGGTTGGTGGGCGGCGTCAGGGGCCCTCTCCAGCTGCCTGCACCCCGGCTTGCGGACGTGCGTGAGCAGCTGCTTGGTCTGCTGCGATCGGGTGGCTGCAAGGTCCTGGTGGGCCATGGCCTGTCCAAGGACCTTGGGGCCTTGGGTATTAGACTCGAGCCATGCAGCAGTATCGGTAACAGCAGCAGCGCGTCAGGCGGCTGGGGAGCGGACGGTGCACTTGGCCAGCCGGCCGCAACTCACCGGCTGCTGGAGCCCGGGTGCGGGGGTGTACGGCTGTACGATACCATGTCGTACAGCGGGTTCCGGGGCCGTGGCGGCGCGGCCAAGACGCTGGCGGCGCTGGCGGCGGAGCACCTGGATGGCCGGGTGATCCAGGCAGGGGCCGGGGGGCATGATCCCGAGGAGGATGCTGTGGCGGTTGTGGACCTGTACGTGCGGGTGGTTGACCTTTCGTACCGTACGGAGTACCTGACGGAACAGATGGTACGGCGGGCGCAGCAGCGGGCGGCGGAGATGGAGGAGGAGGGCAGGGAGGAGGGAAGGGGTGATTAGTTGCGGGGTGGGTTGGTATAGTTGGTTGGCTGTGTTGGTTTGGCGCTGGCTTGTGTTTGTCGGTTGTTGTTGCTGTTCTGGTTTGTCGGTGTCCATCAAGGTCCCATGTCAATTGTCGAAAGCGTTGACAATGTCGTTTGCACGTGGGTGTGGCGGGTCGGGGAGACGCATTTCACGTGGCCAGGGGTACAGCCAAGGGGGTACCTTACAGTTGTGCACGTGGCATTGTGGGTGTTTTCAATGGCGTGGCCCCCAAGGACGTGCGAGTTGTCTGCGGTTCGACTGACAGTAATAGGCACTTCTGACTTTTGCAGCGTGGCACACATTGTGCATGGATCATCATGGATGATCCCTGAAATCGGGACAGGATGCTGCGACATGTGAATACCCCAGGCACGGCGGAAATGCATGGCACACGCCTCGGACCTGAGCAAGGCAGCGGCTGCCTCAGTCATGACCTGTGTCTGCCTGCGCTGACCACTTACGTCTGACGAGACTGGACGGGATGACTTGCGCCGTGGCCTGAGCCGCCGGGTTTTCGGCACTTGCCACAAATCGGCTTACCCATGCAAACAACTACGGTGCTTGCCTCCAAAGCCGATATTGCTAGCTGCAAGGGGTATGCAAGGTTGCAAAATGTTGTACTGTCTGCTGGCTTCCCACTGTCCCAGGTGCGCATTTGCTGCCGTGCCCATGCCTCGCCAAACCCTTCACAGCTGCCGGCGGGAGAGTGTTGCCAGGAGAGTGCATGGGTGCTTCACTGGTCGCTGCCCAAGTTCGTCATTGGTAACAGCTGCGTAATTCCTGCCGAGGGGTTCAGGGGTATACAGCCGTCCCCTGCCCCTGCCCACCAAGCGTTCAAGCGGGTCTAAAACTAGCATGCGGTCAGTTCAGCTGTTAAGCCACCCTTCCCCAGCAGGCCAACTGTGGCCTAGCCAGCATGTGCAGCAGGCAGTGTAGCCCTGCGACCTTGAAACATTACGAGCGCCAATGCGACGCAATCCCAATATCGCCATAAATGTCCGGCTCGTCGTCGTGCCAGGTGCAGCACATGCCACCAACCAGCTTGCGAATGCACTCAGTGGCTATACCAGGGGTACGCGCATGACGCTATGTTAGGGGGAGCCAACGTGCCGCCAGTTCCCGCGCCCACCATCCAACGCCGGCACACAAGGCCCACATTCAACGTGTTCGTTGCCTGTCTGCCGCACACGATTGCATCGTGCACAGTTCTCGACTCATCAAATCGTTCCTGCCTGACCAACCATGCCGAGCTGGCTTCGCCTCAGGTCCGTTAACAGGGCCCTGCGCTGCCGTACCCCTCTGCCAAGTCCCATCTGGCCACCACGCAGCCTACTTCCGTCTGCCGGACGGCTTTGCGACGGGGCCTCAGAAGCCCAGGCAGTCCTTCAACGCGCGGTCTACGGTGACCTCGGGCGCCAAGAAGGAGTCGGCCAGGGCCTTGTAGTTCGGGTCTTGGAGGCCTGGGTGGGGTGGGAGGAAGGCAGAGCGAGCGGGATACGGGGTGCGGATGACGTAGTGAACCAGCTACTACAAGCAGGCTTTCTACCGTACAGACCTAGCGTGTTCTTATAGGCGTTGTGGACTGGGGGAACGAAGTTTGCGGCTTATGCGCCGCCGGTTGCCACGTGTTCGAAAGCAGGACGGCAACATGCATGCCCGTCGACACACGCAAAAACGTGGAGCAATTTCTCCGCTTTTGCCGTCAGGGTGCTCGTACTTTTGCTTCTCATCGAACGATCAACAGAGCCCGAGACAAACTTAGCCCGACAGTCAACGCAAGAGGACACTCACATGAGGCGTACTCGATGAACGGAGCGAGCTGCGGACGGACACGTGTATAGCGGAACAACGGGGTGCAGGGTGTCAGGACAAGGTGGTCGTCCGCCGAGCATCACAATTGCTTGTAGTGGTGGTGGTGGTGGTGCAGCGATGGTGGTTACCGTGCAAGTCATGCACCAAAATGCAGGGCTGATGAACCCCGTGTAAGGTATCGATGTGCCTCCTGCCTTCCCACCGCCCTGGCAAACTGCGCAGCACCCCACCCTCCGCGCACGCGCGCCAGACCCAGTGTCGCCTAACGCCCAAGAATATTCACGCTGGTCCTACAGCAGCACCCTCCAGCAACGCCCACCCTAATTGGACTGCTGCGTCGTGCTGCCCCTTCCAGTTGCCGTCAGCCAGCCCGCACACCAGATCCTACATCTGGCTTCCACAGTAATGCAGAGGCCTCCCGCAGCAGCCCGGTGCAGCAACTGCCACAGGACAGACGTACCGTCGTACGGTAATGTACCATCCGGTGCCCGTGCCACCATTCTTCACTGGTCCTACCTTTGGCTTCTACACTGCTGCAGCCCGCGGCAGCTACTGCTCCTGGCACGTTCCACACTGCTGCAGCCCGCGGCAGCTACTGCTCCTGGCCCCTTCCACACTGCTGCAGCCCTCGGCAGCTACTGCTCCTGGCCCCTTCAATACCAACGAACAACTACCCACGGTAGCCGCCGTCAAGTGCACGCGGCAATTTGACTGCTGCTGCTACTGCCCCGTGCCCAAAGCCACGTGCCAGCTTGCACGTGAGCACAGGGCCCCTAAGCCACACCAAAGCCCCCACTGCAACAGCCCCTTACACCGCATCCTCGCGCTGCACGCGAAGCCAGCGCCACTACCACCACCACCAACCCTCCTACCTTGCTGCAGCATGCCACTGGTATCGGGCTGGCCCCCGCGCACGCCTTGAACTCCGCGACCCCCGGGTCGCTGGTCAGCCGGAGGGCGTCCTGGCACTGCGCAGGGGCGCCTGCGAGAGGTGGTACGGTACAACGTGAGGAAGCGTGTAAGGCGTCAGGGAAGCATGGTAACGCTGGTGCCGGCACGAGACCTCGAGGAAGTGGGTGTGGTAACGGCACGGGGGAAAGAGTGTGCAGGGGGGCCTGTGGGCAACACCAGTGGGAACGCGGAAGTGGGTTTCGGGGAAGGTGAGCGGGCACTGGCACTCGTACTGTGCAGGGGGTGCCTGCGGGCGTTGGTCAGGAGGAGGGGGAGTCAGTGTGTACGGCAGGGGTTGGTCACGGTAGTAAAGTGCTGAGGGAGTTCAAGGTGAGCACCAGCGCACATCGACGCTGCGCAGGGAGACCTGCAAGCTGTGGCCGATGGGAGGGGCGAATCAAAGCGCCAGGACGATGAGTATGGCGTTTCATGAGGAACGTCGTGTCCAATTTGCGCACGGGCGCCGGAGGACAGTGGGTATGTTTGGACGGCTTCCAAGTATTCTTATATGTACCAGTCTAATACCGAAGCCGTGACGTTGTAGAGCGGAACCTGGTCTTGGCGGAGGGGTAGACATGCCGACCGTCGACTCCAGCGGCACAGTAGGACAAAGCTCGTGCGAGTACGCCCACCCGCTCACCTGAGTATTAGTATTATTATTATTATTATTATTATTATTCTTATATGTCACATTGGTAGGGTTGGTACATGGGATCCCGAGCGTTGGCACTGCACCCGGGGGGCTGCACGGCAGTGGGGCGGGAAGGGCCCATGGAGGGGGAGAGGCAAGGACAGGGGGAAGGGGCATAAATAACGGGGGCCGGCATGGGTGAACGCGTGACGAATGCACATACTCCGCATGCTGCAGGGAGCCGGTGCGAGGCGCGAAGGGGCAGAATTGCTGGGGCGATGGACTTGGGGGGAATAGGTGGTGACCAGTGGGGGGGTAAGGGGGTGGGGAGAAGGTCAACATATCATCGTGCGTGTGGGTGGGTTAGGGGCCACCAAAGACGGCCACGGACAGCACATGAAGCCGAGGGGTAAGCTTTGCTGCCGCGTCCGAGCGGTGTAGCTTGCCACCAGGAAGAAGGCGCCGTAATGGCGCTCGTTACTGGCGAAACACGTGCAGCGACCAGCGCACCGGGTTGGTTGCCCAGCACCCGGCAACACGTGTCTGCACGTACCTGCAGCGTGCCGGCCGGAGAATAGCGCCAGCACCCCCAACGCGAGCAGCAGTAGACCGCATACAGCAGCAAGTCGAGGCACGCGGCGAGCCTGTTTTGCCATGGTACAGGGCGCAGCTACACGAGCAGCTACTGGGGTGACCAACCAGGCGACTGCGGGTGGTTGCTGAAAGTCAGGGAAGGGTGTGGAGCGCTGCTCCAGGTGTTGGGAGTTTTGCGGTATGCTGAGATCATGTAGGTTGCCGTATGTCGCAGCTTTGGGATGCGTAGGAGCGTAACAAGGTCTGAAAGGAGTTCATTCTGTGTGCGTGTAAGCACTGACAGGCGACTTTCAAGGGCATAGATGGGCAGCTAACAAGCATTAAGTGCAACAAATGATGTTATCCATTTGGGTTGTGCTCGACGTCGGGCTTGGGCCGTGTAGGCTATTTCCGGCATGGGTCGCGCGATGCAGCCCGCCCCCGTTCGGGGCAATATGGCCACCGTTCGCGCTCTTCCCCTCCCTCTCACCTGAGTTGCATTACGTCCCTCGTGGTCACAATGGTAGGATTGTGTACATAGAGTGCCTTACGCGCCGCCCACACTAGAGCGCATTGACTGAACAAATTCCTCCTTTGCCGTGTTTACGCAGCCGAAGCAGATTCACGAGATTAAGGACTTCTTGCTGACCGCTCGTCGCAAGGACGCGCGGTCGGTTAAGATCAAGAAGACCGGCAGTGTCACCAAGTTCAAGGTCCGCTGCTCCAAGTACCTGTACACCCTGTGCGTGGCCGACGCTGACAAGGCCGAGAAGCTCAAGCAGTCGCTGCCCCCTGGTAAGCAGCGAAAGCACAGCGAGCGGCGGCGCATAAGGCAGTGTTCGGGATGCAGGCGGCGCCGGGGCGGCAAGGCGCTCTTAGTCGACGTCAAATCTCATATACACCAGCAAATAAGCTTATATTTGGGCGACATGGTCTCGTGCTCGGCCTTGTGACACTGGCCATGCTCTGTATTGGGCACCTTTCTGCGTGCCGCGACTGGAGGTTGTCTCTACATGACCGTGCTGTTGCACTTTCGCGTAATACGGCTGTCTGGTTGCACGCTCTGGCACGACGGAGCTTGGACCGAGCAGCCGGGGAAGGGTCCACCGTGCACCCAGCCAACCGGCTGTTGCCGTTCGCGTTAGCCAGAATGCGTTCCCTCTCCTCCCCCTGTACCTACTGCGTCACGCTGGCTGCCGCACGGCTGACGGAGGTTGCCCCCTGTACGACTGATGAGCATTGCCTTGTGCATGTACACGTTCTCATCCTTGTGTCCCCCTGTTGTCCTCTGTGCCGCAGGCCTGTCCGTGCAGGACATCTAAGCAGATGTCGTGATGTGATGAGGAGAGCAATGTAACACAGGTGTTGTGAGCGTAACTTCTCTGGTTCCATCTGGCCTAAGCACGAGCTGTGCACAGCACTGGGAGCAGAGGTATTGCAGGCAGCGCTAGAACAGCAGCGCAGCAGTAGCGGCGGCAGCGACGGCAGCAGCAGCAGAGGGAGCAGCAGCAGCAGCGGCAGCAGGAGCAGCATAATGGCGGGCCTCGACATCATGGTCCGCAGGCGGTGGGGTGCGGAGCCGACCGCACGACGTAGCCTTCTGTGGCTGCATGATACGGCGTGGGTTCACGCTCACGCCTGTGTCTCATGGGTCGAGTCGCTGGCAGCTGGGTGATGGGTGGGGGAGTGGCGCTGGCGGATGGCGTCAGTCCGGTCCCTCCGGCGTCTGCGACGGCGTTGGCGGCTGGGTTGCGGCGGCGATCGCACGCGGGGCGCACGTGGGAAGGGACGGGGGCCGTGAAGCACTGGGCGAAAGGAACTGAGGTGTTCCGCAGGTCCGCCTCTCCCATGCAGTGCCGGCTGCGGGGTAGCAGTCGCGACGCGGATGGCAGGACACGCGGAGAGCAGCGGTGCTTGGGGGTTTGCAGGATGGGGTTCTGAATGCGCTGCGGAGGCTGGCGGGCGGGCGCAGGTTGGCTGGCGCCGGGGCGTACAGAATGGGCCGTCGGACCAACCGGTGCGGAGGCCGTGGCAGGCAGGATGGGCATGCTGGAGTAGCAGGGCAGCAGCAGCGGTCAGGAGCATGCGCAGCGCAGGAGCTGCAGCTGGGAGTGCAGCGGTGGGCGTGACTGTAGCTGCAGCCGAGGCCGGCTCTGAGGTGCAGTAAAAGCGGCAGCAGCAGGAGGTGCAGGTGCAGGTACAGCAGCAGCAGGATCGAGGGCAGCAGGAACTGCAGTGCACTAACCGCAGCAGCAGCAGCAGCAACCAAAAGCGCACTCGGCATGGCGGCAGGCCATTCCCGCCCGCCCTTGTCTCATATTGAGCAACATGGTGTCTCGTTGTAGTGCCGTACAGTGCCGTATTAAGTTTGTTACTTCCAGTAACAGACTGGAAGTGCACCTGCATCTTGCACTTGTGCCGCCGAGTCTGGGAGGCCAACACGCCTGCGTTTGCTGGAAGCGCGTGGGTGCTGTCCTACCGGTATGCTACGTCAACCAGTGCCTAGACATTAGGAGTTCAAAGGCGTAGCCAAGATGAAATACACGGCCTCGCTGGGGGCATGAGTTAGACTGACAGGACTGAACAAGCCCCTTACCGTAACATGCAGCTGCCACACTCGGGGGTGTGGCTGGCCCTGTAATATCAACTGCGAGCTATTAAGCTTGCGTTAAGCTCAGTCGCGTACCAGGACACCACATGCTGCAGCAAACCGCGAATACCCGGTACACCAGTTGTTAAGAACGTACCAAGCAGAGCCTGGCGTTTTGAGCTGACACAGGCAGACCTGGTGCCCATGGTGCTTGGAAAGGAGTGGACGATGAACGGGGTGCGGATGCCTTACACGTGCTTTACCGCGGATCCATGGCCGTGGCTGTGTAGGTGTGGCGGCTTGGAAATGCCGTACAGCGTACACGGGACTCCTGTTTGCGTACCTAGATCAGGATGATCAGGTTCTTCCAGCTGACCAAGCGGTATGGGCCTGGATGAACGCGTTACCGGTGGTGCATGGCCTCTCGAGTTTTACCGGTACCGTGCATTCCTTGCACACAGCAAGAAGGTCGGCTGACCGTCCTGGGCAAGTACGATAAGAGATCGACAAAGCGGCCCAGACAGCGGCCCAGACAGCGCCGTACTCAGCGTCCGTCCACACCTGTGCGCTGCCGGCATGCGGTGTGCACACGTGTGTGCCCCTACCCCGCACACACCTGCACACACGTGCCGCGCTCGTAACACCAGACGCGTACACATCCTACATCCACGCGGTCCCGCCCCCACCTCCCCCGCCATGCCCCCCGCCCCGGCCGCCCCGCCCCGCCGCCAGCGCCCCGGGCCCCACACACTGTACCAGGCACTCCTCCAGCACCTGCTGCGCCTCCAGCAGCTCGACATCCGCCCCTGCACCCTCCTCCCCACCACCTCTTCCCTCCTCGCCTTGCTGCCCCAGCCAACTCGCTCCCTCCATCTCCGCCACACCACCCGCACCCCATGCCCCCACCCCCGCTATCGCCCCTGCACCTCTCACAGCTTGCACTTCACCACCTGCTGCTGCCCCTGCGTCCGCCTCACACCCCTGGGCCCCACTCCCCAGCCCCGCCCGTACGGCCGCAGCTAGCACCCGTCTGCCCCGGTCCCGTAGGGCCTCCGCCGTGGGGCTCCCCCGTCCGCACGCACCACGCTGCCCTGCCCTGCCCCCACCCCGTGCTTACCCCACCTGGCCGCCACCGCACCACCAACGGCCTCGCCCTCGTAGCAGCTGCCATTACGGCCAACCTCTGCCACAGCGTCACCAGGATCTCCGCCCGCACCCCCGCCCTCGCTAACCCACGCTAACGCGGCCAGGAGCTCAGCCATCCCCCTCAAGCACGCAGCCGGGGATGTGCTTCCTGCCCCAGCACCGCCCAGGTCCACACCACACGACTCTGCTACAGGCCACCGCATTTCCGAGGGCCCCCACACATTCGCCCCATCCATCTCCTCCTGACCACCCTGGACGCCCCACCCACGGGTCCCTGCCCCCGGCTCCGGCCGCCCCCTGCTACCCAGCAGGTTGCCACCACCACCCTCGTCCTCGCATCCGATTCCACCACCATCTCGGTTGCCCAACGCTGCCTCCAGGACGGACACCACCGCATCAAGGGCCAGCAACTCACACGTGCTCTTCCCCAGCCCCGCACCTCCCGCCCGCCCCTCCGTTTGCTCCACATCTGCCCCTGCTGCCGCCTCTCTCTGCCCTACACCCACATCCCTCCAAGCCGCCCTCGTGCCGAGCCCCACCCACCAGCATCCAGCCCCGCCCTCCCGGAACGGCGCTGTGTATTAGCTGCCGCCAGACTGCCAGGCAGTGCAGCAGCAGGCGCCGCTCGTCGGCCCCAAGGTCCTCCAGAGCTAACCCACCGTACAGAGCTGACCCACCACGTTGGGGTTGTGGTAGCAGCCCGGCACTCACTGCCGAGCTGCCCCAGACTCCTGCTGCTTGTGCTGGTGGTGCTAGTGCTGCTGCTGGTGGTGGTGGTGAGGACCACACGCCGTACGGCCCTGCCTCGCCCATGGCATTGCCAGCATCAGCGCCAACAGCTTGGGGTGGGGTGGTGGGGCCCCAAGAGCCAAGAGAAGGAGCATGCGGCGCATCTGCATCAGCACGTGGCCAGGGATTCGGGGGACCTGCGGAGACGCTGGGGAGTTGGAGTGCCGGGGGCAGCAGGAAGGAGACCGTTCCGCACACTGCCTGAAGCAGCAGCGGTCGCAACGGCGCCAGCAGTGGCGAGGACGGCAGCGATGGAGTCAGCAGCGGCGGAGTCGGCAGCGGCAACTCGCCTGGGACCGACCCATGGGTCTGTTGAGCGGCTTCGGCACCTAGCCGCGACACCGAAACGGCAGCCGCTGGTGCATTGGCGGCCACGGGGGACGGCTCCAAGGCGTCTGGGGGCTGGTCCTGCTGGTGCTGTTGGAGCTGTTGGTGCTGTTGGTGCTGCTCCCCGAGCAGGTGCTGCAAGACGTAGGGGCCAGGGCTGCGCTGGGGGCCTGCCCCGTCTGTGCGCATGGGTGCAGCAGGCGCCAGCAGGGAGGGTAGCAGCGGCCCCAGCAGCGCCTGCATCAGCTGTGCGTGGTGCTGCACGTGCTGCCGGTCGTGTTGGCGCTGGAAGTTGGACGTGCTGGTGTGTATGCCCACACCTTGGACGTGAGCGGCCGCGGATGGTTCTGCAGCCGTCGCCGCCGCCCGGAGCAGCTGCTTGAGCGCGTCCCGCAGCACCGCCCCAACACTGTCGCCCTGATCTGCAGCGCCAGACCCGCTGCCACCACCACCATCGCAGCCGCCGCTGCCGCTGCCGTAGTCGCGCTCACCAGGCCGGCTGCCAGGCGCCGCACCTACTGCCCCCACACTCGGCATGTGCCTCCCCACCTTTCCGAGCGCTATCCCCATACCTCCATCAGCCCACTGCTGCGCTCCCGCGCCCTCCGTGTAGAGGTGCTCCGGCCCACAATCCCTTGCTCCTGTGCCGCCGCCACCCAAGCCGCTTGGTTGTGCCTCCTCCCCTGCGCTGCCTCCCCCCGTTTCCCTGCATCCCCCCAGGTCCAGGGAACCAACAGCCGCCCACAGGGACACCGCAGCTGCCGCCGCCACACCTGCAACCCTGACTGCGTCCAGCCGCTCTCCTCTCGCACGCAATGCTCCTCCAGCAGCGGTCTGCGTGTCAAGGCCCCACGTGTCGTGCCCAGCTGCCCACACGTGCTCGATGCCTGGCACCAAGGGAGGTCCCCCGCCTGGCACCAAGGAAGGTCCCGCTCCTGGCACGGCTCCAGGGGTGCCGAGGACGTCCCGGACGACGGCGCAGAGGCATAGCACCAGGGAAGCCACGGCCGGGGCGGCGACGGCAGACGTGAGCACAGCCTGAGAAAGGGCATACCGGGTGGTGTGATTGGTTTAGGCATCGCTTCCATTCGCGAGAAGTAATGGTTAGTAACACCCACGGACACCGTATGAACAGGATGTGGGTGCGCAGAACATGCTGGCTGACTGGGGTAATGCAGATCTGAGCGGACAGGGCTGCTAAGGCCCCATACTCGACACCCACCGGGGGCCATGTGGCCAGGGCAGCTGCCAGGGAGCATCCCCACGACGCAAGGCGGGGCGTGGTGTGCCACGTGCCGGGTGGCGTTCCGTACAGCTGCGCTGCAGCCGCTGAGGCAGCACCTGACTCTGAGGGCCTTTCGCTGCTGTCTGCTGTGTGCTCTCCGACCACCAGTGCTGGCTTTTGGGACAGCAGCTGCTCCGCCAGCAGAGCCGCCCGCGCGGCGAAGGCCACCTACATGGGTGGGCAAATGATGGGGTGAGCACCAACGTCAATCACATGGAGATGGTGCCTTGGCAGCGGCACGGAGCAGGGCCGCGAACGGCATGCAAACAAGCCGTAACCGTCAAAACGACGTACGGTCGCAGTCATGCACCCGTGCGAACCTTCACAGTGGCTCTGCCGCAAGGAAGCTACCAGGGTGGCGTACCCGGGTTGAACTACCGCGATGCCGCATTGATACCGTTATCACGTGTGGTATGGTGCGCAGGCATGGCATTCCCCATATCATAAAAGGCGTCAAATCCCTCTGACACAAGGCATGCACGCCGTGTCCTAACCTAACATGTGCTGCGGACCGCCATCGGCATCCGTTATCAATGGCGCGTCGGCCGCCGCTGCTGCCAGTGTAATGCTTCGCGCGGAACCTGACCTGGTCAAAGGACACTGGAACCTCCTGGCCAGCGCCATCAGCAGCACCTTGTGCGCTGCTGTTGCTTCCACCGTCAGGCCTGAGCACACACCGCTCAGCCCGTGCAGGCGCCTCGCCGCTGACCCACAGACAGTCCGTTGACGACCGGAGCAGCAGCAGGACTGCGTCCAACAGCGCCTCTCGCTCCACTGCGAAAGCAATTGAATGCAACCGTTATAGTAATAATTGGGGCCAACAGTATGTAGTGAACAACCAGGGCGGTGCCGATCGAGCTATGGTCAATGCAGGCACGCCTGGCACAGAATCGCAGAGTCAAGCATACTGCAAATTGCGAGTTGAATGCGTTGCACAGTACACCACACGTTGCATGTGACCACCAACGTGACACCGTTTCTATCCAACACACGGCCAGGCGTGCTACATCAGGGCACGTGTGCACGGCAGGTGCGACGCTGGCGGTCCAGAGCGGCATGCCCAGGCAGGAAGAACCGTTTACCATCTGGCCCTTCAACGCAGGGAGGGTGGCACGGCACCGCAGCAAGGCACAGCGAGACACCCGCATATGCACCGCATGCTCACCTGCGTCCTTACCCTGGACCTCATCCTCGCGCGCCCCATCCCAGCCGCTCTGCTTCGTTCCTGGGCGCTGCTGCTGCCGCTGCTGCTGCCGCTCCTGCTGCTGCCCCGTGCAGGTGCGGCGTATCGCCTCCTGCAGCACCGCGCCAGCGGCACCCATGGAATGCAGCACGCGACAGCCCTGGGAAGGGGGGCCACGTTAAACGCGAGAGACCGTGTAAGATAACAGCCCAGGCAGGGGGGGGGGGATAGAGTGCTAGTAACGCAAGGTAAGTAGAAGAACGCGGCGGGGCGGGGTACCCGGTGGTTACGTCGGTTGCGGCGCGGTGGCGGTTTCGAAGGACCTGGTCGAGGCAGTCAAGGGACGGCTAAGTGGTGGAGGAAAACGAAAGGGAGGTCGCGGATGGTAGTTTGCCAAGGTAGCGGATGGTAGTTTGCCAAGCTAGCGGATGGTAGTTCAAGAGAGGGAAGCATGAGGGGAGGTTGGCGGCAGGTGCCACAGGGACTTCCTGTGCGGCAAGGTGCAGAAAGGAACGATGAGGTATACCGGTGGTCCACCCGCTCGTGTGGCAACCCAGCCAGGTCGTGCTGCCGCAGGCAAGGACCCAAAGGCCTCCCATGTGCGCGCCATGTTCCCCCACCGGCCTCGGCTTAAAGCCGCATACTGTTCCTCATTCCCCCGCTCGCCCGACCAGACCACCCACCTCCTCACTGCCCAGAAGTGCGCACGTGAGCTCGCACAGCGGCAGCACCGCCACCCGGTCCCGGCCCTGCTGCTCCCCTCCACCACCACCCTCCGCCGTGCCTACCCCTCCCCCACCACCAGCCCCAAACCCTGCTGCCACCGCCTTCTCCTCCTCCCGAGCCTGCCACTCAGGCCCCAGCCCCACCGCCGCCGCCAGCGCCGCCGCGGCCTCTCCCCGGGAGCAGCAGCCCCTCCCGCGCCGCCGCAGCCGCCAGCTGTGCCCCCGCCGCCCTCAGGTGCAGATTGGGGCTGAGCAGCGCTGGCGCGGCCACAGACGACAAGAGGCCCCCGGCATCTGAGCCCCAGGAAGCACCTACAGGGTGCAGGACCCCTCCCAGCATCTGTACGCGGGATGTGCGGCAGCGCGTCTGTTGATGTAGGTGTAGCAGAGTTTGAGACAGGCAGCGGGTGGTGCAAAGAAAGGCAGTAAAAGGCAGAAAAAGGCAGCGGGTGGTGCACAGTCAGGTCAGCATGGCGGTACCAGGGAGCGCCTACAGCGCTTCCAGGGAGGCCACCTGAAGGTTGGTCCGCTCGCAAGGCCTGTGGGACGGGCGTGTGTGGTCGACAACGGTGGAGCAGCTGCGTGGTGAGGTAGGTGATGTCCGCTCGTGATGAACGTGGCAAGATTGCCTTGCCTGGCAGCTCCTGACGGTGCCTAGGTTGATGTGCGGGACACACCGTACAGCCCCAAGGCTCACGGCGACCCTGCACTGGGGTTTGCGACCGGCGCCGCGAACCCGCCACCCCCCGTGCCCTTCACTATGCCAGTGCTGCTTCAACGCAGTCACGCAGCAACACACACTTACAGCAACACTAGGCAGGCACAGCGCAACGTGCTGCCTGGTGCCAGGCACGTGGGCGGAACCAAGCCCGTGCTGCCCACCCGGTCGCCGCGTCTGAACGCTGCACCCCGCAAGCAAGCAGACGCAGCACAAGACCAACCCGTCTTTACTAACGCCGCAACGTTGTTGAGCAGGACATGGTGTTGACGGAGATGTTGACATGTCCAGACGCAGCACTAACGGACTTCCCGGCAATGCCACCCACCTGGCTGCCACCCCTGAGCGCTGCGTCCAGCTCCATGCCCCCCCCTGCCGCCGGCCCATGCACCGCCCCTAGTGCCGCCCTCAGCGCGTCGACAGCCTCTGCCCGCAGGTCCGGGGGCAGGCCGGGCAGGGAGGCGGTGGTCGCTAGCCTGCCAAGCAGGTCGCAGCCGGACGTCCTGTGGAGGTTATCATGCAAGGGGGGGGGGTGGGGGGCAACACGAGCTGTGCCGCGAACCGGTTGACAATGGAGCCATCGGCGTGATCGCACACCTTTGAGCCCTGTGATCGCACAGGCTACCTGTGTACCGCAGCCAGATCAAACATGCCGTGCATACGTGCTTGGTATGCTGGTGTGGGCCTCCTCGAACAGATAGCCCAGCAAGGCACCAAGTACTTGGCCACCCCAGCCTAACACGAAAGCCAGGTCGTGTTTAGCGGCGTGCGCATAGCCGCTTGGTCACCGCCGCCACCGCAGCAGCAGCAGCAGTGGCGTGCGGCAGCAGTGGCGTGCGGCAGCCCCGCAGCCACAAGTACGCACCCCCTCACATCCACACACACACACACCACTTTGCCAAGCTTCTCACCGCTGCCACCTCAGCAGCAGGCCCAGGCCATGAGCCTCGCGGCACAGCGCGCCCACCACTCGGGCTGCTGCGCCAGCGGCTGCCACACTGCCACGTGTCAGCGCCACCTGTGGGATGGTTGGGGTGGGGCAGGCCGGGCAAGCTTTATCCTCATACAAGAAACTGGGATGCCCTAGGATGCCAACAGCAAGCGCAGAGCCCAGATGCTGTGCAGCATGTGAACAGCACGCGAACAGCAAGAAGCGCATCGGCGTCCCAGGCCTGGGAGGTACCGTACACGGGAAACAGGGCACACGGAAAGGTATCTTGTTGCGGCTAAGGGCACGCACACCACGGTGTGCAGCTGGCCCCACGCCACCCACGCTTGCTGGCGTGCTCCTTTAGCAACACGCCAGCGCGGTGTGCCTGGAGCCCAATGCCTCCCACTTGGTCATCCCACCCATCCGCACACCCCGCCTCCTACCCCCCCTGCCCCCTTTCTGCCCCCACCTGCATCGCCTCCAGGCCCCTGCTCGCCACGAAGGACTCCCTTGGCGCATTGCCGTACTGGAAATACTCCGACAGGGCACGTGACACAAGGGCGGATGAGCAGCAGCTGTCGCCGCAGCAGCCCAGCTCGCCCGCGCTGCAGTCTCCGCCTGCGTGACGAAGGTAAGGCAATCAAATGCAGCTCCGCTGTCGCGCTCGTACAATTGAAGTACTTTATTAACGCAGAATAGCAATGTAACTAATGCATAGGGTGCCGCGTTCGGGTCGTCGCCGGAGCTGCATTTGCGAAAGCGCGAGGCTCTTACCAGCAGCCCCCGATATCAGGAGGTCTAGGCAGGCCACAAGCGGACTGCTGGTCGCCTGCTGGGAATTGCTGCGAATGCGCGGCATAGTCCATAAGTACTGAGTCAACAGGCAGCGCTGCTGATCACACTGCCCGATTACGGCTTGTACGGCGTGTTCCGGCGCTCATCCCATTGACTTTCACCTGCAGTTATATCTCCGCACGCTTCCCCTATCCCTCATAGGAGCGGACAGCGTAAAGGTCTATCCGCGATGCTACCTTCAATCCTGTGACACGCAAGGACCCAATCCACGACCCAGAGCAGGGAAGCAGGGGACGATGGCAAACCGTGAGCGGGCCAACCCTTGCCAATCGTGCCATAACACTCCCTTCGTCCTCGGCACCTTCACGGCACGCTGGTCGTAGGTATCTGTTGTGTTGGCTGGTCTGCTGCCGAAAGGAGCGCCCCTTATGCACTCTGCTAAGATGCCACGTGTTCGCAGCTGTCACTCCAATCCACTGGCCATGCCCGCAGCCTCAAACAGCATCCAAACATGCCCTGCAAGGGGCGGCACTCCCAGGCTGCGTAAAAAATGCAGTACTTGAAAGAACACAGGCGAACGACCACCAGTTAGCTACGATCATGGAGCAGATGAGCCTTCTGATCATGGAGTCTGGGACACTTGGGGCACTCAGACCATGGACAGAGCCTCAGGTACCCTTGGGTCATGACGGGCACGCGGCACCAACCACTCCGTTACAATGCAACTGGAGCAAACCCGCTCAGCTGACGCGTCTAGTTGCTGACAGGCATTGGATCAGAGGGGGGTACAGTGCCCTCTGCCCAACACCTACTGTTCAATATGCCAGCACTGTGCTGGGTGCCTGTGAATGACAACAGGACAAGGCGCCATCCCATGCCGAGACGAAGCAGCGAAGCATGACACAGCAGGAACGCAGGACTCAGACACACCGTGCAGCAGTGTCCCTCCCCCAACGGTCCCTAACGCCCTCCCTCCCACAACAAAGCAACGTAGCAGTAGCAAATCACCAAGCACACGTATTGGCCAACAAGCAAACTGCCAAACGCTCAGTCTCTCATACACAAAAGGACACTCAAAAGCGCAGAGGCCATCCCCGCGCAGCTTCTGTCCACAACACACCAGCACCGCCGCACCTGTACTAGAGCTATCTTGGCGCTGACAAGACTGCAAGGTACATAGCTTACAACGGAACTTAGCACACGCTGCTACACTGTCGAGACATGCCTCACTCGACCGTCGAACCGCATGGCATCTACCGCAGACCAACCCCCGTCTGCCACGAAGATGCACTCCTGCCCACACGCTCTCAGTCTCTCGGCGAACCACCAAACCACTCACGACCGCACTGGCGTTGCATGCAAGGTATGCAAACAAATCCTGGCCCTTCAACTATGCATCAACTGACCAACCGCAGTGCCGCAAGGCGCCCCCACTGCTCCACTCCCAAAACACTCTAAACCCAAGCCTTTCGGCAGGATCCTGCGAGACCCTGGCCGTACTAACCTTCACGCGGTCTAACAACCGGACATCCCTGCAACATGCCAGCAACTGCGCGCAGCAACTTAGTAGCCGTACCTATACCCACAGCCACCTGCTAGGAGCTGGGCAACCCTCCCGTCCTCCGACCGTGCCCCGCGGCACGTGGCAGAGGCACGCCGTCGTCCCGCCCGAGCGTGTCCGCAGCACGTGGGACAGACACAGCACTGCGCGCCGCGCTCCCTTTGGCACCCGTTGCTCCCCAAGCTTGCCCACCCGTCGCCCGTCCACACCAAGAAAGCGACGCGGCCGCCCGTCCACCAAGCGGCGCCTCAGCGCACACACGTGCATGGCTGCTTGTGCCTCCATGGCGAGACTGGCCGCCGCGGTCATGCGTCCGCTCCTCAGGCCCCTGCGCCCCCGCCCTCCCGCCGTGTCCAGCAGCACGTGGCACACACGCCTGCAGCACGCCGCTCCGTACGGCTTCGCGCCCCTTGCTCCTCATGCCCATCCACCCGCCGCCAACCCGCCACGCGTCAGCTCAGGCTTCAGCGCTTCGGACGACAAAGCTGCACGGCTGCTACCGTCTACACTGCACGACTGGTGGCCCCGGTCACGCTGTGGCCAGGCCCCCTGCCGCTGCTGCCGCTGCTATGGCCGCGCTGGCGGCGGGCTGTGTGGACAGGCCCAGGGCTGCGCGGTCGGGCAGCCGCCCCTCCAACACGAACTGCCGGAGGCTGCTGGGGACCTGCAGGTGTAGGGAGGGCCGTGTGGGCACAGGGTCAGCACACGGAGTGGGGCGGGCAGTTGATGAGGGTGGCGGACGTGCCGTACAGGTGGGGCCCATGCTCAACGGGTCGCGTGCCGACAGGCTCCTGGGACACAGCCCCATGCTGCGCACTCCACAGGCGTACCATTCCCCTTTATCATGTTGTACATGAACTTTGCATTATACCGTACATTCACGGCACTGTAAAGTGAGGAGGTCCGATGTTCTTGCCTGAACCGGCTTCAGCCACGAGGCCAGCTCGACGGCTAGTCGCCTTCACGCCTCCATAGTAAACAAGTGGCAACAGTGTACGTACTTTGTGGCAATGGCACATGCGTCCATTTAACTACGTACACCCTAGCTCCCTCACCTGCACCGCGTCACAACACGCTACTCGCTTTGAGCTTGTCAGTAGTACCTGCCGTGTGATATGCTTCTGTGTCCCCGCAACCGCCCCGCTACACAGCGTCACGAGCTCACCTGCACCGGCCTCAGCCACGTGGCCAGGTCGTCCCCCTCGACCCTCTCCTCCTCCAGCAGCACGCCACTCAGCCCGCTGTGCACCTCGCGGTTCACAGCCACCACGTGCATGGCCACCGTCAGCGCGCCCTCCACCAGCTCACGGACCTGCAGCACCAGGTGAGGCATGTGTCTTAGCGTGCGCGTGTCTTAGCGAGTGAAAGGTGCAAGGTGCACGGTGCAGGGGGAGGTCGTGCATGGCCACCGCCAGCGCGCCTTCCACCAGCTCGCGGACCTGCAGCACCAGGTGAGGCATGTGTCTTAGCGTGCGCGTGTCTTAGCGAGTGCAAGGTGCAAGGTGCACGGTGCAGGGGGACGTCGTGCATGGCCACCGCCAGCGCGCCTTCCATCAGCTCGCGGACCTGGGCGTGGAAAGGCGTTCAGGCATGCGTATTAGCGTCCGTGGGGTTGTCCAATCCACAGCCACCACGTGCATGGCTACCGTCAGGGCGTTCTCCGACTCCCGACCGTGCAGGGGAGGCAGCAGACGTTCGTATCAGCATGCGTGAGGTTGCCTGGCGCCCAAACACCCGTGCATGGCCACCAGTGTCGAGCGGGGCCTCCACCAGCACGCCCACGTGTGCGCGCGCATGTGTATTAGCAGGCGTGTCAGCGCCCACCACGGACCCTCACCTCCCGCTCCACCACGATAATTGGCAAACGTGGCATGTGTATTAGCAGGCGTGTGTATTAGCAGGTGTGTCAGCGCCCAGCACAAACCCTCACCTCCCGCTCCACCACGCGGCCCATGTCTCCCCCGTCCTTAAGCAGCGCCGCCACGTCCCCCTCCGCGCCCCCGCTGGTCAGCACGCCAACGTGTATGGGCCCCACAGCCGCCGACAGCCCAAACTCCGTCACGGCCCGCGTGGCCAGGTCGGTGGCCCGCCGGATGTCGTCTGCTGCCCCCGTGGACACGGCGCCGCATGTGAGATGCTCCGCGGCGCGGCCGCCTAGGAGCACCGCCAGCTGGCCGCGGATCTCCGAGTCGAACAGCAGGGCGCGGTCCTCGGACTGTGTGGGGGATACGGGCGTGTGGGATAAGGGTGGGTGCGGGTATGGGTGTGGGTAAGGACTGGGTGTGCTAGGCGCCTGGGAAGACAGCGAGCGGCGCGGTCCTCGGACTGGGATAGGGGCATGCGGTGTGGGAGCAAGAGTGGGTGTGGGCTGGGTCCAGATAAGTGTTTATCGACGAACGCTAGGTGCCTTGGAGGACAAGCTGGCAGTTGGGTTGGTTGGGTAGAACCGCACCGTCAGGTCCACCTGAACGTGGGCCAAAAGCCCCGAACAGTCCCAGCCTGTACTCCACGTTGCGCCCCCCGCTTGCCCTCGCCCCTGCCCTCCCCTTGGCGGCGTGTAGGTGCTGCCCAGCGCGCCGCGTTCTCCCATAGCCAGCAGTGCTGCCGTTTGACAAGAGCATGTAAGGTGTGTGTGTCATGCCCCGTGCTTTTGTCGGGGTGCTGTGCATTGGCGCAAGTACGCTGCGAGAATTGACACGCGCGTCAGGAGCTCAGCGCGCCCACCTTTGGCGGCGTGTACGTGAAGCCCAGCGCGCCGCCCGTGCGCGGGATGATGGACAGGCGGGACGGCTCCGAGAAGCCCGTGGCCAGCAGCCGAGCCACCGCCGCCCCCACCAGCGCGTGGCCCACCTCGTGACGAGCCACCACCGCCTTCTCCGTGCCCTGCGGGGTCAGCGTGCGGGTGGTGGGGTGGTGGGGTGGGTGGGGCACGGGTGGGGCACGGGTGGGTGGTGGGGTGGTGGGGTGGTGGGGTGCTCACGCGGGGTACGCTCCAACACAAGCGACACAATGCGTGCTCAAAGGCGCATGAGCCTACAAGCCCGCCCTCCCTCTGTGCTTAGGGACGCCTTTGTTGCCGTAACCCGCCCCGCCCCGCCCATTCCCGCCCCGCCCCTCCGCCCCGGCCTGCCCACATAGCCATGCCTCGCTCTGCGCCGTCCTGCCACGCCCGCACCGCCATAAACCCACCCCGGCCCGTACACCAACCCGTGCAGCACCTCTGAACGTGACTCAACGCTGCCTCGCCGTGGTCCCATTCACCCTCGGGATGCTCCTAAGCCGCCGGACCCCGCCCCAGCCTGTCCTGCCCCGCCTCGATCCGACCTGCCCTCCTCTGCCCTGCCACCGCCCTGCCCTGCCACGTGCCGTCCTGCACTGCCCACACCCGCCCAAACCATGTACGGCATACCACTAAACATCGCTGCATCAAACACAACAACGACCATACCCCTCCCCGAAGAGGTCACACTGGGCCCTCCGCCAGTGGCACCCCACCCAGGCCCCACTGCTCACCTCCCCTCCTCCCTCCCTCCTCTTCTCCCCCTCACCTGCACGACGCTCCGCTTCCCCTCAACGCCCCCGCGGCCCCTGTGCCCTTCGCCCACCGCTTCCCCCATCCTTCCTCCTTCTCCCACCCTGCCCCACCCCACCCCATCCTCCTACCCTCCTTGCCCTCCTCCCCTCCTCCTCACCTGCAGGATACTCCGCTTCTTCTCAATCCCCGCCACCGCCCGCATTATCGCCGCGTCGAACTCCTCCCGCCCCACCGCCGCCTTGCCCCTCCTGCCCCCCAACAGCGCCGCCTCGTTCACCAGGTTGGCCAGGTCCGCGCCTGTGAACCCCGTGGTGGTGGCCGCCAGCCAGCTAACACACACGTCGTCCGAGAGCGGCAGCCCCCGCCGCTGCAGGTGCACGCGAAGGATCTGCTCCCGCCCCACGCGGTCCGGCCGCTCCACGGAGACCCGCCGATCGAATCTGCCCGGGCGCAGCAGCGCGGGGTCCAGCACGTCCGGGCGGTTGGTGGCTGCGATGCAGATGACCACGTTGTGCGCGGGATGCTGCTGCGGGTCGGAGGTGTTGGTGGGGGAGGAGCGGGTGTCGCCCCCCGAGTCGAAGCCGTCCAGCTCTGTGAGCAGCTGGTTGAGCGTCTGCTCCCGCTCGTCGTTGCCTGAAAGGATCGAATGAAGGAAATGCGTCGTGCGCATGGCACTGTGTTAGGTACTGTATTGTGTGCGACGGTCAGTGCCACGGATTTCAAGGAGCTCATCGTGTGGCGACCGGCGCTCCCCGTTGCCTGAGGGGGCGGGAGGCATGCCGCAGGGGCGGGGTCCAGGGAAGGAGCTGGAGGGGCGCCGGGGGAGGGGCAGACGGGGGCAGGCCGAACGCAGCCCTCAACCCACCAGCAAACCCCGCTGCACAGCCCAAGCCACATGCACCCCAGCCCCCTTGCCACCAGCAGTGCCCCCTCCCAACCACAGGACCTCCAATCCTTCTCATACCCGGACCGCAGCCGCATGTCCCGCCCCTTAGCAACTCTCCCCTTGCCCACTCCCAAGATACATAGAGCCCTCAGCTTTCAATCCATGGGACATCTGAGGTGAGTACTACTCAGATGAGCAATGGGGCGCAGTCGCACGAGCTCGGTTTGATTGCTGCTGGAGTCGCCGACGGCCGAGTCTCAAGACCACGTTCCGCCCAAGTCCCGTCCAAGACCCATACGGCTTTTGTATTCATCTCAGCTACATACATAGAGCCCTCGATAGGAAGGCGGCTCGCCCGTTCATCCCCACTCACCCACAGAGCGCAGCCGCATGTCGCGCCCCTTGGCCACGGCGTCAATCTCGTCGATGAACACGATGGCGGGTGCCTCCCGCCGCGCCGCCGCGAACAGCTCCCGCACCCTCATTGCGCCCATGCCCACGTACAGCTCCACGAACTCGGAGGCGGAGATGGAGAAGAAGGGCACGCCAGCCTCCCCAGCAACCGCCTTGGCGAGCAGCGTCTTGCCCGTGCCGGGGGGGCCCACCTGCGGGGCGGTGGGTTGCATAGGGGGACCGGAGGGCCCAGAAGGGATGGGGACGTGTTGGGGGGCTTTGGTGCATGTGCAGCGGGGCTCAGTGACAGTAGCGGCTGGCCTGTGCCGGACCGCGCAAACTACAGCCCACGACGACCCAGCGTTACGACCTTCACCCACAGCCGCGCCCAGCGCGCAGCCCTCCTCGCCTTCGCCGATTTCCGCTACCCACCAGCAGCGCACCACCAGCAGCGCACCACCAGCAGCGCATCCACCACCCGCTACCCACCAGCAGCGCATCCACAGCACCCAGCCGCAGCCTGCTTCAAAGTCTGACACTAGTCGCTAGACATGCTACTTGCTTCCAGCTTGTGACTAGTACCAGCCTTCTTGTATGCTACTGCGTCCCACCAACTGCATCTCCCCCCACCCACCAGCAGCACGCCCGCCGGCGGCCGCGCCCCCAGCCTCGAGAACCGCTCCGGCGCCCTCAGGTACTCCACAATCTCCTGCAGCTCCTCCTTCGCCTCGTCCACGCCCGCCACGTCAGCAAACGTGGTGGTCACCGGCCCGCCCTCCGCCGCGCTGCCACCGCCTCCCCCGAGCCCCCCAAAGCCGCCCATGGGCCCCCCCGCGGGGCGGTGCTTGCGGCCGGGCCCCTTGGGCTGGGCCTTCAGGGGCAGGCGGTTGAGGGTTGACAGCACGAGCACGGCAAGGAGCGTGTAGCCCAAGAGCGTGAGGTACGGGTTGTCGCGGTGCTCGATGGCGGACACGGGCACGGCGTTGTCCTCCAGGTACCTGTACGGCATCTCGTAATCTGCTGGGCGTACGGTGTAGAAGTACATTGTGTGCGCGGGTACGGCGGGGGTGGAGGTGGGGGTGGGGGTGGAGTCTGCGGCTGTGGAGGGTTCGGCCTTGCTGCTGCCGCGGCTGCGCGAGCTGCTGCTGCTGGTGGATGTGGGGCTGGACTTGCTGCTGCTGGGGGCGGCGGCGGTGGTGGTGGCGGGCTCAGCGGTGGCGGTGGCGGAGGCGGAAATGGAGCCCGATGAGAGCTGTTGGTGCAGCTGCCTTCGCTGCATCAGCGTGGGGCTGTTGGGGCGCAGGCTGAAGAACACCTTGAGGCCGTCTACCGTCACCAGCTGCACCTCGTTGGCCTTCGCTGCCCTGTGCGGGATGGACAGGGTAAAAGGGCATTGTTGGTGCTTTGTGTGTTGCGTGTTTTGCGGTGTATTGCGCGCGCTTGGCGTTGTGGCACGGTGACAAGGAGAGCGACGGTCTGAGCGCCACAAGCGCCACTGGGTTCATGGCCCCACAATCACGCAAGCTAAGCCAAGCTCGGGACACGTCAGGCGATGTGCACAGTCCGCTCTACGTTACGTTGGTCTGGTGTGCAAGGGCCGTTTGCCACGTTGAAGTGGCTTTGTGTACTGCCAAGCCCAGGTGCGCGAAGCAGGGGAGAGCCGCTAGGGCTATGTGCCTGCCCCACGCCAACACGGGCGGGTGCGGTCACCACATGGCTGCTCTCAGTCCCCGTACCTGACGAAGTCGCTATACGCAATCTTCACCAGCAGCTCGTCAGAGCCTTCCCCGTGGAGCGACCTCCCCGCTGGCCATAACCTCATGAGGACCCACAGGACCGCGAGGTTGAACAATACCCGTAAAGGAAAGTTTGATTTTGGATCTGATGTGAGTCTTTGGAACCATGCTAGGGGCCCGGGCAGCTGTCTTTGCTGCTGGTGTCGATGAGGTGGGATGGAGCTTTGCGAGGGAGGAGACGCTCCTGTGGGCTGCTGCTTTGTATTCTTGCTGCTGCTAGATGGTGTTGATTCTGGAGAAGTGATCGGGTCGCTGCTGTCCTCCTGAGGTTTCGTTGGTCTTTCGTCGGTGGTCTCTTGCCGATTAGGGTGCTGCGTACACCTCACAAGGACGTATGGGCTGCGTGTTTGTCCAGGGCAGCTCTGTGATAGGTTTAAGGATGTGAGGAGAGCTCGCCGAGCGGCTGGAACTGTGCGACATAAGGGCGAAGCTGCGTTGTGAACAGAAAGCCGTCCCGTCCTCGCTCTGCAGGCATATGCATGCCTAGCACTTAGCCCATCCAAGTGGGCGGCCATGGTCGGCTGGCAAAGCAGCCTCGCCAAGGCCTATTGAACGAAAGGCAAACTCGGGTGATTGTAACAGAGGCAAAAATGCTAGTTGCGCTACAGGAAGTGGGTTTGCAAAGCAGCAGGTAAGAATGCAGCGCTGGAGAAGGCGAAACCTGGTTCGGGCGAAACCTGGTTCAACTTGGTTCCGGAGCAGAGGCTTGTAGCTTGTGAGTGAACCTACCAACGTTGGCGCGCTGTGGACCGTGCTGCAGTTAAGCAAATACAAAGAGACGTAGCACTTAGGGCGTCTCACCACCCTGGCAACTATCCTTGGTAGCCGGGCGCCGCGCGTCCTTGCGCGTGGCTCTGCGCCTGCTTTTACAAGTGTAATTGGAGCTCGGGTAGGTCCGTTGACTGGAATCCAGGATTGCATAGCGTGGCGCGGGGCGGACCCTCCCGTGCCGTGGCTGTGTGGCGACGAGCAAGGCCTCTTCAGCGTCACGACACAGGGATCGACAAAACAGCAGATATCATGAGACAGGATCGCCTATTGCTTCAAGCAATCAAGCCCTGGTCGCACAAGCACAGCCACCCGACCGCGACCAACCACAATTGCGGCCCTCCGCCTTCCGTTTCGACAACCACACGTGCGCAAAATCACCACACCTGCCCGCACAGCCAGTCCATAGCTTCCTAATGTTTCCAAACCTTTCGCGAAAGGCGTTGAGCAGCGCGTTGTCCTCCGCGCGCTCCCGCTCGCTACTGCCCTGCCGGTCCCTGCAGCTGCCCTCCGGCGCCGGCGCTACCTCCCAGCCGAGGACCTCCCCTGCCGTTCGGCAGGCCCGCTCCCTGTGCGTGCGCGTGATGGCCACCGCTGGCGGCGGCAAGCGCGTGGTGCTGTGGTTCCGCAACGACCTGCGGCTGCACGACAATTACATTGTGCACGATGCAGCTCAGCGCGTAAAGCGGGGCGAGTACAGTGAGGTGCGTGGAGCAGCCTCAACTGCCTCGTAGTGTCGTAGGTTACTGCACAATGTTACTAGATATTGTAGTTTCTGGAGGGGAAGGTTCTTGGGGAGGATTCTCTCCTCGGCTCGGGGGACCGGTCAAGGGGCAGATCGGGGCAGGGAAGGCGATGGAGGGTGTGGGTTGGGGGCCGGGCCGCTGGGCCTGGATACGATACGGCAGGCACTGTTGGTGTGTTTTGCTGAATGTGCCTACCACCAAGGGCTCCCGCCAACGTATTGCTTCCTGTAAACCTGGAGACAGGCATACAGCCGCGCAGGTTTGCATTTCTACGCAACGATGTACAAGCCCCTGGCCGCCTCCACGCCGCACACGCGCCTGACTGCTGTGCACCTTTCCGTACACCCATTGCACTTGCCGTACAGGTGCTGCCCGTGTACTGCTTCGACCCCCGCACGTACGGCGCCACGCCGTGGGGGCACCTCAAGACGGGGCGCACCGCGCGGCCTTCCTGCTCGAGTGCGTGGCGGACCTCAAGGTGGGGTACGCCTGCCACGTGTCGGGTGCCACGCGCCGTTCGTCACGAGTCGGTTGTCACGGTGCCTGCACCGCCTTCCTGCTCGAGTGCACGGCGGACCTCAGGGTGGGGTGCAGTGGGCAGTGCTGGGCACGTGTTGATTGATGTTGAGTGTAACGGTGTGTGCGTCGCCTTGCAGCTTTCGTGTGTAGTGGATGCGGTGCGGATATATAGCATCCCTGACAGGCAGGCAAACAGGAAGTTGCCACACTTCCACTCCGCTTCTCTGTGTGTGCGAAGTGTTGTACAGAGCGACTCCATTCCGCTTCTGTGTGTGTGCGAAGTGTTGTACAGAGCGACTCCATTCCGCCACTCTGTGTGTGCGGAGTGTTGTACAGAGCGACTCTTCGGCAGTGTCGCCTCCTTTTCCTTTCCACGTCGTTCTTGCCACAGATCAATCCCCCACACAACGTCTTATTGTCGCAGCCTTGACGCTGAGTCCCCACGTTGCACACCCCAACGTCCACCGCCCTATCGCCTCCTCAGCACCATCGCCGCGGGAAGCCTTTTCCCCCCGGGAAATGGCAGTGAGTGACAGTTCTTTACGTTCTGTTTTTCCCATTCCCGCACCACATCCGCCACCCACTGCCCTGCCGCCCCACCCCAACACCCGCCCCCACAGTCCCGGCTCAAGGATGTGGGCAGCGACCTGCTGGTGGCTGTGGGCAAGCCCGAGGAGGTGCTGCCAGGTGGGACATGGTGTGGCTTAGCGCGCGTGTATTAGCACTCCTGCCGTGCTGCTGGGACGCGGTCTGCCTGCTGTGTGACCTGCTGGTGGCGGTGGGCAAGCCCGAGGAGGTGCTGCCAGGTGGGACGGGGTGTGGGTTAGCGCGTGTGTATTAGCATGTGCAGACCTGGGTGCAGGAGACGAGTTGTCAAAGTGCACACCATGCGCATGGCTTCTATGTCGCAGCGGCATTCCGCTGGTGCTCGCCGCAGTTCGCCCCTGAGTGACCACAGGCGTTAACACGGGCGTAAACGCGGCATATCAGTGTAAAAACCGTACGACGCAAGCGGGTGTGCGTG
>BQMZ01000044.1:0-113874 GCA_036984285.1 Chlamydomonas sp. KOR1 | reverse complement strand
TCCTGCTGGGACGCCACCCGCTCCTGCAGTAGCACATTACACAGGGTGTGGCAAGACATGTGTGTATTAGCAACTTGCTGTGGCAAAACGAGCTGCAGCAATTTGGTGTGTGCCTCCTGCTGGGACGCCACCCGCTCCTGCAAGATCACATAACAAGATGTGGCAAGGCAGGTGTGGGTTAACAGCTTGCCGTGGCAAAGCGAGCTGCAGCAGTTGGGTGTGAAGCCACGCCCTCCTTTGCTGCGGTGCAAGGACCCTGTGCAGTCGGTGGGCTAGCGCTGCTGACATGTGGGGTAGTGACCGTGCTCCCAAGATGGGGCGGAGGCTGTGCCTCTGGTCGGTTGGGGTGGCAAGCCATGCTCGTGACGGTGCCACCGCGCTCAACGCGCTCGCATTATGTTGGATTCTGACCAAATCGCCTCCACCCGCGTCGCACTGTTCGTCAGCACAGGCAAGCTAACCACAACACTCAGCCTGTCCAGCCGGGTGCCTTGCCCTTGATGAACACAGTGTGCCACGCACCTCCATCCTGCAGATTCGGCCCCGTCCCCAGCACACTGCGCGGCATCCACAACAACAAGCATACACCCGCGCGCTCCACGTCTGCTCGCCCCTCCGCGCCCAATCCCCCACCACCCCGGCCTCCTGCCAGCCCCCACGCACCTGCCAGGCTTTGCCGTGCTTCTCCTTGCGCTTCATCTCCCGCTTCAGCGACTTGCGCAGCAGCTTGGGGTCGTCCAGCACCTTCTCGCCAGCGGCACGTGCCAGCGCCGCCTTCCAGGCAGCCTGCTGCGCCTTGGCCTGCGGCACGCGAGGCACGTGGCATGGGGTACCGGTACGTGGCGTGACGCACGTGGCATGGGGTACGTGGCACAAGGCACGACGCGAGAACGGGACCCATCAGGACTGAGACGGCAGTACAGTTGGGACAATGAGATGTCAAGGCTGCCGTGTGGAGCTGTGGGGGGCGCTGCTTGGTGTGCTGTGGCTTGCAGCACGGAGGGAGGCATGCCGAGGTCCGGGTTGGGGAACACACGGCCCTGTGTAAGCCAACGCAAAAGGCCGCGCCATGATCAGGTGCCACAGGACACCTGCAAAGCAAATGGCTGCATCAGATTGCTACCGCGCCCCTTCTCCACAAGCTCGCTCGCTCAGCCGCACTAGTCTGGTGTGCGGTGCAGCGGCCGGGGCGGACATGGGCGATGCAGTATCCACCCCCCGCCGATGCACTTTCTGAACAGTTCAACCCGTTTAAAACAGAGCCGTGACGTTGTCGAAAGCGGAAACTGGTCTCACGCCGCTCATCATGTGCACGGCCACCTGCGTTACTAACAGAACAGTACTGTGAGGCGCCCACCTTGCCCTCCTCCGTGCCCGCCAGCGCCTCCAGCTCCGCCTTCCTGGCCTCCGCCTGCTTGAGCAGCACCGCCTTGGGCGGCTTGCGACCGCCGGGGCCCTTCTTGTCGCGGTCCGCTGCGGAGGGGCCGGCACACATCATGTCAGGCCATGATACCGTACGGCTTACCAACAAGGCTTGACGACATCTGTGACCCGAATCGGCTGAGCGGTAGCAAACACCGCAGCTGTGCAAGGAAACGGTTCATCGAATCGCAAGGCTATCTATAACGCCCGAAAGGAGGCATGGGGCCGGCGACGGGGCCTCAGCATGGCAGCCCACAGCCCCCGTGCCGTAGATTTTGGCTCGATCAGGATGCTCTACCTGTCTGTGCTAGCCCCAAGCCCACTACGTATGGCCGTGAGCCTCAGGCATGCAGCCCACAACCCTGGAGGTCTGGTAGCTTATCCTTGGATGTGCAACCAGGAATATGTGCAAGCCAGCCGTGCGCCTGCTGCTCGCAATCCCTGACCTGCCCCCGGCCCGCCGTGCCTGTGGCTTCGTTTCCCCTCCCGGCCCCGCCCCCGCCACTCCTCACCTCCCTCCACCTCGATGCGCGCGAACTTGAGGTCCACCCCCTCCTCCCTCCCGCCCCGCCCTCCTTCCGTGCCTTCTTGCTCGCCGGCCCTTGCCCCTGCCCCTGCTGCTGCTTCCCCTGCTTCTGCCCCTGCCCCTGCTGCTTGCCGCCCGCCTTGGCTCCCGCCTCCTCGCCTTGCCCGTCGCCCGCCTTGCGCTTCCCGCCCGCCTTCGCCTGCTGCTGCTGCTTGCTGGCCACGTTGCCCTCCAGCGCCTTCTGGCGCCATTCCCGGGCTTGCGTGGCACGGTCGTCAGCGGCCTTGCGCTGCTGGCGAGCCTCCTGCAATAGGTAAAATGCGCCGCAGCAGCACATGGTCAGCCTGTCGTGTAAGCTGTCAGCTGTTTACCGTATCACAACCACCGGCATGGCAGCAGTCAGGGATGGGTTCTTTCGCATTGGCGGTATGAGCTGAGTTGCTCTAGCTGTACCACATATGCCTTACGGTTAGGTATGGGGCTGCGCAGGGTGGAATGTCAATGCCGGTGGACGTAAGTGCCGCTTGGGGCAGCCGCACAACGAGACGAGTCTGTGTTACTGCAACGCAGCCTAGGAAGTGCCGGCAACGCTCAGGTTCTGTTAACGCGTGGAGGCAGTTCCCGGAACCCTTTGCGTTGCCTCCGCTGCGGCGCCGTGGCCCGCCGCCATCACCACGTGCATACCGTACGTTGTGAGGAAGTGTGGCTTAACGGAGTGAGTATGCGCCAGAGGGGCCGCCGTTGGCCGCTCCCCCTTGCGCTCTATCATCCGCAGGCGTTTCAGCGGCCATCGCGTGCGCGTTATGGTGGGCTAGGGCGAGCCCCACCTACCTCGACCTTCTTGTGGAGCCGTTCCAACAGCTCCTGCCTGCTCAGTGACCCGCCGGATAGCTGCAGCTGTAGCCCCGCGGCCGCCGACCCGTTCTGCTGCGCGCCTTTATCATCGCCCTTCGCACTCCCAGCGGCCCCCTTGGCCGCCCCCTTGCCTCCGGCTGGTTTTGCGCCCTGCTTCCCTGACGTCGTCGCCGGGGCCTGGTCGCCGTCAGCCCCAGCTGCTCCCTTGTCTTGTTGCCCTGACGCCTCCTGCTTCTTCCGTCGCTGCACCTCCAACGTCGTCGCCGCCTTGTCAGGGTCTAAACGCTCGCGTTTCGCGAGCTTGGCTTTGAATTTCACGTCCGCCTTCAGGGCCTCGCGGGCAGCTTTAGCAAGGTGCCGCGGGTTCATGCGAGAGGCATCGTCATCGTAGTAGTACTTTGCCGGAACAAGCTCCACAAGGTGGTCGAAGAAGCGAGCGTGCTCTGCCACCCCGCCGTCAGCCTGCACTGCCGCGCCGTCGGCCGCAACCATAGTGCTCTACAATATGCTGTGACAAGCTCGTTGTTGTCGATATCGAACGACTTAGAACATCATGAGGCCTCTCGTTTGGGCTGCACGGAGGGCAAAGTTCGGCAGGTCTTCGGCAACAAGCTTTCGTTATGGGCCACACTAAGAACAAGCCATAAACAGGTGCTCAGTATTTTGGACGGTGCACGCCATCAGCAGAGTGGAGGGCAGTGTCGAATTTCGTTCCCGCAATTGCAGGACACCCTTGTTACGCTGAACCAGCGCGTACCAGCGACAACAGCCTGGTAACTGCAGCGTATCCGCCGGCTTACTCGTAATAATTCACCAGAGCTGTCTTAGCTTCGCCGCGTTTTTACCGAAAGCTTGACGGCGCCAGGTCAGTCGATTGACGCTGACAGACAAGCAACGGCGTTTATAGATGAACAATTCACATGACTGGCTACGATAGTATGCTTTCATACATAACCGCTTGGTCGCACGGTTGGTCTTGCTTCGCGCAGGATGGCACCTCTGCAAGCGCTTCTGCAGCAGCAGCGCCGCGCTAACGCCACGGCATCGTCGCGGCGGTGCCAGCAGCACCGCAGGCCAGCTCGCTGCACTCGCCTCCATGTTGCTGCTGGGGGCAAGGTGTACCTCGATCCTGTGACGAAGGAGTGCGCGGCCTTTGCGCCTGCTACCGTTGCCAACCTGGGCCCAGGGTTTGACTGGATGGGGTGCGCAGTGCAGGTGGGTCACACGTCGTCCGTGGTTTATGGGACATCATGGAGCCCAGCACCTGCTGGTACCTACCTATCCCCGCACACGTGCCTGCAAACACGCTGCCGGACTGGACCGGGCCAGTCGCAGACCCACCTGTTACAGGCCCGTCTGTTCCATCCCGGCACTTGCACATTCTGCAGTTATTTGACGCGTTAGAGACGCGCATTGACAATGGAGACACGCAACCTTAACCGTCAGCTGTCAGCCACTGACGTTTCAGACCCATGCAGCGTGCTCAGCGCACCAACCCCACGGCGCAACGGTCCCACAGCAACATGTCAGCCGTGCTCCTGCCTCGCGCATACATGCTGAGAATCCCGTCCCGGCATCATATGCCCCTCCGTCTTCCTCGTCGTACTGCCCCACCCCTTGCCGTACCCATGGGAGCGTTGCGCCGAGCTCGCCTTGCTTCCACGGCAGAGCATGCCGCACCATTGCCCCCCACGCACAACACCAATTCATTTACCCAGATCAACCTACCCCCCCTCTTTACCACAGCACAGGGTCGCAGCACCGCCTCAGTGCTAGCCCGCACCATCCCGGCAACCCTGGAAACTCACCCACACAGCACCGGCATCACCAGTGCTTACCCACACCTGCTGCGGCCCTCAACCCACAAACCCTTAACCCACACGCAGGGCGGCGGCGACACGGTGGTGGCCCGCGCCATTCCCGGCAAGCCCGGGGAGGTGGTCATCGACGCCATCACGGGCGACGGCGGGCGCCTGAGCCTGGACCCCGCTAAGAACTGCATCGGTGTGGCGGCCACGGAGACGCTCAAGCTGCTGGGCTCGGCCGTGTCGTGCGGCGTGGGCCTGACCCTGCAGAAGGTGGGGACCTGGGGTGCAGGGGCAACGGGCGAGGCCTGGGGCCGGTGGGGAGGGGACTGGTCCGCAGGATTGTGAGGAGGGGTCAGGCGGCGCCTGCGGGGGCAGGGACCGGCACCGGCAGGTGGCGGAAGCGGGGACGTGACCTGGAATAAAAAGAACGGCTGGCGCACCAGCGGCGACGGGGACAGACGCCCTTTGTCGGGGTGTGCGACGCGCTGGTGTGTAGGGCTTGGGGGTGCAGGAGCAAGCGGCGCAGCCAACGGGAGTGTTGTTGAGGCGGATGCTGTAGGGCACGGGGGACACGGGGCGGAACGGCAGCCGACAGGGCGGGAGTCAATGGCAGACCAGGAGGGAAAGCGAACAGCATTAGCGCACTGTTGGTGACGACCCCGAACCGAAACGCGTTTGGTTGGTAGCAGGAGCAGTAGCAGCGAAGGCTTCGTCGGAGTACCAGTGGGCGGCGCTGGTGCCACAGCGCTAGCGCGGAGTCTAGCAAGCCTTAAAACGCTGCAAGGGGTGTGCAGCAGAGCGCAGGTGGGGGTGCGTGTCACTGCTCCGCTGTCCTCCTTGCCCTCAGGGTCTGCCCCTCGGCAGCGGAATGGGCTCCTCTGCCGCCAGCGCCGCCGCGGCCGCGTGGGCCGTCAACGGCCTCTTCGGCGCCCCCGTCAGCAAGGTACGGCAGCGCATGACCACATTTGTCAGTGCTCTGCCCTTGACTGCAAAGCGTGTGTTTTATCGGTCTTCCTTGAGTCAGCGGTTGACCTAACTTCATCAGCACACACGAATGTGTCGTTGTACTGTGCAATACCTTGTCGCTTCCTGCCCTCATGCCGTGTGCCGTACCCTCACTTTCCATGCCATCCTGTGCCGCACCGTGCAGGACAAGCTGATCATTGCCGGCCTGGCGAGCGAGGCGGCGGTCAGCGGCTACCACGCCGATAACGTGGGGCCCTCGCTGCTGGGAGGCTTCGTGCTCATCAGGTGGGGACGCAACGGTGGCACAGCAGCAAAAGGGCTTGAATGGGCTTCGTTGGGCGGTCCGGTTGGCCAAATAGCAATAAGAAATGGACATAGCTGAGAGGTCAGCCGCAAGACGTGGACGGCGCAGGGGATGCCCTGGGATGTCTACTGTGGTGGGCCGGGTCCACTGCACGAATGCAGAATGCAGTGCAGGATGGTGTATGTGCTGGGCGGCGTGGTGCGCAATAGGTGTGTGGCGGTAGTGTAGGCGTGTAGCGGCATAGGGGCCTCGACGGGCTGCCGCAGGCGGTCTCGAAGTGAAGACACATTGTACGGGCATGTGTAGGCCACGGCAAGCAGTCATCAGGGTGCAAAGGGCTACTTGGGGACGGCTTGGAGATTACCGGTAGCAGCCAGCGTAGCGTCGGTCGTACGGGGATGTGTGTACACAGCACGCTCACGTTGATGCTGGCGCCGGGCGGCGGCATGATGCATGGGCCCAGGGCGATACGGAGCAGCGCAGCAGGACACAAGGACCGCGCGGGTGAAAGGTTTGGTTCCTTGCGTGAGCGGGTTGTTATCGCGGGCATGCGAACCGATGATGAGGGCGTGGTGGCGGAACAGGAGGCCGTTCAACAAGCGGCCAGGGGGGCGGTCCTGTACAACGGCTGGTCCGGTCGCTGCTGCTCTTGTTTACGTGCTCTCCACATGCGCACTTGGACTGCACGCGACAGCAAGTTGCAATTGGACCGCACGCGAAGCCAAGGGCCTTTGTTGGCGCCTACGCTGCGCACGACAGTGCGTGTGCCTCCCATGCACTATGCCCAGGTGCTTTAACGCCCGGCGAGCTGGTCGATCACTTAAGAACCAAAACATGGGGCTTGCCATTTTGCCTGTCCCCTCCTGCTGTAGACCAGTTGGCCGGTCGAAGTGCACGTCCTCGTTCCCCCTGCTCCTCACGCCCCCCTCCTGCCCCACGCCGCCGAGGTCGTGCATGCCGGCAAGCCCGGGGTGCCTTCAAATTGCCAGAAGAACCTATCCGCTTATGCATTCCCGCTCTTTTGTCTCGTTTCACGTTTCCCCATTCTCCTGCCCCACGCCGCCTGCAGGTCCTGCAAGCCCGGTGAGCCCGTGGACCTGCTGCAGCTGCCCTTCGCCAACGACAACCTGCACTTCGTGCTGGTCAACCCCAAGTTCGAGGCGCCCACGGCGCAGATGCGTGCGGTGCTGCCCAAGGAGGTGCCCATGAAGAGCATGATCAACAACTGCTGCCAGGGCGGCGCGCTGGTGGGTGCGGCGCTTCCCTCCTACAGCTGTGTATGTGCTTAGGGCATATTCGTCCGTCCGATGGGTGCTGCTTGTATATGCTTACGTCAACTGCTGCCAGGGCGGCGCGACGGTGGGTGCGTGGTTTGCTGACACTGCCTCGTGCAGTGGATGTGCAGTGAAAGCCCGCAGTCATGGCCGTTCAGCAGCGACCGGTGAACCTTGACACGTGTCCCAACTTCGTGTCAGCCTCTTGGCCGAGCACCCTATGGTACCTCTTCTGGTGTGCACACGTTTTGAAGGGAGTTTAGGGCCTAGGAAACACGTACGCGGACGATTATAGCTCCAGGCTTTTCCCTTGTGCTTTCCCCGATAACTCTTTGCAGGTTGCGGGCATCCTGCGCGGCGACGTGCGGTTAATCGGCGAGTCGCTGGACCGTGACGTCATCATTGAGCCCGTGCGCGGGCCGCTCATCCCGGGCATGATGGCGGTCAAGGAGGCAGCCAAGGCCGCAGGTGAGGGCCGTGAAACCAGTCCAGTATCTGTACCACTCTAAGACCAAAGCCGTGACGCTGCATGCGCTAGAGTGGGTGTAGGGCTGAGCGGAGCTGCAAAGCAGCACACACGTGGCCATGATCCTGCTTCTCAGGCTTTCTCCTGGCATCGGTTGCTGGTGCTGTTGATGCGGTTGATGGGGAGCACCCCTTCCTTCTGCAGCACGCCGGTTGCCTTCGCCGCACCACATGGTCAACCGTCCCCACCCTGGCTACTGTTTGCGTGTGGGTGCCTGTCGCGCACACACAGCACAAGGCTGTCTACCGCAGCGAATGCAGGGGTAGCCTGCCCCATTATTTCGCTGCACGTGCTTTGGCCAACTTACCGCCTCTCCACACAACACAGCCTCCACAGCAAACAAACCCTGCCCACGTTGCATGGCCTGCATGAGCCAGGATGACGCGCCCCCGCCCCACGACCACCATGACCCTCGCACTCCTGTTGCCCCCGACCCGTACCCGCACCACCACCACCATCAGGCGCGTACGGCTGCACCATCAGCGGTGCGGGGCCCACCGCCGTGGCCATCGTGGATGACCCCGCGGTGGGGCAGCGCGTGGCGGATGCCATGGCTGCAGCCTTCCGCAGCGCCGGGCAGCTGGAGGTTAACACCGCGCAGGTGGTCAAGCTGGACCCTGAGGGTGCCAAGTTCGTGTAGTGGATGCGGCGCGGGAAGTAGGCAATATGAGCTTGTTACAGTGACAAGCGAGCATGGATAGGATACAGGGCGACACGGCGCAGCAATCTGGTGTCGGAGTGCAGGTCGGCGTTGGAGGTGCAGGTGGCAAAGCTGGACCCGGAGGGCACAAAGGTCGTGTAGCAGGATCGTGTAGGTACATGGAGGCAGTGTGGAGGGGTGGAGCCGGGTGCGCGAGATCCAAAGGGTGGAGTGATTGTGTGCCGGATTGCGGAGTAGGGTGAATGGGTTGTGGGTTGGGGCCGTGTGCGGCCGCGCGCGTGTGCGATACAATGCGCTGTGCATGCACGACGGTTAGGTGGTTGAAATGGCCTAGGTGGAAAGACGTGGATGATGGCGCGTATGGGTTGTGATGGAGTCAATGGACAACGAGAGGCGTAAGTCGGGTTGCACAGCACGGGCGGACCTGGGCGTTGTGCGTGAGAGCGTGCGTTGTTGCTCAGTCGGCAGGAGTCGATGCGGGACAACCTGATAGGCGGTGTCCTGGTGTGGTGGCTTACCGCTCGGATCGCCTTAGAAACCTGATGTGTGCGACGTGTTCGGGAACAACGAACAAGGGTCAGTCCGTAGCTCCATTTTGGCTTGATCCGGCTTGCACGGGCCAAGAGGCAGATCCGTGGATTCGATTGTGGTCCTGGTGACCATCATTACTTAGCTGCACGTGCCGGTCAGGTGCACGTGCGGGATCCGGATTGCCACGGACAGGAGCTTAACTGAACACCGTACGGTACTTTGTACTTAGGCACTGACGGGAAAGGCTCTGGAATGTGCCTGGCCGGATGTAGGAGGGCCAATGCGGGGAGACGTGACCTGTGAACCTGTCGGTCTGAGCAGTGTTCATCAAGCAGTTTCAACTTGTGTCGAACAAGATATCGAGGTGAAAGGATGGTACTGCCTTCTTGGCTGATTGCTGTTGCAATGCGCCTGCGTCGTCGGCCTAAAGGATCCCATCAATGTGTGCCTGCTGTGTGTTAAGCAGTGTACCAGCCGAAACGGGTCCATGAAGGCCCATGCCGCCACATACATTTACAAAGCTCAGGAATCTAGGCAGAGGCTGCTGAATGAGAAAGCATACTGGGTTCCTTCTGCAGGAACCGGCTTTACAGCCCTGTGCAGCTCTCGCCCAGCTTCTACAGCGGCCTGCCGGGCCACTCTTGCCCGGCAACAACTGCACACCACACGTACAGAATACCAGGCAACACCAAGCCGCGTGCCCAACTGCATGCACCGTTGGATGTCTACCACCATGCCGGCACGTCGGTTGACTGGTCAAGTGGTCATAGCAAAGAACGAATTGGCAGTCAGCAATGTCTGATCGTTGCCCCTACCCCTCCCCTCGTCGATGATGCAGAACCCATGCAACCCATGCTCTCGTGCTGAACCACCTGCGTTCCTGAGCCTTCACATCAAGCTACGTCTTATTGAAGGGCAGGTCTGAGGCAAGGGGAGCCCCCTGGCTCACACAAGACCCAGCCCAAGCTCACTTGCTGAGGAGCAACAGAACGCAGGGCGTCCCGAGTGCCTGATTTTCCCAGTCAAAGCCCAACGAATACGGCCGTACGGTCAACCACCACCACCCCGACCACCTGGGCACCTGGACCATGCATCACCGCATGGTCTCGATGGTGGTCTTCTTGCGCAAGTGCAGCTCCATGGGGACCGTGGGCTTGCCTTGCCGCCGGTACTCATCAATGCACTCGTGCGCGTACCGCATGAAGATCTCCTCCTCCTCCTGCACGCTCAGCGCCAGCTGCGCCGCCTCCTGCAGCGCCGCAATCTTTGCGTCCGCGAGCCGGCGCGCCTTGATCGCGGCTTGGCGAACCTGGAACGCCGCAAGCTGCTTCCCTGTCGCGAGCTTCCGCATCTTCTCCTCGTCCTCCTCGCGCTTCAGCTCCCTCACGCGGTTGTCCCACGACGCAACAAACTCGGCCTCCTCGGCCTTCTCCGCGGCTTTCGCCGCGGCCTTGGCTCGCAGCTGCGCCTGTCGAGATACATCGATGGCTGCGTGTGTGTCGCGGATGCGCTGTTTCCGCGCCGCGTCGTCCGCCGCTGCGCGCTGGTCTGCCTCCGTGACGTCGCGCAGCAACCGAGCCTCCTCTTGCGCGTGCCAGTCGCGATAGTTGGCCTGCGGGTGGTGGGCGGCAGGGGTGTGAACGGCAGCGCGGACAGGTGCTCAGCCGAGCGGATCGACACCTGATTTTCAAGCGCTTGCACAGCGGCAGCCGTTCGCACGCCACGGTTCTTGCACACCACCGTGGCACCAGGGTTCAGGTGCGTGCTCGTGTTGCCCCTGCCGCTGCCGCGGAAACGCGACGGTGTTGGGGGCGCGACGACGGGCCATCGGGTCTCAGCATGCCCTTAGGCCCACTTCCGTCCCCGCACATAGACAATCTGGAGGCAAGCCGCAGCTTAGCCACATACTCGCAAGGCAGTAGTGAGGGCCCGTTCCCATAGGCCGCCTCACAGCCATCCCATCAGCCTTGCCATGCCAATACATGGCATGCATTGCTTACTTTCTTGACGCACCGCACGTGCAACTCACCGCCATTGCGTCCGCCATTCGCTTCTGCTCCGCCTCCCTTGCGGCCCGCTTCTCCGCCTCCCGCCTCGCCCGCTCCTCCGCCAGCTCCGCCTTCTTGCGCGCGTACGCTGCAGAGGGGAAAGGGGCGCAGATCAGGGAACAAGGGGAAGCTATGGGTCAACGCGAACAGGCAAGGTGCAGGACTGACGGCCGCGCCCGCTACCTTAGTGGCCATTCTGGTTAGCTCTCAACGGCGCCAATCGCTCCGATGCTGCGGCAAGCACCACACCCCCTCAACGCCAAGCGCCTCGCACCCACCACCCACAGCGCCCCATGCGCCCCGTCCCCATGCGGGACCCCTCCAACACGCAGCAGGACAGGAACCCACATGTCGCTTGTGTGCGAGGGTCGGCCCCAGGCCCTCCGTCCGCACCCTCCTGCCCCCGGTCTCACCCTCTATGGCCCGCTCCTGCTCCTTGGCGCGCTCCTGCTCCTGCAGCCGGAAGGTCTGCAGCGCGGCGTTGGCTGCCTTGGTGTCCTCTGCCAGCTTGCGGCCGCGGGCCAGACGCTCCTCCTCCTTGCGACGCAGCTCTTCGGCCTGAACCAAGAGGCAATACAATTACGTTATGCTCAAGACATCGAGATCGAGATCCTGACAAACGGAAGGGATTCCTGCGGGGCCACGTGCACGGTCATTCAACTCAACACCTGCATGGCCACACCGGGGCAGCCGATGTGCCGACTTGCAGATCTGTCCGGTGCGGCGCGATGCCCAAGCCATGCCCCCCTCGCCCGCAACACAGCCCTACTGCCCACTGCCCAGTGCCCACTGCCAACACCCCAGCCTCACCCCAAGCCCACGCCAGGGTCGTTACCCCCTACGCACCTCCTCCTGCGCCTTCATCTTCAGGATCTCGCCCTCCTTGCGGTCCTGAGCCCTCTCCGACAGGATGCGGCTCTTGAGCTCCTCCAGCTGTTGCAGCTGCGCGTCGCGCTGCGCGATGGCCCGCCGCCGGGCAGACTCCAGCTTCCGGACCTCGGCCGCTTCCGCCACCTGCCGTACCACGGCACGAAGGAGAACACGGCATTCCGGAGGGACAGTGCCATAGTTAGGCACGCGTGGCCGCAAGCGTCACGCCCATTGTGGGCAGCGTGGCAGGCAGGAAGTGCACAGCTGAGGCCCCCTGTCAAGGGTCGGGCAGGGACAAGTCTGTGGCGGCATGGACGGTAGGTGGGTGGCAAGACCGTGCCACGCATGTCCCACATCAGTCCACCATGCGTACGCCAAGCCCCGGCAGCAGGATACCGTACTTTCAGTGGCCAGTGCAGTGCATTGTGCTGCGCTTCTGTGGTCGAGCCGGCCCCCTCCGCTAATCAGGCTGTGTTCGACGCGACGTCCCACGCGAGCGCCGTTTGGGGGCGCAAGACCTCGCACCTACACAGGACCAACCCCTGTCCCCCGCCGTCTCGAGCACCAGGCTGCTGAAGATGCAACAAGCTGCACAACGGCCTGGGGCGCCCCTGCGCCACCAAACCTTCTGCCTTTAGGCCACTTCGCGATTGCCCCATTGCTACTGCGCTTGGCGCGTGACGGGTACGGGAGGCCCGTGACGGGTACGGGAGGCCGCACCACCCTGCTGGTACCCCTGCGCCCACACTCCCTCGCCTCCTGTCTGCAGCTGCTTGCCGCACAGTGCACCCCCTGCCATGGGATGCGAGCTGTCACACGCCGCCGCACCTCGAGTGCCTGCCGCTGCTGCTCCACGTACGCTTGCTCCTGTGCTCTTTTGAGCACCTCGATCTGCCGCTTCACCTCCTGCAGCTGCGTGTTCTCGTGCATCACGTCGCACAGCAGCATCTTGCTGTGAAAGCCCTTCACGCGGTCCGTTTCGTCGAACAGGATTTTGTTGGCACGCTCAATCTGTATCCGCCGCTGTTCGGCCCGCAGCTCTGCTTCTTGTCGGTCCAGCTGTGTGGTTGGGGAAAGGACAGGAGAGGGAGGCACACACGGAGGCGCGCGCGTGTGGTAACTGGCGCCGCTGTGGGTGTTGCCAGAGGGCACAACCAGTCATGTAAGCATCCACACGGCCACGGCCACGTTGAGCACGCATGCAGGCTGGATTGCAGCAGCCCAAGTGAGCTGCAGGAACCGAGCACGGTTGGCTTACCTCAACGCGCTCAGCCTCCTCTGCAGCTAAGCGTTCCTGCCGAGCCTTCTCCTTGCGCGCCCGTTGTGCCTGCGCACACATAGTCATCAATGCATTATAGCCGACCCCATCGTTCAACTCCACGCCCTCTCCAGGGCTCGGCCGCGCCCCAGCAAAACTTACGGACAATGTGTTGGGCCACTGGGATGAGCGCTCATCGCTCAGCTGTTTGAGCCTTTTTCGTTCGTCTGACTGGCTGTCTGGGCTCGGGGATGCGACCTGCGGGCCAACGGTGGACAAGGGTCGCCATTTGCATGCTCTGCCCCTCAAGACTCATCGACGGTGCTGGCGAGTGACTAACCTTGTCTCTTATACGGTCGAGTTGTGCTTTGGAAATTACAGAGTAAGTCGCCATCTTTTCACTTCTGGCTACAGGCACGCAGAAGCACTTGTTGTCGGGTGACGCTATGGTTAAGTTATCAGCACTTTCAGAAGATATTGTTAGAGTTTTCATGTAAGTCAGAGTTGCAGGCCTGGAACGCCCACTCCTTAGAGTGCATGGCTTCGGAGCGGCGACTCTCTCGCGCGCGCACATGCCACACACCACATGGAAAGATAGCACTAAAATACAAGTCTGCGTGACAAGTGCAGGGCTGAAGAGTCGATCGGGACCATTGGATGTCCGGCAGCAGGAGGGCCACAGGCCTGATGCAGGGCTGAGCTCATTAACGGATCTACCGGGATTAATCTGCGTTCCTCCAGCTGCCGGTACCTGTGACGTATTCGATATTTATCCAAGTCAGAACAATAAGTTTGTAGAAATGCTCCAGCACACCACCACCCCCGTCACCAGCTCACGCGTTGCTGCCCAGCGCGTCGGTGCTGCTCGCATTGCGAGGCGCATCCGGCCAGTGCGTGTTGAGGCTTCTCTAAGGTGAGATGCGCGATGCCGCTCGCGGCCAGTGGTCCTCCTGCGTCGCCCGATGGGGATCGGCAGGGGGATACCCTCAAGAGGGGCGCACGCATGTGCCGTTCGTTGGGCCAAGCCCATGTTGTAACGAGTATTCAATGTCTTTGGAGCGTCTCGCGCCGACCAGTTGCTTCCTGCTGGCATGTTTCAACCCTTTCGCCTCATGGGGTGTGTTGCGCCACCCAAGCTCGTCACGCTCTTGACTTCCAAGCGATGGTGCACTTGCCGAGCCAACCTGCCCTCATCCATAAGCGAAGCGTACCATGCTCATCAACCCTGTCCAACACGGTTGTAGCTCTTCTTGCATCTTCCGTGTGCCACTCCTGTTGACCCCTCCGCACACGCAACACGCTCCTACGGCTTAATGGCGACCTTACGCAACACTACACTCCTCTCTGCACCGCTCTTGATGATATTATTGTTGCTGCCATGTGCTGTTATTGCCACTGCCACAGGGTGGAGGATGTGTCCCTGGAGCCCTCCACCACCGGCCGCCGAGGCCTGCTGGCGCTGACCGCTGGTGCCCTGGTGTCCATGGTCGCATCGCCCGTTCAGCTACCAGCCCACGGTTAGTCGCGTCTGCCTGCCAGCCGCTCGAACTCACCCTGAGCTACGCACCCTATCCCCTCGGCTGCATTTCACATTGTTGATCCTATCTTGACCTGGCGCCTGGTCTGGTTAGCACACACATGTGGTCCTTGTCGCTTGCTGGTAACTAGTACTTGTTCTGTAATATGCTACTGTGACCCGCAACTGCACAAGTGGTCTGTGCCTGTAGCATACGCTGGCTGCGCAGACCGTTACGGCTCACAACTGCACATCCAATGATCCCCACAGGCAAGACGTGTGCGGCGGAGACCGAAACAGAGGACGAGGACACAGCCTGCCGCCGCGACCTCCTCAGGTGGGGGCAGAGCGGGGCATACTTGGGCAGTCGGGCGGTGGCCTTGCGGCTGGCAGGAGCGGCACGCGGCCCCCAACTGAGCAGGACAGGGCTGGGCAGGCATGGTTGCTGCTGAGGCGCTGGGGAGTTCTGGGGCCTCCCCTGGGTCGGGTTGTGCAGCATTTAGTGTCAGGGCTGGTGAGCTCATGCGGAGGTGGTTTGTTGGCAGGGAGTCAAGCCGGCCAGCGGGTTCTGTCGTGACGGACGTGTAGCCGGATTGCCGTAGGAAGGGCGGAGGTATGGACACGGGGACAGGCAGCTCAACCATGGACCTGTGTGCACATGTCACCGGTGTGGACATGACACTGAGGCCAAGACTACCAGCACCTAATACCGGCACAGCCGCACAGGTTCTCAGGCTTTGACCAACCCCTTTCGGCTGGTTCTGCTGCCAGAACCTCGGTAGTCAACTATGTTTGATTGAGCTGCGTGTGTGTAGCCCTCTGTATACTGGTAGCATGAACCTGGCATAGCTGCTTGGACCCCTACTGACCTGGCTTTCTTGTCTTGCTGGCCGTTGCCTCCATGCGCAGCCGTGACGTGGTGGGGGACCAGACCGCGACCTACAACCAAGCCGCGTCGCGCGGGAACTTCAGTGAGTACTGCCTAGGCACGTGGACAGCACGGTCGCAGCATGTCTGCTGGGCAGCTGCAGTCGTGGTGCACGTGGTGTCAGACAGTGTGACTAAGTGCCGGGAACGCCGGACCGTATCCTGGACCGTATTGATGGCGGCACAAGTAACGGAGTGTGGAGTGTTCCTTTCCTTCCTTAGCGTCCTCCGTGCGCACCAGTCGCATTGGGCTGTGCTGGCCCGCGTGTCTGCCCTGCAACGCCTCGCACGTATCGCTCTGCGAGCCGCCTGGCAGCCCCTGCCTGCCGCCTGACACGCGCCGCCTGACACGTGCCCGACACGTGCCCCTCGCAGCCGCCGTGCAAGGCGTGCCCGTGGCCAACCTGGACTCAGAGTACGCTCGTGCCACGCTCAAGCTGCGGGAAGACCTCATCAGCTATGCCAACATGGTGAGTAGCAGTGGGGGCAGGACAGGGAGGAAGGCGAAGGCGAAAGTGGTCCTGACGCGACATTGTAGTACAGTGTAACGAGTGCGGCTGTAAGCTGCGTGCGCGAGGGGTTCGCGCAGGGACTTGCAAGCAAGCTTGTGAGGTGCTGGGGGGTGCTGGGGGGTGGTGGCGGCCGATGTGTAGTGTTGTGCGGGGATCCGGAGGACATAGCGCAGAGTGCGCTGATGAGGTGGGGTGAACGCCAACACGGACTTCGTGGGAACTGGCCCAGGGAAGCGGTACATACTCACCCGAATATCTCGGCAGCTCTGACCCTCGGATTGCACGCACGATGGCTGGCTCGAACGGCACACCTGTCCCCGGTACGTGTGGATGGCGTGGCTGGGCGCGCCAACTGGCAGGGGTGGCGGGCGGACACGTGTAGTGTTGTGCGGGGATCCGGAGGACATAGCGCAGAGTGCGCTGACGAGGTGGGGTGAACGCCAACACGGACTTCGTGGGAACTGGCCCAGGGAAGCGGTACATACTCACCCGAATATCTCGGCAGCTCTGACCCTCGGATTGCACGCACGATGGCTGGCTCGAACGGCACACCTGTCCCCGCTACGTGTGGATGGCGTGGCTGGGCGCGCCAACTGGCAGGGGTGGCGGGCGGACACGTGCACTGCACGCACCGATCAACAACACACACCAGCTCGTCGTCCAGACAAGAGTCCGTCTTGATCCCTGCCCCTTCACGTCCGGTCTGCGCGTGCGAGCGTGCGAGCGCGTCGCCTTGATTGAGCACGCTCGATATGGGGTGGCACTCGAGCCCGCCACGTGCCTGCCGCAACCGTACCGCACCAACGCGCCCGCCTCAAACTCCTCATCAGTACAAATGCCCCTGCAACCTGTATACCAGGCACCCATACGCCTTCTTCGCGTATTACGCGTAACCCCGCTCTCACCCCCAACCCGCACCTGCACCCACAGGACGCGGCCGACTACAAGAACCGCCTGCCCCTGATTAAGACCATCAAGACGGAGGGCTCCGACTGGGTGTCCAAATACGCACGTGGCGGCAGCGCGCGCACTGATAGCGCCCGCCGCATGTATATCGCCGTTGACGCAGTGATCGGGCACCTGGCCTCCAACGGGTGGGTGGATGTGGGCATCAGGCACCGCACACGTACAGGGGAAAGATGGGGCACCAGGCCTCCAGCGGGTGGGTGGATGTGGGTGTCAGGCATCACACACGTACAGGGGAAAGATGCTGGCACCTGGCCTCCAGGGGGTGGGTACGCGTAAAACGCAAGGTAATTGTGTAAGGTATCAGGGAAAGACGGAAACGCTGTGTCCTGCACACGAAGAGAAAGAGGGTTGAGAATGCGAAGCAAGAACAACGGGTGTTTGCTTAGCAGGGATGCGCTCGTCCACTCCAACGGGTGGGTGGGTGGAAGCGGATCAGGCGTGGCACGCGTGGTGGGCACGCTTGGAGAGGAAGTGATTGGGCTCCTGGGGTCCGACGAATGGTTTGTAGTGCATGGGCTGCAAGGAAGCCATATGCAGGGCCTAATCGAAGCAGCAAGCGACGTTGTACGAGATTTGTGGGAAGGGATGGACTGTCTCTGTCACTTTACCTAACAGCCGTTAACGTCATGTTATGTCATGTTACATGTTGAATCCCTCTTTTGTTTCCTGGGCACAGCTCGCAACTGTACTGCCTCGTGCTGTTGGTTTTCAGGTACGCGCCCATGCCGCGGCCGAAGCTCAAGGCCGTCCTCGCAAACGTGGACCAAGCCAAGGCGTTCCTGGAGGAGGGCAAGTAATATAAGTAATGAGCCTATTCGTACTGTTAATAAATGACTGAGTGTTGTGGGGCGAGGGGTGGATCGATCTGTGCTGCCTGAAATGACAAGTTGGAGCCACAGGAGCTTCCCTGGTTAAACTGAGCGCGGCGAGCCGGCGAGGGTTGTGGCGCCCGAGTTTTAAGTTTGTAGACCCTGGCGTTGTAACCCCAGACACAGTGCCGCTGGGGATGCGGATGTGCGGGGACGTGCAGAGGCCTGAAGCGGGGGCGCCCAGGGGAGCCCTGCCTGGGGACGCCCCTGTGCGGGCATCTGCTTGCTTGGGCGGGCCACCCTGTAAGGCGTTGCGGCCTATCTGTCGTGGTAGAGTTTGGTGTGCATCTTGGCGATGTCAAATGATGAATGTGGTGGCAGGAGAAGCGTGGTATTGGTTTTGAGTGCGCACCACAGAAGGCTAGTCCGCTGGCACACGTACGGTACAGGATTGAATAGATGATCGTTCAAGTTCCGCATGTCCGTAAATCCTTGTAAATACGACTACTTCACAAGTGACGCTTAAATGCCACCTACGTGCATCACGCACAGTCTCAGTGGAAGGACGTAAGGGTTCCCGTGCTTACAGCCCAGGGGTGGGGCATCACATGGACCCAAGCAACCAAGCGCACGGTGACACGTGTCATTGTCACGTGTCCGTACTGTCTGATGTCTGCAGTCCTTCATGGCAATCCGACCGCACAGTTGCAGCCAACGCGCGTACTGGTACATGACAGCAGCCCATGGCCACACCATGCCTGACATCACGTGTCTCAGGCCACACCATGGCATCACGTGTCTCAGGCCACACCATGGCATCACGTGCCTCAGCGAGCCAGCGAGCCCACCCACACACGCTTCCCCGGCACTCACACCTAGACGCATTACAGGGCGTGCCTTGATGGTTGCAGCGTATACACAAGCTCATGCTACGCACGCAGCCAAATGACACTAATGAGCAGAGCGAGCAACGTGTGTAGGTACAGATCTCACTTCCCACACGCAAGGTGCAACATGCCAACATCCATTCAGCGCAATACCATACGGCCCTGGCGTTGCCTTCTAGCCCACAAGCCCTAACACACACTACATACTCGCAACTGCATTCGTACACACTACATACTCGCCCCTGCGGCGGTTCGTTCATATTCCCAGTCAGTAGTCCAGGGCCATTCACGCACACTACCAAGCCACCTTATAGGTTGCCCTTGGGGTGCTTGTTGGGGCGACGGTCCTTGCGTGGGCGGCGGACAGGAGGCGGCGGCGGGGAGCGGGTGCGGCGGCTCTTGGGGGAGGGGGAGGGCGGCGGGGAGGGCGGTAGGGGGGCTGGGCTGGGGTAGGGCGAGGGCGGCACGTTGGGGTGGAGGGAAATCGCCAGGTTGTAGAAGCGGATCTCGTCAATCAAAAGCACGGACGGGCATTCGGCACTGGGTGACCAGGTTATAGCGAACTGCAGCTGTGATGTGGCAGTAGAGGCGGGGAGCTCGAGGTCTCCACCGTTCAAGTACACCTTGGCCCAACCGCCCGGCCTGTAAGTAGGGTCCAGCGTTATACCCATGTTGCGCCAGGTGGGGTCGACTGAGGTGCGGTAACGGATGTTGACGACGTTGAGGGCTCCAGAACCCAACATTTGGATGGGAGTGCAGTTAACGCTAGTGGTGCTGGTGACGGCCATGTACATAGTCATGGCCGAGTAGTGGGTCAGCAGAAGAGAAGCGCTGGCCCCAAGGAGGGTGTAGTTAGTGCTGCCTTCCTTGCCAAGCGCAACCATGTACTTGCCCCTGTACGGCTTGATACCACCAATCGCCGTGCTAACGACCGCAATGTTGCCGAAGGAGGTCGTTGACCAGATGGTGCTGTCCAGGGTACCGGCTTCGAAGCCCTCGGTGCCAAGGTTGTAAAGAACGGAGGTGTTGTCACGGAAAAAGGGCTCGGGTGCAACAGGGACGGTGGGTACGACGGTGCCGGGCTTGCCGATGGTGGCCCAGAGGGCGTTCAGGTTGTCGTCCACGCCGACCCACATGACGTTGGTAATCTCGACGCCCTTGAACCACATCTGGTCTAGGTCGTCCGACTCGCTCGGGGGCAGGCCCACGAACTCAAGGCGCACGGTCAAAATGCTGACACCCTGCACCTGGTCAGTATGCATCGGGAAGGTGAAAGAGGTCTGGTTGCTCCAGTCCTCGTTCAGGGTCCAGTAGGCAGCCCTCCTCCATCCATCCGCGCCGTTCAGGGAAGTCACCCATATCGTAAAGCGTGGCAAGTTGAATGACGTGGTGTCGGGCACCGCTGGCATCCTGGCGGCGAGGGTGGCGTTGACCTTCTGGTACGCGGCGGGGTTGTACGGCATGATCATCTTGTTGATCTTGACGGCGGCGCCCGGTCCCACAACTAGCGGGCGGGTCTGCAGATACAACTTCGTCTGCACCAGGAAGCCCCGCTCTTTGGCCTCGGCGCTGTTATCACGGAGCTTGGTGCCCTGTGGGTGGGATGGGGTGGGCATACGGCGGTGGGAGGGGGATGGATTGGGGTTGAGCTGGGTTGGGGTCCAGGGTTACCGGTATGCGGGGTGCCGTCAGGGGCCAAGGGATGGGGCAAGGCGGGTTGGGGCCAAGGGATGGGGTTGGGTGGGTGATAGCTGGGTAGGATAGGGTGGGGTATGGCGTGGGTTATGGGAGGGTTTGGTTCCGGGTTCAGAGCTGGGTTTGGGCATTGTGGGGTTGGGCGGGGGTAGGCACGCAGAGAAAGAGCAAAGGCCAGGTCGAGACCAGGTGCACTTGAGGCGGATTCACGCTGCATTGGGGCCCCTCACGCATTACCAGCATGCCGGCTTGTGCTATTATCTCTGTGCTCGAGTACCCAAGCGATGCGTGGGCCATCAACACGGTACCGGCACAACCGTGTTACGTCCGCCCATTACGTTTGGCCCCAAACGCTGCACGCGGGTGCACATACGCATGATTGCAACTTGTGGACATAGCAAGAAGCTGTGCGCAGCCAGCACGTCCAATGAATCGGTGTTTGTAGCAGCAGCAGAAGGCAGGCACACATTTTCGCTTTGCTCCTGCACACTGTACCCAAACAACGACTGTACACGGCCTCGAACCAGCCGCACACCCACACCACTAACGATCGTTTGCCCCGGCGCTGTACACCCCTCACCTGGCGTGTCTGTGGCCTGGGACCGCCGCGCACGGCGCCGCTGGTGGTGCCAGTGTCAACGGCCCACAGATCCTTCTTGGGCACGTTGCGTTTGGGCCCAGAAAAGTCGTCGGCAAAGGGCAGATAGGGCCCGGTGAAGGGGGTGCCCGCAACCATGTTACCGCACTCCATTGCGTCATCTCCTGGGGCTGCCAGGGTGCCGTTCAGGCCTGTGAACGTGTTCAGATCGGGACCGATGTAGAACAAGCCGAGGGCCGGGGGGGGGGCCGTGGGGTGGGGGCCAAAGCCGGGACAGGCGAAGGCTGTTCTGCGGCCGTTGGGGGTCACAGCTTGGGTTAGAACGCCGCCCGCTCTGCGGAAGACCAAAAAGCAGCCCAGCACGTTGGGGTCGATGTCGTACGCAAAGATGACCTTGTATAGGCGTGGGATGGGGACGCTGTCGATGTCCGCACAGGAGGCAGCGACGACGGTGGAGTTGAGGTCTAGCGTGACGGGCGTGTCGCAGGCGCTACCATTATGAGTGCGCTGCGGGGTCGGAGGATCGGAGGGGGAAGTAAGGGAGGGGGAAGGGTCATGTATGGACGCAAGGTACGGGTCTACGGGACTCAAGGTGGGGTGTGGGGCCCAGGGCGGATGGGCAATGCGGGAGAGAGTCACACCTCACAGCCGGCAAAAGCAGCATGCAAGTGCGGGGAACGGAAGAAGCGAACCTCATGCTGACAGAAGGACGGCTTAAGAGGCTCCCATGGCTGGTGCGTGCTCTGACGCGACTGACAGCAGGCGCCTGAATGATACATTCACTTCCCCTCGCCGCTCTGCTGAACCTGGCAAAACTCACCTGGGTCAGGCGACCCTGTGGCGTGAGGATCATCTCCACGCACGTTCCACTGACTGTAGCTACCCAATGCCCGGCAATGCCACGAACGGCGGCAAGGCCGTAGGGGCTGAGCGGTCCAGCCGTGGTGGCCGCACGGGCACATGTCGGCATTAACACCGTCGCGGCGACGGCGAGCAGCGCGAGGACCATTAAGGCTTTCCGCGCCGCCACCATGATGAATTTAAGAGCTTGAATGCGACGTTAACGGTGTTGCAGTGCCGAGAGTGAGTCGGCCTGCACAACCTCGCTCTCGTCAGCCGCTCCGCGTTGCACGCGCCTGCAGCAGGGGTATGCGTCACAACATATGACTGTAAGATTGCAGAGCTTTTTGATGCAAGCGATGTCACATAGGGGCGCTGTGAGCTCGACAGGTGGTAATGGTAATGGTGATAATGGTGCTGCGCCGGTACATGTTCAGCCAGCCGAGCCAGGGTGTCATCCTGTCCAGTTCAGCGGTCAGAACTAATAAAATCACGCATTCCTCACTGTAGCGTGACTTACCTTTCTACGCCAGGCCCCTTACAGTGGTCCGCCTCCCGTTCTTCTTAACGCTGGTAACAAGTAAGCGGAGGAGGAGTCCGCAATATGCGGTAACATGCAGCGTGCGAAAGAACCGCATGCTCTTGTTTTCTACTGTTCACTCGTTGACCCACTGAAATAGCTCGTAAACTGCAGTACGGCGGGCGGGCGTGCGCGCAAAGTACCTTGTCTGTGGGCTCGCTTGCTAAGAGCAATATACAACGGACTTCTAATCCTTGAAAATTCAGTGCGGAAGTTTCTAACCCTTGGCAAGTGAGGGGTGTACACGGGCAAGTTAGAGGCAGTACTGTACCGGAGCTTAGACGCAAATTGTTCTGCAATTTCACTACAAAGGCGTCATCGTGCTTAGCCATTCGAGCTGTCACCCACAGCGGCCGTGCACAGCCTGCCGTGACTTCCCAACTTGCGCAAGATGCGTAGCTGGCGAGAAGTCGAGTACCCAGTTCCGGCCTGCTATCCCCGCAGAAAGCACTTTCTGGGGTGCGAGGCCCTTGCGCCTGCCTGCCTGCTGCTGCCGGCGCCTGCGTCGGCAGAAGTCTTCCTGGGCCAGCTGAGCACACCGGCAGTTGATATTACTGTCTTCTATTCCAGGACATAGGCCTGGAAAATAAGGCAATCGGAACGAGGAGAACGGTTCGTTGCGCGTGGGTGCGGACATGCGCTGTCAGAGCGCACGGCTATGACTTAATGACTTCCACTTAATCAACATATAAATGAGCTGATAAGCTCCGGTGGTTAGGCTGCCAGCTGCCCAGAAACTTGCGAGATTCATATGTAGCTGATAGCACACTTCAGCGGTTCGGTCCTGCGTCCTGCCCTGGTCCTGCCTTGCACGTGTCGCAGATTGTCCTCAGCTCTCCATGATAGCATGGTCCTTCGAGGCTGGGGGGTGTAATTGCAGTTCATCGTCACTCCCTGGCCCAGGGCCTTGGTAACGGTGGACGTGGCACGAGGCCGCTAGGGGGCACTAGGGTAGGGTTCCTGAGGCAGGTGCGCGTGGGGTTCTGTCGGACGTGGCACGAGGCACTAGGCCCGCCCCTGCCCCCTGGGCGGTGGCACTTGACTTTAAGGCGCACCTGAGCCAGGGATGCCTGCCTGGGCAAGACATTTCAGTGCAGAGCTCACAGTCAGCATTGTGAAGGCTGCCCTTGCAGGGAGAATGCCTTCAGTCAGGGCTCTTCCTTCCACTCAACTGCGTATTTTCCTCAGGTCCTTATCAGCCACGGGGCGACTGCAGTACCGATACTCACAGCAGCCAAAGGCCATTGACTTGGGGGGAGTGGGGTAAGCTCAGCGCGAGTTATGGGGGCCGGGGATAGGGGAGGCGAGGGGAAGGGGGAGGGGGGAGCGTCTTTGAGCAAGCAGGCTATGTGGGCCGCCATGCAGGCTTGCAGGGCCCAGAGGAGCCACTGGCCGCCCTGGTAGATTCAACCAGATTCAACCGTACGCTGTGGGGCCTGCGGAATCCCTACGAAGTGTGCGCCAGGCGCGCTCGATGGGAAGCAGGAACACCTCCTGGCGTACCTGCTGGGTGATGCGGAGGGCCCTCTCCTTGCAGCAGCACGCATGGCGTTGGCAGAGGCGGCCGCTGCCCCGCAGGTGGCGCGTCGGGAGCTAGATGTGGCGCAGCTGGCAGGGGGTGGGCTCGAAGGCACATGGGCAGGGCTCCGGGTTGGGGGCTCTGTGTTGGGGCAGGCATGGGCAGGTTGGGGGCCCCTGGCCGCATGACGTACTATGGCAGTGGATTCGGTCTTCGGTGGCTTGATTGGAGAGCTGGTGTTGGTGCAGTCCGCATAGCTTGTCTTTGTCTCTGATGAGTGTTGCTGCCAGTAGCCTCTCCGGTCGTTTGGTTCGTTTGGGGTTGGCCTGAGGGTTCCCGCCCAGAGGAACTCCCCTGTTCCCACCACCAAGGTCAGCACATCAGCCCCAGCTGCCAGCTCCGCCGATGTAGGGCCATGGATCTGAGTAACGCTGAAGCACATACGGCCACTCTGCTACACCCAGTGCTCAGTATTTCCTCAACGGAGCAACAGCAGTGCCCTCGAGTGTACGCAGCTTCACCAGACACTGTGCTCACCTCAGACGCACAGAGTTTAAATATAGCTTTGACAGTTAGCCGCTGTAGTCAGTCAATTCCCGAAACCAGATAGTTCTGTCGCCGACTGCAAAAGCTCAAGAATTGGGCATGCCGCGCTCGACTTCCTGGGCGCCGGGTCTTCGGACACAAGAAGCCCTGAATACATTACAGTTCATATATTATTCCGCTCACGCGGTGGTCGCCACAGCGCTTGTGCTGCACGGTGAGCCGTGTGACCAGCGCAGGGGCCGAACGTGCCACACGCCCACACCCCCTGGTCTCTGCACATGGACGGGGCCATTCCATGCGCATCTCGGAATGATCAACCAGAATATGGCGGCACACGTGCTATGCTCACATGGCACTTACAAGAGCCCTTAAGGTGCGGGGCCCTGTAGTGCATCCAGGCCCTGGCTCCCTCCTTGCTGCACGCATACTGGTATGCACACTGGCACCCTGGTCATATGTACCTACTGCGCTTCTGTTGCAGATGCATACTCTGTTACTGGGCGCACCGATACCACGGTCCGGGGGCTGTGCGGTGCGGTGACTAGCAGCTCAGGGGCAGCCGACAGCCATGCACTGCACATCCATCACAATCCAATCACAATCCAAAACCACAATCGCCGTTTCATGCGACCTCCTCCTCCTCCGCCGCCCGCCCCTGCGCCTCCTCCTCCGCCGCCGCCTGCCCCTGCCCCTGCGCCTGCCCCCGTGCCTGCCCCTGCGCCTCCTCCTCCTTCGCCGCCGCCGCCGCCTGCCCCTTCTTCTTCGCCCGCGACCGCGCTTGGGAGAGGCGATTTCTGCAGGGTTTGCAGGTGCCGCAGTGGCATGCCGCCGCTAACCTGGCGACGCCGCTGGCCTGGCCGCCCTTGACCCGGCCCACCTGCACCTCCTCCGCCTTGGCCTCATCGTAAATGCCCCGGCGCTGCTCAAAGGTGGCCTGGCCGCCCTTGGCCCGGCCCGCCTGCACCTCCTCCGCCTTGGCCTCATCGTAAATGCCCCGGCGCTGCTCGACGGCGGCAGCGCGCTGCCTGGTCGCCTGATCGGCCCACCTGTTCCTCCGTTGCCTCATCGTTCATGCCCCGGCGCTCAGCGGCGGCCTGGCGCCCTTGACCGAGCCCGCCTGCACCTCCTCCGCCTTGGCCTCATCGTAAATGCCCCGGCGCTGCTCAACGGCGGCGGCGCCGCTGGCCTGGCCGCCCTTGACCCGGCCCGCCTGCACCTCCTCCGCCTTGGCCTCATCGTGAATCCCCAGGCGCTGCTCGACGGCGGCGGCGCCGCTGGCCTGGCCGCCCTTGACCCGGCCCAACTGCACCGCTGCCTGGCCGTGCACCCACATTGCACGCTCGAGTGGCAAGCCCTGGCACAGGGCGTGCTGCGGGAGGTGGGCGCGTGCAGGGGCGGGTCAAGGGCGGCCAGGCCAGCGGCGCCGCCGTCGTCGAGCAGCGCCTGGGGATTCACAATGAGGCCAAGGCGGTGCAGGCGGCCAGGTCAAGGGCTGCCAGGCCAGCGGCGCCCGCCGAGCAGCGCCGCCGTACGATGAACAGGCGAGGAGGTGCAGGCGGGCTGGGTCAAGGGCGGCCAGGCCGCCGTTGAGCAGCGCCGGGGCATTTACGATGAGGCCAAGGCGGAGGAGGTGCAGGTGGGCCGGGTCAAGGGCGGCCAGGCCAGCGGCGCCGCCGCCGTCAGCGCCGGGCATTTATGAGGCCAAGGCGAGGAGGTGCAGGCGGCCGGGCAAGCTGCCAGGCCACCTTTGAGCAGCGCCGGGGCATTTACGATGAGGCCAAGGCGGAGGAGGTGCAGGTGGGCCGGGTCAAGGGCGGCCAGGCCAGCGGTGCCACAAGGTTAGCGGCGGCATGCCACTGCGGCACCTGCAAACCCTGCAGAAATCCCCTCCCCAGCGGTCGAAGGCGGCGCGCAGGCGCGGCGGGCGGCAGGAGGAGGAGGCCAGGGCAGGCACGGGCAGGCGCAGGGGCAGGGGCAGGCGGCGGCGGAGGAGGAGGCGCAGGGGCGGGCGGCGGAGGAGGAGGAGGTCGCATGAAACGGCGATTGTGGTTTTGGATTGTGATTGGATGTGATGGATGTTCGGCAATCCCCACAATCCTCGCTTCAGTCATCTGCCTCTGCGGCCTAGTCCCGAGAGTCCAGCCAAAAGGGACAGTCGATACATAAAGTGTAAGCTACAGACAACAAACTTGTGCGCGAGCATAGCGGTCTGGCCTTGCGGAGTCTTTATGATGTGTACTGGGATGCTGTCCCACAGAAAATGGACGCAGGAAAGTGCGGCTGTGGTAGCTGCAGAACCTGCAAGGCAAGGGCGCGGATGAGGGCGCGGAGGCAACGGGCGGCTCAGGCTCAGGCTGAGGCCCAGGCTGAGGCTCAGGCCCAGGCTGAGGCTGAGGCGCAGGCTGAGGCTGAGGCTGAGGCGCAGGCTGAGGCTGAGGCTGAGGCTCAGGCCGAGGAGGAGGCGGACTGAGGACTGAGGACTGCGGGCTCTACCGTGGAGTGCACCCTTCAGAGCGCTGCTCTTGCCGAGCCCCTTCAGAGCCCTGCTCTTGCCGAGCCCCTTCGGAGCGCTGCTCCACCGTTGTAACAAGTTACGCTGTGATCGCTTCCTACCGCGTTGGGACACGGGTTTAGGGGTTCAGAGTGGGGCCCGGGCATGGCATGCTCGCCCGGGCAGGACCTGGCCGGCGCCTCCGCTAACAAGCGGGCAGCAGGTTCAACTCCTGCTCAGGTCAAGTTTGATGGGCTTTCCGTGGCCCGCGGCGGTCTGGGGACACTCTTCCGGGAGCTATGGTTTCGGCGCACTGCCATTGCCCCTGTTGCCGGGAGCGCGTTGGGTGGCGGTGGTGCTGCGAAGGGGACCTGCTGCGCCAGTAGCATGGGTTACGAACAGCCACCAGCTATTGCTTACCCTGCCGCTGCTGCTGATGCAGCACGCAGTGCCGTAGAGCATACGCTTGATGCAGCAGGTCCACAATCCACGCGGTCGCTCGTGCAGAGCTCAGCAACCGCCATTGCAATCCCTGCCTCCGTCTCCAGCGGCACAGCCAGCGCCCTCTTCCCAAACGCCTCTTTTGAGTCCTGGTGCGCCTCGGACATCGCCTGCTCCGCCGCCACTTGTCCCTGACCCACATCACCGACGCCGCCCCCGTCACCTCCATCACACTCAACTGGCCCAACGTGTTCTCAGCCGACGGTGTCTCCTCCCTCACCCTGGTATCCGGCATCGTGGATCGACAACTGTACGACAGCACGGGCTCGTACACGGACAAGAAGGACCAGGCCATATGCAGCAGCTCCGGAACCAGTATGGCGGGGGCGTGCTTGGCGCAGCTGGTCATTCCACTTACCAGCGCACTAGACGCAACAAAATTGTTTGTGTGCCTCAGGCTTTAGCCCACAATTCAAGGTGCGTGGGTACCGTACAAGACAGCAGGTGGTTTTTGCGGCTGTACTGCACGGGACTGAAGCGTGGTGGCGTGCGGGTTGGCGTAAAAGCCATGGGCTGCGGCCGTGTATTGTGCGCTTGCAAAGAAAGCAGCACTTGTCCAACACGGTATCAGCGTGCCAACGAAAGCCTCTGGCTCAAATATTGCAAATGTCAGTACGCAAGCCGCTCTGCTTCTCATCTTCATGTCTTAGCATGCAAGCCTTCGTCTGTGTGGTTATTTGCGTTCCTGCTGCAGGCGGCTCGTACCAGGCGTACGGCTACCCACCCGGCTCCGATGGCACCACCACGCACCGAGAGCATCATCCTCATCAATTTGCTCCGCTGCAACACCACCAAGTTCGGCAAGCACATAGTAATGCAGTACACCAAGCAGATTCTAGTGCCGCGTGTTGAGGCTTCCCTAAGGTGAGATACGCGCGATGTCGTTCGCGGGCGGTAGTCCTTCTGCGTCGCCGATGGGATCGGCAGGGGCATACCCGCAAGAGGGGCACACGTATTGGCCGTCACCATTTTGCCAAGCCCATACCATAACGGGTAGCCAAAGTCTTTCGCAGCGTCTCGCGCCGGCCAGTTGCAGCCCGCTCGCATGTTTCAACCCTTTCGCCTCATGGGGTGTGTGCGGCCAGGTGCACTTGACCTCTCTGCGCAACGAACCTACGAGTGTTGAAGCCAAAGTTCAATGCCTTACAAGCAAGGCTGGCACGTGGCACGCGGCGGAGACCCTCGGCCCCCCCGTGGGATTTGGCACTAAAGCTTCAGACGCCCCTGAGCGTTCACCCACGGCTCACGACACCGCTTGTCCAACTTCCGTGCGCTATTCCGGTTGACCCCTTCGCACACGCAACACGCTCACGGCTTCATGGCGACCCACGACAGCAGCAAACGCATCCTGTGCACAGCTCTTGATGGTGTTGTTGTTGCTGAAACGTGTTACTACTGCTACTGCCACAGGGTGGAGGAGGTGTCCCTGGAGCCCTCCACCACCGGCCGCCGAGGCCTGCTGGCGCTGACCGCTGGCGCCCTGGTGTCCGTGGTCGCATCCCCCGTTCAGCTACCAGCCCACGTGGGTCGCGTCTGCCTGCCAGCCACTGCACTTCAGCTCACCTGAGCCAAGTGACCTATCCCCTTGGCTGCACTTGGCGTTGCTGATCCTCTATTGTTGTGACGCCCGGTCTGGTTAATACACAAGTGGTCTGTGCCTGTAGCATACGCTGGCTGCGCAGACCGTTATGGTTCACTACTGCACTTCCAATGCTCCCCACAGCCAAGACATCTGCGGCGGAGACCGAAACGGAGGCCGAGGACGCGGCATGCCGCCGCGACCTCCTCAGGTGGGGGCAGCGCGGGGCATACTTGGGCGGTCGGGCGGTGGCCTTGCGGCTGGCAGGAGCGGCACGCGGCCCCCAACTGAGCAGGACAGGGCTGGGCAGGCATGGTTGCTGCTGAGGCGCTGGGGAGTTCTGGGGCCTCCCCTGGGTCGGGTTGTGCAGCACTTAGTATCAGGGCTGGTGAGCTCGTGCGGAGGTGGTTTGTTGGCAGGGAGTCGAGCTGGCCAGCGGGTCCTGTCGTGACGGACGTGTAGCCGGGATGCCGTACAAAGGGCGGAGGTGTGGACACGGGGACAGGCAGCTCAACCATGGACCTGTGTGCACATGTCACCGGTGTGGACATGACACTGAGGCCAAGACTACCAGTTACAGTTACAGTTACAGACCCCGAGAGGGGGCACGTCCGGAGAGCCAGGGGGCCATAAGGACGAGTAGTGCAGAATAATAACTAGTGTGCGGGGCGGCGGGGCTTATTCGCCACTACCCACACGCCTCACAGCCGGCCGAGCACTTAGACTACCAGCCAAGACTACCAGCACCTAACACCGGCACAGCCGCAGAGGTTCTCAGGCTTATAACCAAGATCCCTTGGCTGGTTCTGCTACCACACCCCCGGCAGTCAAATATCGTTTATTGAGTTGCGTCTGCTCTGCTGTAGCCAGCTGTGTACCGGTAGATTTACCCCGGCATGGCTGCTTGGACCCCTACTGACCTGGCTTTCTTGTCTTGCTGGCCGTTGCCTCCATGCGCAGCCGTGACGTGGTGGGGGACCAGACCGCGACCTACAACCAAGCCGCGTCGCGCGGGAACTTCAGTGAGTACTGCCTAGGCACGTGGACTGCATTGCCGCAGCATGTTTGCAGGGCAGCTGCAGTCGTAGTGTACATGGTGTCAGTCACGAGTGACGAAGGTCTGGGGATGCCAGACCGCATCCTGAACCGTGTCGCTGGCTGCACACGGGTAAGATCATTTCGCGTCCTGCGTGCGCACACGTTGCATGGGGTCGTGCTGGCCTGCGTGCCTTCCCTGCGACGCATCTCACGTATCGCTCCGCGAGCCCCCTGACACGCGCCGCCTGACACGTGCCCGACACGTGCCCCTCGCAGCCGCCGTGCAAGGCGTGCCCGTGGCCAACCTGGACTCGGAGTACGCTAGCTCGTGCCACACTCAAGCTGCGGGAAGACCTCATCAGCTATGCCAACGTGGTGAGTAGCAGTGGGGGCAGGACAGGGAGGAAGGCGAAGGCGAAAGTGGTCCTGACGCGACATTGTAGTAGTGTGTAACGAGTGCGGCGGTAAGCTGCGTGCGCGAGGGGTTCGCGCAGGGACTTGCAAGCAAGCTTGTGAGGTGCTGGGGGGTGCTGATGGCCGATGCATACCGGTAGAGTTGCGCAGGTATTCAGGGGGCATGGCGCATAGTGCGCCGCTGGGGTGGGGTTACCCCCAACCCCAAACCGCGCCTGTACCCACAGGACGTGGCCGACTACAAGAACCGCCTGCCCCTGATCAAGACCATTAAAACGGAGGGCTTCAACTGGGTGTCCAAATACGCACGTGGCGGCAGCGCGCGCACTGACAGCGCCCGCCGCATGTATATCGCTGTGGACGCAGTGATTGGGCACCTGGTCTCCAACGGGTAAGTGGACGTGCTGGGTGGGTGGACGTGGGCACTAGGCATGGCATAAATGGAGCTGGAGAGGCCGGGCACGTGCCTTCAAACGAATGGCTTACAGTGTGGTGGATGCGTTGGCAACTTGGCATGTGCTGCAGGGAAGCCAGGGCAGGGCCCTGCGGGTGAGGCAAACCACGTGGTGTGCAAACTGTGGGAAGGGGATGGGCCGCTGTCGTCACTTAATATCACTAACAGCTGTTGCGTGGTGCTAGATGCTGTATGATCTGGGTTTGCCTGGCGTGGCAGATACTCACGCGCAACCGTACCGCCTCGTGCTGCTTGTTGCAGGTACGTGCCCATGCCCATGCCCCGGCCGAAGCTCAAGGCCGTCCTCGCTAACATGGACCAAGCCAAGGCGTTCCTGGAGGAGGGCAAGTAAAGCATATTATGGAGCTTATTCGCACTGTTGATACTTAGATAGCTGAGAAAGGAGTGGCCCTGTGCTGCCTGAAAGTGACAAATGAAAACCATGCATGGGGGCTTCCCAGGTTAAGCTGAGCGCGAGCGAGCCGGCGAGGATTGTGGCGTCCGAGTTTTGAGTTTGTAGGCCCTGGATATTGTGAGTCCAGACGCAGTGCCGCGGGTGATGCGGATGTTCAGGGACGTGCAGAGGCCTGGTGCCTCTATCGGGGACGCCCCTGTGCGGGCATGTGCCTGGGCGGGCCACCTGGTAAAGCGTTGCGGCCTACCGTATCTGTCGTGGTAGGGTTTGGTGTGCATGTTGGCGATGTCAAATGATGAACGTGGTGGCAGGAAACGCATGGTATTGATTCTGAGAGAGCATTTCAGCATGCTGAGCCGCTGGCACACCGGCACACGTAAGGTACCAGGTCGAATGGCTTGGCACCATGACCGTTCAACTTCCACATGTCCGTAAATCCTTGTAATTTGCCAATCCGGTGCATTGGACCATCACCATGGTCCGTACGACACATAGTACGCCAAATGCAATCCACATGGTTGTCAGTACGTTCGCTTGTTACCGTACACGTGGCGTGTGCAGTGCAAGCGTACAAATCTTCGACGTGCTTGACACTGGCACAGCCTCATGCATCCAGCAAGGGAAAACTCTCCCCAGGTAACACCGACCGACTACTATACAACCGACGCGTAAAAATGCCACCGACGCGCAGGGTGCAGCACGCACAGCCTCAGTGGTAAGGACGTAAGGTCGTAAGCATGGGAACTGCCCCGGGGAGGGGCATCACTTGGACCCAAGCAACCAAGCGCACGGTGACACGATGCCACGTGGATGCAACACACGCAGCCTCAGGAGTAACACATACAGGTGCTAGATAGCATGGGAACTGCGTGCCCTGGCATGGGGCCATTACTGGGACCCAACCTACCAAGCGCACGGCGTCACTCGCACTCTAGTCCAAGCTGCAGTCAAGGACAAGCCCCCTTCCAAACGCACCCCTAGACCGCGCCATAGAACATTGCCATCGATCGTCCCATGTGCATTGCCACGTGTCCGTACTGTCTGATGTCTGCAGTCCTTCGTGGCAAGCCGACCGCACAATTGTAGCCAACAAGCGTACAAGCCCACACACACACACGCTTTCCCAGCACTGACACCTACATGCATTAAAGGGCGTGCCTTGATGGTTGCAGCGTATACACAAGCTCATGCTACGCACGCAGGCAAATGACACTAATGAGCAGAGCGAGCAACGTAGGAACAGATCTCACTTCCCACAAGCGAGGTGCAACATCCATTCAGGGCAATACCATACGGCCCTGGCGTTGCCTTCTAGCCCACAAGCCCTAACACACACTACTCGCCCTTGCGGCGATTCGTTCATATAACCAGTCATATACGCACAGGGTCATACACGCACACTGACAAGCCACCTTACAGGTTACGACGACCATAATGCTTGCCCTTGGGGCGCTTGCTGGGGCGACGGTCCTTGCGTGGGCGGCGGACAGGAGGCGGCGGCGGGGAGCGGGTGCGGCGGCTCTTGGGGGAGGGGGAGGACGGCGGGGAGGGCGGTAGGGGGGCTGGGTTGGGGTAGGGTGAGGGCGGCACGTTGGGGTTGAGGGAAATGGCCAGGTTGTAGAAGCGGATCTCGTCAATCAGAAGCACCGACGGGCATTGAGCACTGGGCGCCCAGGTGATAGAGAACTGCAGCTGTGCTGTGCCGGCAGAGGCGGGCACCCCGAGGTCTTCCCCGTTCAAGTACGCCTTGGCCCAACCGCCCGGCCTGAAGGTGGGGTCCAGCGTTAAACCTTTGTTCCGCCAGGTGGGGTCGACTGAGCTGCGGTACTGGATGTTGACGACGTTGAGGGCTCCAGAACCCACAAAATGGATTGGGGTACAGTTGACACTGGTGGTGCTGGTGACGGCCATGTACATAGTCATGGCCGATTGGGAGTTAAGCAGAAGAGTGCGGGCTCCAAGGACGGTGAAGTTAGTGCTGCCTTCCTTGCCAAGCGCAACCATGTACTTGCCCCTGTACGGCCTAATGCCGCCAGCCGCCGCGCTAACGACCGCAATGTTGCCAAAGGAGGTCGTTGACCAGATGGTGCTGTCCAGGGTGCCGGCTTCAAAGTTCTCCGTGCCGAGGCTGTACAGGGCGGAAGTGTTGCCGCGGTAAAAGGGCTCGGGTGCGACGGGCATGGTGGGTACGATGGTGTTGGGCGGGCCACTGGTGACCCGGAGGGCGTTCAGGTTGTCGTCCACTCCGATCCACATGACGTTGGTTATCTCGACGCCCTTGAACCACATCTGTTCCAGGTCGTCCGACTCGCCCGGGGGCAGGCCCACAAAGTCAAGGCGCACGGTCACAATGCTGACACCCTGCACCAGGCTGTCTGGCATTGGGAAGGTGAAAGAGGTCTGGTTGCTCCAGTCCACGTTCAGGCTCCAGTAGGCAGCCGCAACGTACGAGTCCGCGCCGTTCAAGGAAGTCACCACTAGCAGGAAGCGCGGCGCGTTGAATACGTCGGTGCTGTCTTTCACGGCCGGCATCCTTGCCGCGAGGGTGGCGTTAAACTTCTGGTACGCGGCGGGGTTGTACGGCATGATCATCTTGCTGATCTTGATGGCGGCGCCCGGTCCCACAATCAGCGGGCGGGTCTGCAGGTACAGGTGGGTCTGCACCAAGAAGCCCCGCTCATTCGCCTCGCCGCTGTTGTCACGGAGCTTAGTGCCCTGTGGGTGGGACGGGGTGGGCATACAGGGGAGAATCGGTTGGGGTTCAGCTGGGTTGGGATCGAGGGTGGTGATGTGAGGGGCTGTCAGGATGCAGTGCACAGGTGGGGGGCTAGGCGTGGTAGGGCCATGGGATGGGGTTGTTGGGTGACAACTTGGTAGGATAGGGTGGGACATGGGAGGGTTCTGCTTCGGATTTTAGCTGGTGTTGGGCATGGGAGGTGAGGGGCGGTCACTCTGGGAACGCGCTCTTCTTCATGGGCCTCTTTTATCTTCATTTTGTCTTCATTACCGCTTCATAGCTGCTTCATGGCAACCCATGAAGCGCCGGGACGGCCAGTCCGGCAAGCCTCTTCATGTAGCTGTCGTCTTCATGCTGTCTTCATACTGCCCGCAGCCGCCTCGCCTACTGCCCTATAAGATACAGGGAACTTACATTGCCGCGACTATGATGTGCAAAATACGAGCAGTGCTAGCAGTTGAAATGCTTTCTTGCCGCACTAGCTCGCGGTCGACTGACCAAGCCTCTGTGCAGCCTCGCTTTGTATACTTGGGTTTTATCGCAACCAGTGTTCCTATAACATGACCTATGACATTGTAACAGCCAATTAGGGATGCTCTGCACGTCACCTCCATGGCAACTTGCAGTTTGCTCAGGTTGAACAACCTCAGCGAACGCCTATCTACTCTCCCGCATCTTTGCATCAACTGTAAGCTGGAGTGGTCGCCGGCGCCGACAGAGGTGTACTCTCACAGGTTGGCCCTGCACGTGCCTCCAGTGACGCCCCCCGCTCCCGGGTGTGCCCGCGTCACTGCTGCTGTGGGTGCTGTCCTGAGTGTGTGTTTCCATACCATGTCTACGTATCTGGGGCGAAGTATGGTTTGATATTGATTGAGGCAAGGGCGGCGTTACAGCGGGGTACAGGCGCACAGGAGCGGGAATGGGCTGGTAGGTGCACCCTGCCCCTCATGCCTTTTGTTTTGCACCCTGCTCTCGAGAGGAGCGCTCTGCTGCCACTCAAGCGCCATTCTTTGCATCCAATATATGTTTATGAATGACGGACAGCAGCATGATATTGGATGACGTACAGGGTGGGTGCGCAGAGGTGGAAAAGGGCAGGGAGGAGCAGGTGACCTACCCTGCCCCACCCATGCCGTTTATGTCGCACCCTGCTCCCGTTCGTGTGCGGGCCACTGCAGCTCATGGGAATTACCTTCTATCACGTGTTACTTTATAAATGACGGTCGGGCGGCGTTATAGCGCGTTACATTTGGTGAAGGCGCATAGGGGCCTGGATGGGCTGGTAGGAGCAGGTAACCCACCCTGGCCCCCGCATGCTGTTTGAATCGCACCACGCCCTCGTATGTGAGCGCGGTGCGGCCACTTATGCGCCATTCTGTGTGTCTCTCGTATACCTATTAATGGCGGTATGGCGGCATGCTCTTGGGTGACGTGAAGGGTAAGCGCGACAGGGGTGGGGCTGGGGCGGGGGCGTAGGAGCAGGTGCACCACCTGCTCCCACCCATGCCCTTCGTTTCGCACCCTGCTCTTGTTTGTGTGCACCTTGCTGCCGCTCTTGCGCGTTACCTTCTATCATGTGTTACTGTGTTAAGGGTGGTCGGGCGGCGTTACAGCGCGATACATATGGTGCGGGCGCACGGGGGACGGGATAGGCTGGTAGGAGCGGCTAACCCACCATGCCCCTCGCATGCCGTTTCAATCGCACCGCGCCCTCGTGTGTGAGCGCGGTGCGGCCACTTATGCACCATTCTGTGTGTCTTTCGTATACCTATTAATGGCGGTATGGCGGCATGATCGTGGGTGACGTGAAGGGTAAGCGCGACAGGGGTGGGGCTGGGGCGGGGGCATAGGAGCAGGTGCATCACCTGCTCCCACCCATGCCCTTCGTTTCGCACCCTGCTCTCGTTTGTGTGCACCTTGCTGCCGCTCTTGCGCGTTGCCTTCTATCATGTGTTACTGTGTTAAGGGTGGTCGGGCGGCGTTACAGCGCGTTACATCTGGTGCGGGCGCACGGGGGACGGGATGGGCTGGTAGGAGCGGCTAACCCACCATGCCCCTCGCATGCCGTTTCAATCGCACCGCGCCCTCGTGTGTGAGCGCGGTGCGGCCACTTATGCGCCATTCTGTGTGTCTTTCGTATATCTATTAATGGCGGTATGGCGGCATGCTCTTGGGTGACGTGAAGGGTAAGCGCGACAGGGGTGGGGCTGGGGCGGGGGCATAGGAGCAGGTGCATCACCTGCTCCCACCCATGCCCTTCGTTTCGCACCCTGCTCTCGTTTGTGTGCACCTTGCTGCCGCTCTTGCGCGTTGCCTTCTATCATGTGTTACTGTGTTAAGGGTGGTCGGGCGGCGTTACAGCGCGTTACATATGGTGCGGGCGCACGGGGGACGGAATGGGCTGGTAGGAGCGGCTAACCCACCATGCCCCTCGCATGCCGTTTCAATCGCACCGCGCCCTCGTGTGTGAGCGCGGTGCGGCCACTTATGCGCCATTCTGTGTGTCTTTCGTATATCTATTAATGGCGGTATGGCGGCATGCTCTTGGGTGACGTGAAGGGTAAGCGCGACAGGGGTGGGGCTGGGGCGGGGGCATAGGAGCAGGTGCATCACCTGCTCCCACCCATGCCCTTCGTTTCGCACCCTGCTCTCGTTTGTGTGCACCTTGCTGCCGCTCTTGCGCGTTGCCTTCTATCATGTGTTACTGTGTTAAGGGTGGTCGGGCGGCGTTACAGCGCGTTACATCTGGTGCGGGCGCACGGGGGACGGAATGGGCTGGTAGGAGCGGCTAACCCACCATGCCCCTCGCATGCCGTTTATATCGCACCACGCCCTCGTGTGTGAGCGCGGTGCGGCCACTTATGCGCCATTCTGTGTGTCTTTCGTATACCTATTAATGGCGGTATGGCGGCATGCTCTTGGGTGACGTGAAGGGTAAGCGCGACAGGGGTGGGGCTGGGGCGGGGGCATAGGAGCAGGTGCATCACCTGCTCCCACCCATGCCCTTCGTTTCGCACCCTGCTCTCGTTTGTGTGCACCTTGCTGCCGCTCTTGCGCGTTGCCTTCTATCATGTGTTACTGTGTTAAGGGTGGTCGGGCGGCGTTACAGCGCGTTACATCTGGTGCGGGCGCACGGGGACGGAATGGGCTGGTAGGAGCGGCTAACCCACCATGCCCCTCGCATGCCGTTTCAATCGCACCGCGCCCTCGTGTGTGAGCGCGGTGCGGCCACTTATGCGCCATTCTGTGTGTCTGTCGTATACCTATTAATGGCGGTATGGCGGCATGCTCTTGGGTGACGTGAAGGGTAAGCGCGACAGGGGTGGGGCTGGGGCGGGGCATAGGAGCAGGTGCATCACCTGCTCCCACCCATGCCCTTCGTTTCGCACCCTGCTCTCGTTTGTGTGCACCTTGCTGCCGCTCTTGCGCGTTGCCTTCTATCATGTGTTACTGTGTTAAGGGTGGTCGGGCGGCGTTACAGCGCGTTACATCTGGTGCGGGCGCACGGGGGACGGAATGGGCTGGTAGGAGCGGCTAACCCACCATGCCCCTCGCATGCCGTTTATATCGCACCACGCCCTCGTGTGTGAGCGCGGTGCGGCCACTTATGCGCCATTCTGTGTGTCTTTCGTATACCTATTAATGGCGGTATGGCGGCATGCTCTTGGGTGACGTGAAGGGTAAGCGCGACAGGGGTGGGGCTGGGGCGGGGGCATAGGAGCAGGTGCATCACCTGCTCCCACCCATGCCCTTCGTTTCGCACCCTGCTCTCGTTTGTGTGCACCTTGCTGCCGCTCTTGCGCGTTGCCTTCTATCATGTGTTACTGTGTTAAGGGTGGTCGGGCGGCGTTACAGCGCGTTACATCTGGTGCGGGCGCACGGGGGACGGAATGGGCTGGTAGGAGCGGCTAACCCACCATGCCCCTCGCATGCCGTTTCAATCGCACCGCGCCCTCGTGTGTGAGCGCGGTGCGGCCACTTATGCGCCATTCTGTGTGTCTGTCGTATACCTATTAATGGCGGTATGGCGGCATGCTCTTGGGTGACGTGAAGGGTAAGCGCGACAGGGGTGGGGCTGGGGCGGGGGCATAGGAGCAGGTGCATCACCTGCTCCCACCCATGCCCTTCGTTTCGCACCCTGCTCTCGTTTGTGTGCACCTTGCTGCCGCTCTTGCGCGTTGCCTTCTATCATGTGTTACTGTGTTAAGGGTGGTCGGGCGGCGTTACAGCGCGTTACATCTGGTGCGGGCGCACGGGGGACGGAATGGGCTGGTAGGAGCGGCTAACCCACCATGCCCCTCGCATGCCGTTTCAATCGCACCGCGCCCTCGTGTGTGAGCGCGGTGCGGCCACTTATGCGCCATTCTGTGTGTCTTTCGTATATCTATTAATGGCGGTATGGCGGCATGCTCTTGGGTGACGTGAAGGGTAAGCGCGACAGGGGTGGGGCTGGGGCGGGGCATAGGAGCAGGTGCATCACCTGCTCCCACCCATGCCCTTCGTTTCGCACCCTGCTCTCGTTTGTGTGCACCTTGCTGCCGCTCTTGCGCGTTGCCTTCTATCATGTGTTACTGTGTTAAGGGTGGTCGGGCGGCGTTACAGCGCGTTACATATGGTGCGGGCGCACGGGGGACGGAATGGGCTGGTAGGAGCGGCTAACCCACCATGCCCCTCGCATGCCGTTTCAATCGCACCGCGCCCTCGTGTGTGAGCGCGGTGCGGCCACTTATGCGCCATTCTGTGTGTCTTTCGTATATCTATTAATGGCGGTATGGCGGCATGCTCTTGGGTGACGTGAAGGGTAAGCGCGACAGGGGTGGGGCTGGGGCGGGGGCATAGGAGCAGGTGCATCACCTGCTCCCACCCATGCCCTTCGTTTCGCACCCTGCTCTCGTTTGTGTGCACCTTGCTGCCGCTCTTGCGCGTTGCCTTCTATCATGTGTTACTGTGTTAAGGGTGGTCGGGCGGCGTTACAGCGCGTTACATCTGGTGCGGGCGCACGGGGGACGGAATGGGCTGGTAGGAGCGGCTAACCCACCATGCCCCTCGCATGCCGTTTATATCGCACCACGCCCTCGTGTGTGAGCGCGGTGCGGCCACTTATGCGCCATTCTGTGTGTCTTTCGTATACCTATTAATGGCGGTATGGCGGCATGCTCTTGGGTGACGTGAAGGGTAAGCGCGACAGGGGTGGGGCTGGGGCGGGGGCATAGGAGCAGGTGCATCACCTGCTCCCACCCATGCCCTTCGTTTCGCACCCTGCTCTCGTTTGTGTGCACCTTGCTGCCGCTCTTGCGCGTTGCCTTCTATCATGTGTTACTGTGTTAAGGGTGGTCGGGCGGCGTTACAGCGCGTTACATCTGGTGCGGGCGCACGGGGACGGAATGGGCTGGTAGGAGCGGCTAACCCACCATGCCCCTCGCATGCCGTTTCAATCGCACCGCGCCCTCGTGTGTGAGCGCGGTGCGGCCACTTATGCGCCATTCTGTGTGTCTGTCGTATACCTATTAATGGCGGTATGGCGGCATGCTCTTGGGTGACGTGAAGGGTAAGCGCGACAGGGGTGGGGCTGGGGCGGGGGCATAGGAGCAGGTGCATCACCTGCTCCCACCCATGCCCTTCGTTTCGCACCCTGCTCTCGTTTGTGTGCACCTTGCTGCCGCTCTTGCGCGTTGCCTTCTATCATGTGTTACTGTGTTAAGGGTGGTCGGGCGGCGTTACAGCGCGTTACATCTGGTGCGGGCGCACGGGGGACGGAATGGGCTGGTAGGAGCGGCTAACCCACCATGCCCCTCGCATGCCGTTTATATCGCACCGCGCCCTCGTGTGTGAGCGCGGTGCGGCCACTTATGCGCCATTCTGTGTGTCTGTCGTATACCTATTAATGGCGGTATGGCGGCATGCTCTTGGGTGACGTGAAGGGTAAGCGCGACAGGGGTGGGGCTGGGGCGGGGGCATAGGAGCAGGTGCATCACCTGCTCCCACCCATGCCCTTCGTTTCGCACCCTGCTCTCGTTTGTGTGCACCTTGCTGCCGCTCTTGCGCGTTGCCTTCTATCATGTGTTACTGTGTTAAGGGTGGTCGGGCGGCGTTACAGCGCGTTACATATGGTGCGGGCGCACGGGGGACGGAATGGGCTGGTAGGAGCGGCTAACCCACCATGCCCCTCGCATGCCGTTTATATCGCACCACGCCCTCGTGTGTGAGCGCGGTGCGGCCACTTATGCGCCATTCTGTGTGTCTTTCGTATACCTATTAATGGCGGTATGGCGGCATGCTCTTGGGTGACGTGAAGGGTAAGCGCGACAGGGGTGGGGCTGGGGCGGGGGCATAGGAGCAGGTGCATCACCTGCTCCCACCCATGCCCTTTGTTTCGCACCCTGCTCTCGTTTGTGTGCACCTTGCTGTCGCTCTTGCGCGTTGCCTTCTATCATGTGTTACTGTGTTAAGGGTGGTCGGGCGGCGTTACATCGTGTTACATCTGGTGCGGGCGCACGGGGGACGGGATGGGCTGGTAGGAGCAGCTAACCCACCATGCCCCTCGCATGCCGTTTCAATCGCACCGCGCCCTCGTGTGTGAGCGCGGTGCGGCCACTTATGCGCCATTCTGTGTGTCTTTCGTATACCTATTAATGGCGGTATGGCAGCATGACAGTCCGTGGCGTACACGGTGGGCGCATAGGGGCGCGGCGGGCTGGCAGGAGCAGGTGGATCACCTGCTCCCACCCATGCCCCTTGTATCGTACCCTGCCGTTGTGTGTGAGCGCGGCGACGCCTTTTGATCCATATCATGTCTCATGTGTATACCTATGAATGGCGGTATGGTGGCATGATCGTTGATGACGTTAAGGGAAGGCGCGACGGGGTGGGGCGGGGTTTTAGGAGCAGGTGGATCACCCTGCCCCTGTCATCCCGTTTGTACCGCATCCTGCTATCGTGTGTGAGCTTGGTCTACCTATTGTTGCGCCATCTTTTGTCTCACCTGTATTCCAATGAATGGCGGTACGGCGGCATGATACTGGGTGACGTACAGGATGGGTGCGCACGGCGGGTTACTGTAAAGAAGAGCAGGGACAATCATCAGTGCAGGGGAGCACCCCGGTCCCACCCAAGCTTTACGGCATGACGCCCCATGCTTCCGTTCGTGCCCGATTCGCAGCCGCGCTTATGCCAGTGGGCGTGTCATAATGATGTATAAGAATGGCGGTGATCTGCCGTTACAGTGGTTACATTTGGTTTGGGCGCCAAGGGATGGGAATGGGCAGGACAGGTTGGTACAGGTGGTGCTGAATCCACACAGACCGTGCTGGGTCCAGTGCCGAATTGTGGTTACATGAGAGGTAACCATGTAGATATGGCACGAGGGTGGCGTTCCTTTAGCAACCCTTGTACCATGCTGTGCACGCTGCTTGCACCACAGGAGAGCTGGGGGAGTACCCGGGGAACTGCACTTGCATCCCACTGCCCCTGCCTTGCGTGACGCCCGCTGCCCGCCCGCTATGCTACCACACTGGCGCCATTGGAAGTACCATACAGTTGTGTATTGTTGTCAGCAACAAAGTGTTGCAGCGGGTTACGGTTGTATAGGGCGCACAGGCGTGGAGTGGGGCAGGCAGGAGTAGGGGAAGCCCCTGCCCCTGCGCACGCCTTTTATGATGCACCCTGCCCGCATTGCCGCCGCTCTTGCGCCATATGACGTGTAACAAGGAAAGATTCCATAACAGCAAGTACCGTTACACTGTGCCACCGCAAGGGGTGATAAAGGCACGCAGGAACAGGGGGAGGGCCCTAACCCACGCCCACACCTCCGCGCCTTGCAATGACTTCTCCCGACAAACATTTACACACTCTTTCATGCTTGTGAAACACTATACACGTGCTTAACTAGCGCACTGCGCGTACACTACTGGTTTAATTCGGCACATCCTCCCGCAGTCCCGGCGTGCTGGCAAGTCAGCGTGCCGGCATCTGTTGCTGTAACCATTGAAGCGCTGTTTCTGTAACAGGACACAGCAATGTTTCCAGAGGCGCAGTGGCTCTGTAGCTCCAGTTGCACCCATGGGTGCCCATGCAGCGTTGTGTTCCGCCTGTTCCCTTTGCGCTTTGGTTCTCGCCACCATGTCCAGCTATTATCACACACTGCAACTCACTCAAACACATATAGAGATAGTCCCTCAATTAACTCTTTGCACAACCTCAGCCGGTCGAGTTTAGCTTGGTCAACGGCGTCCCCGGCGTCCTTTGCTGTCTGGTCGCCATGTCCATCATATGCAATGCCGGAGCATTGATACATTCTACTTGTATCAGCAAGGTAAGAAGGGAGCAACTGCGTTCCGCGGCAGAGCGTTCCGGACTCGCTGCTCGGGAAGAACGGCTGCCTGAGCGCCACAGCAGGTCAAGGGCACCCTTTCTCGCAATGGCTTGTGGTGTATGCGCTGCGCATATATTATGTATCCGGTTCTGCTCGTGTCCAGTGAAAGACAACTGCGTTGACCGACACATCCTGCCTCATTCCCTGGCCCTGTTGTGATGCCGCAGATGAAGGCCACTCACAGCAACTGCAATAATGTTGGACGCTACCATCGCTCCGATTGGCGCTAGCCTCGGCCAGCCGGTCAACGCGCCTGCAATGACAGTCGCGACAATTGGCTTATCTTGCGAGGCAGCTGAAGGAAGGCCCTCATTTACACGGTGCGTCATGCACTATAAGGGCGTTCAAGATCTAACGGCAGGGGCCTGAGACCTTGCTATCGTGGCTAGTCGTGGTGCCGTGACGCCGCTTGCGTTGACTTTTCGCTGCAGGTGCTGACGTGCCGCTCAAATGGGAGCTGCTACAAACGAGCCTATGGTGCAGCGTACTGCAGAGGGTGAGTCAAGCTTCTTGGTCTCCCAAACTGTACACCGCAGCTTTGTACTGTATGCCCCAACCTGACGCCTGGGGCACATGTAGTATCACCAGACCGTGACTGGCAACTTACTTGTGCGCCCTCGCTCCCCCTCCACCCTGGGTGGCACCTTTAGCGGCAGGCATAAGCTCTGCACTCAACAGCTCGACTACAACTTCATTGGCGCTATTGTTGCCATGGAAAAGAGTGCTCGCGCAAGAGGGGGAGTAGCCCCGAAGCAGTGTCGCTATCACGGCAGGGTGAGAGTTGTGATGGGTAGGCGATGTTGGGGCAGGGAAGCGATGTGGCTCGGCCGCATGGGCACAGTGTGAAGGGGTTTGTTTGAGGTGGCTCATAGCATTTCCTTGAGGCAGCAGCAAGCATTGTGTTCCTGGGTGTAGTGTTACCCGGTGCTGGGGCAGCAGAGCGCGTTGTAGGTGAGGGGGGCCGGGAGGACTGGTGGAGTAGTGCGGCCTGTGGTACGCATTATGACTAGCACACCCTTACGTACCTGGAATCGGCCCCGTGCGTGAGGTGTAGCAGTGTTTGCTATGGCGGGTGCATTCGGCGACTGGAGTGCGGGGGTCGACACCTAAATGCTACAATGAAGCGTTCTGTGGCGTCTTCATACAGCACACGCACATGAAGTATTCATGGCGCCTTCATGCACATGAAGTGATTCATTTTCGTTTATGAACATGAAATGAAGATGTAATGAAGGGAATTAATAGGAAGAGGCCATGAAGTGCCAAATGAAGACTGCTATGAAGAGGCTTATGAAGTGCTTGGGCTGGCTCTTCATGTATGAAGATGTTATGAAGATAAAAGAGGGCGGGGCGTTCCCAGAGTGGGTGTGGGGCTGGGGGGTGCAGGCAGCAGCAGAGGAAGGTCACATGTCAAGTTCCAGCGGACGCACGCTGTGTTAGGGCCCCTAACGCAATAATAGCAAAGCAGGCCTGCGCTACCAACTCCCTGCTAGGGTACATATACACATTATTGCGACTGGTGGACCTGCGCCTCCAGCCAGGTCAGAACGACACCGCGCGCTCGCTGCCAGCACGTCTTACAGACGGTGCTTATAACAGGAGCACAAGGCAGGCGCCCGCATTCACTTTGCACATGCACACTGTACCCAAACACCGTCGTCTGTACACGTACGGTGCCGAACCGGCCGCTCACCCACACAGCTGATTATCGTTTGCCCAGGCGCCGCGCACCCCTCACCTGGCGTGTCTGTGGCCTGGGACCCGCCGCGCACGGCGCCTGGTGGAGCCGGTGTCCACAGCCCACAGATCCTTCTTGGGCACGTTGCGGTTGGGACCCGAGAAGTCGTCGGCAAAGGGCAGGTAGGGCCCGGTGAAGGGGATGCCCGCAACCATGTTGCCGCACGCCGTTGCGTCGTCTCCCGGGATGGCCAGGGTGCCGTTCAGGCCGGTGAACGTGTTCACACCGTCATCGATGTAGAACAAGCCGATGGACGGGGGCGGGTTGGTGGCGGAGGGGCGGAAGCCGGGACAGGCCCAGGCTGTGTTGCGGCCGTTGGGGGGCACAGCTTGGCTGAGAACGCCGCCTGCTCTGCGGAAGACCAAAAAGCAGCCCAGCACGTTGGGGTCGACGTCATACGCAAAGATGACCTTGTACAGGCGTGGGACGGGGACGCTGTCAATGTCAGCACAGGAGGCAGCGACGACGGTGGAGTTGAGGTCGTCTGTGACGGGCGTGCTGCAGGCACTACCCTCGTGGTAACGCTGCGGGGTCGGATGGTGGGAGGGGGAAAAGAACGGAGGGGGGAAGGGGTCATGGACGCATGGTACGGGACTCGTGGGGGTGGGGCCCAGGGCGTGAGGGAGCACACGGCGGGTGGTGGGCAATGCGGGACAGAACAACACCTCGGTGCGGTTATTGGGTGGTAAGCCGGCAAAAGCGGCATGTAACTGTGGGGAGTGGAGAGAAAAACGTCAGGTTGGCAGAAAGACGGCTTAGAGGCTCCCATGGCTCGTGAATGCCCTGGCACGACTGAGAGCAGGCGCCTGAAATCACTGTTTTGATGCGTTCGTCTCCACGCCGCTCTGCTGAACCTGGCATCTCTCTCACCTGGGTGAGGCGGCCCTGGGGCGTAAGGATCATCTCCACGCACACTCCACGACTGCTTGTACCTACAAAGTGCCCGGCAATGCCACGAACGGTGGCAAGGGCGTAGGAGCTGAGGGGTCCAGCAGTCGTGGCCGCATGGGCGCACGTTGGCATCGTCACCGTCGCGGCGACCGCGAGCAGCGCAAGCACCACGAAGGCTTTCTGGACTGACGCCATGATGACTGAAAAGTTTGAGCGCAACGTTAACGGTCTTGCAGTGCCGGCGGGCGTGAGACGGCCCGCACGGCTTCACGTCAGCCGGTCCGCCGTGTCAGCGTCTGCAGCATGGGCATGCGTCACAGCGTATGACTACTGTAAGACCTTGGGAGATATGAACTCCAAACACTAGCACAGATGGGCATTCTTCATCCAGGTATGTATGGTGCGGCGCATGTCCAGCAGCTACGTAACCGAGCCGAAATGCCAGCCGATTCCACTCCAGCGATATCGTCGTGCAATCCTCATTGCAGCGTGATTTGCCTTCCTGCAATGCCAGTCCCCAGTAGCCTGCCTCTCACTTGGAACAGCTTGGAACGCCGGTAATGACCAGTGAGGACGGAACACACCAAGTGCGGTGAAACACAAAGCGCGCAGTAGATCAGCATAAGACAGTGTCCTGCTGGTGTTCCTGTGTAGCTTACTCGACTTACTCAGAGCAAGGCCCCGTACCATGCATGCAGTACCGGCGGGCGGTGGGCCAGCCCCGCACATATTATTCTGCAGAGTGACCTAGGATAACGAATATTGTCTGCAATAAGTCGTTGCTTAACTTCGTCGTGTAGGCTGGTTTCAGAGCAAAACAGTGCAGTACTTGTTTGTCAGACTCCAGGTCAGACTCGCTCGGCGAGCGGCTTCTACTCCCACACAACTGAATCAGTATGATTGCAGCAATGTAAGATTATTGCTCAGTCAAGTATGGGGTACTCGGCTCCTTGCATGCCAGCTACGCGCCACAGCAAGACCCCATCATGGGAAATTTTCCCTGTACGGAATTTTCCCGAGACCACAACCACTTGCGCGCCGGATTTCTGGGCCTACAAGTCCGCCCAGCCTTTGCGCCAGCATGCTATCAATAGGTATTACGCCAGAGAACATGCTGTACTGTCGCAAAGTGAAAGGAAAGGACGGGAGGTAGGGGCCTGCCTGAGATCGCGCGCATTTGAACCTATGAACGCCGGGAGCCTCTTACGGTCGCTGATCGAATACCTTATTTGCTGACTATTGACGCTAGTACGCAACAATAGCCTGTAGTCAAGCCGCGGGCGGAGGCCGCAAGCGCCTAAGTCTGAGGCCGGGATGTGTCCGTTGGTTATTGTTTGCTTACTTGCATGTGCCCAAGTTTGTGGGTACCTGCCTGTGAATTGAGGCCTTACGGTCCGTAACCCCTGTAACACCCACCTTTGCTTTTACCATTAATGTGGAAGCGGCCGTTTGCAGCTATGCAACGATTGTAACACGATGGCGGGAAAGCTTCCGCATTTCTACTCTGCTGGCACGTATGCTGCAAAACCTCTTAAGGGCATACAGGTAAAGAGGAACTCGTGTTGCCGTCTGAACGAGCCAAAGCAGGGGGCGTCCAGCCGGCCAGCTCCCTTGCGCCAAAGAGCACTCCAAGCAGCTGGCCGGCTGGACCAGTCCCAATTTCATCCGCCATGCTGTTTTGTGGGTCAACACATTCCGTTGGCAGGGACGCTGCGCCATGCGTGTGACGCTGTGACCCCGTCACCGGCTGCCGCCTTGCCTTTGTGCCCGACTGCCTGTCACCGCCGCCACGTCAGTCCGCGTCCCAACTGACCCTCCCTGCCTGCTGCATGGCGTGTGCCGCTCTATCTGCACTTTGGGCACTGCTGTGTTTCGCTTTAGCCTGTACGTACCGCCCCTCTTTAACCCACGCCTACACAGTTGCCGGCCACCCAGTACCGGTGGCACCACGGTCGCCTTGTGCCGCCACTTGTCCCTGCTGCCAGCCTGGCCGCCCTGACTGACTCGCACGGCACTCGTACTCCATGGCGAAGCGAACATGCAACGTGAAGATGTCATAGGCAGGCGCTCTGTTGCGTACCTTGCGTTGTATGAGCAGCCTTGCTCACTATGTGGACATGCATGGCGGATGCAGTAGGGCACATGGTTGTGTTGGGCAGCACAGCGAACATGGTGATGGCGTTTGCGGGTTGGGTGCTGTCAGCCGCACTGTAGTTCAGTGTGCGCACAGAACGGCGCAGGTATGACATGGGATTGGCATGGCAAAGGGCAGCACATACAGAGTGGGCGCCGGTGACGGGAAGCCCAGCGGGCCTATGTCACAAAGGGTACTGCTGTCCATGCCAGCTGCCAAAATGTGTTCGGGGTCCGCCGGGCTGGCGCAGCGGGGTCCGCCGGGCTGGCGCAGCGGGGTGCGTGGCGCAGGGTACAACCAACCCAGCCTCACGGCAAGTCCCCTGCGGGAAGTGGTACCAAAAATGGGCGGGGCAACCGCAAAGCCGCCTACCAGGCTGCTCGGACACTTACTAAGGTTTTTCAGCATACCACCGGAGCCCTCGTGATGTCTTCCTGCCATGTCTGGGGTCTAGAGCCTTGTGGACTGGTGCGACCGGCCGTACAGCGTGATGCCGTACATGGTATCCACACACGATATACCCTCATTGCCGTCCCACCGGCCACGTAAGGCTCATACACACCATAACTATACCAGTGTATGTTTCGGGCCAGAAGTGAAAGCGCTTAACACCCTGCAGGAGCCAAAACACGTGGGCACTCTGTGGCGGGTGGCGGGTGGCGTGTTAGTCAGCAGATGTTGCTCGTTTGTCGCCATGGGTGTTCAGAGCTCATCCAGAACAATTGTTGATCATATAGATATAGTAACTTTCGTAACTTTCGCATCAGCGGAACGGCAAGTTCACTTCTTTCATATACGCGCCATGCTGAGGACAAGAGAGCACAGCGAGCCCCGCAAGCCCCGCTGGTTGCTCCGTCATCGCTACAGCCGGCAACACGTCTCTTGCAGGGTCTCCCCAGAGGCTGCGGCGCAGAATGCAGGCAGTTTGCAGGCGAAGTGAGCGTTATGATACCTCAACACCGCAGCGCGCCAACAGTTTTATAATAATGCAGTGCGGGTTCAAATCGTTTTGCGTTGCGGTCATAGATGCTTGCGTTGGACCACTTTCGCAGCCCGAGTGGCATGCCCGTTGCCGTCGCCCCCCGGATCAGTCCGGCCCACATCCAGACAGTTGACACCCCCGTCAGCCTACAAGGTCATGTCAGCCATGTCACCCTCCACCTACCAGGCAGCATCCCCACACACATCATAGGGGTGTACTGCCCCTCAGACAACAACAACGGTGCAAACGAGCCTAGCACAGCACCCGATCTCGAAAGCGCGTCTACCCGCAGCCGTGTCTACGAGTACTGCAAACGCGTGCTTGCCCAGGCTAACGGCACAGAGGGCACCCCGTCTGCCAACGTCATCGTGGCTGGGGACTTCAACGCGGCCAGCTGCACCTCGGACCGCAGCACCCAACAACTCAACACCACCACCGACCCTGCACACATTGCCTTCCTCCGTACTGCCCGCCTCCATGCAGCTGCTACCCCTGAGTGCCGCGGGCACACATACTTCCAAACCCCCCAAGACAGCCCGGACTCTCACACGCACACGAGCCGCATCGACGATGTTCTGGTCAGCAACGCCACCCACGCGGCTGGCGAATACCTTGCCCTCCTTGGCTCCACGGCAGCCGCACACGAGACTCCTTACGAGACAGTTGACCGCGTTGGACCCTCCATGGACCACCGCGGACTCTCCATCCGTCTCCCGCTTGCAGGCCTCCGCCTCCTGCCCACACCCCACGCTGAACCTGAACCCGACCCCACCGAAGACCGCCGCTGGCGGGAGGTGGTGCTTCCAATCCCCACCAGCACTCTGAAAGCCGCGTCCGGAGGCCATCCGCAGGCCCTTGCGCCTCGGGTGACCCTTCTGTCGCTCAGCCAGCGGCCCTACGCGGACCTAATACACCAGGCAGTGCGGGAGCTGCCACAGCTGCACGGCACTCCCGTGCAACACCCGCATGCAGACCCTGCGCACCCAGCTTGCTGACACGGATGTTAGCACGCAGGGAGACAAACTCCTGGACCTACTGCAACAGGCCTTTAACATATTCCTTACCTTCTGCACCCGCAAACCCCTGAACACCGGCCGCCGCACACCCCGCACCAAGAGCAAGCGTCTGGCCCGTGAACGCCGCCGCCTTCTTGACCTGGAGGGTGAGCTGGACGCCCTAAAACAGCGCATGGCAGCCTTGCGCAGTGGCACCCCACCGCCTCCAACAACATCCCCGAGCCCCACGGTGCGGTGCCCCCCACCCCTACCCCACGCCACCCCAACCCCCTCCCCACCTCCCCACCCCAACCACCTTGCCGCACACTGCCCCCTCCCGCCCACATCACCAAGCCCCAATACCTCCCCGGCTACCCCCTGCCCCCGCTCCACCCCTCCACCCAACCCCACCGATACATTGGAGGACTTGCTCACCCAGCGTGCCACCACGCTAGCCACCTACCGTGCCCTGAAAAGGAGCACCGTGCAAACCTCAAGACTCACCGTAAAACCCAGCAAAAGGCCTCCAAACGCCGCTTCCAGCGCATGCTCGCCAAACAACCCAAACGAGGACACAAGGCCATCTTTGCACCCGATGCCCCAGCCCAAGCGCTGCGGGCCGTCCTGCACCCGCCACCAGCCAGGTTGTCCATACCACCGACGATATCAATGCTGCCCTCTACCACTACTTTAAGCGCCTCAATACAGCGCAGTTTGGCAACCCACGGGCCTCTACCGCCCTGAAGACGTTCCCGCTCCGACTACCCCATAACATCCCCAATGCCCCTGACCCCTCGAGTGCCTACACGCCCATGCAACCCTGACCACTACGAGCTCCTCAGCACCGCAGCGCAAACCACCACCTTCGAAGGCTGCGTTCACAAGCTAGCGCGTGGTAAGGCGCCGGGCCCGGCGGCATCCCTAACGAACTGTTAAAAACCCTGCCGCATTCCCTCGCCGGCGCTGCACCAGCTACTGCTCCTCATGCATGCCAAAGGCGAAACGCCCGCCACGTGGACCACCTCCAAAACAGTCCTCATACCAAAACCTGGCGTGGCTGACCCGACGTTAATCAAAAATTGGCGGCCCATCGCTCTTGCCAACACAATCTACAAACTTTGGACCAGCATGCTCACCACCTGCCTTGCCACCTTCAACGCCCAGCACAACCTCATATCGGACGCACAAGGCGGCTTCCAGCGCTTCCTAAACACCGAGCGACAATACCAACTGCTAACCAGAGCATGCGAGGACGCACGCCTAAACCGTCGTAACATCTATGTCCTCTACGTCGACTTCTCATCCGCCTTCAACACAATTGACCACGACCGGTTACTCCGTCTCATGTATACGACCAGGGCGTGCCGGACGACGCCGTACGCATAGTGCGCGACCTCTATAGCCAGGCCAACACCCATATCAGCACAGCACACGGGCGCACCGCTGACATCCCTATACAACGCGGCACTATCCAAGGCGACACACTGTCCCCTGCGCTTTTCAACCTGTTCGTCAACCCCCTCCTACGCTGGCTCCAAGCTGGGGGCAGGGGCTACCGGTTTGGCTGCCTCACTGACCCTCAAAACGACCAGTACAACCTCTCGTCCGCGGCCTACACTGACGACCTTGCCATTGTCACCAGCCGCCTTGATGACCTGCAAGTGCAGGCACGCAAACTTGCACTCTTCGCTGACTGGGCTGGCCTCCAGGTAAACCACGCCAAATGTGTGGTCACGGGCGTCCTGCACCACACTTACCCCCAGGCAAACGCCTGTAACCCCAACACCGCTCACCTGGCCAACCTACAACAGCAGCTCCAGGGCGCCATCCGCATAGGCCGCACCCAGCGTTCCGGTCTTCCACAATATTACGAATTTCCCGGCCGTACAGGCCGGTTCTTAGGATTTTGGGGGTCAAAATTGTATGCGAGATTAGGATTTCTATGCAGCTTGCACCTGAAATTGTAGGCGGTACTCAGACAATTTTTTCAAGGCAGCCGTAAGAGTTGTAGGCAAGTTCAGGGCGCTCATCACCAAAGGCACACCCCAGGGAGTTCCCCTGGGCGTATCGGTACAGACGTACAGTGTGCGTGCGTGTGAGCGCATGCATACAGCGCGCTTGGCTGTCATGGTCCCGTGCGCGTGTACCCCAAGTGTACTCCACAGCCACGCTGCTGCTTTGCCATGCGGGTGCTTGGGGGTATGGGGCAGGGGGGCTTGCCCCCCAGAAAATATTCACGGACTTGCAATTTTTACGGCCAAAATTGTAAGCAGTACTTCGACAATTTGCGGCAGGGAGGGTCCAAAATTGTAAGCGTTTAGGATTCTGTTCCAGATAAGACCGGAACACTGGCCGCACCCCAGTCCCGTACGAGCCCCCCACGCACGCGTTCAAATACCTGGGTGTCCATATCCCCCTGACGCTCAACTGGGGTGCACATGTTGCCGCCGTGCTTGACAAGATCCGCACAAAGGGGGCTGCCCTCATCGCCTCCCCCGCCACCCCCGACCAGAAGCTGCGCGTCCTGGACAGGGTAATCGTACCGGCAGTGGCATATTCCATGGCCGCCGCCCCCTACAGCCGAGACGACATCCGCCTCCTTGATGCGGCGATTGCCCGCATTGCCAAACGGTGCTACTCCCTCCCAACATACTTCCCAAACCGCATGGTTCACGCTAGCGCCCGACAATTCGGCCTTGGGCTGCCGTCCCTCCTCCGACCCTACCCGCCAGCGCAAGCGCGCCTAGTCCAGTCCCTCAACGACACTGGCCGCCTTGGCCATGTCACACGGGCCGTGCTGCAGCAACTAACAGTACTACCACGCAGAGCATCTGAAACCGCACGCCATGCGAGGCGAGTTCAACAGCTACTCCACCCTACGCCTCCTCACCCTCCTAGCTGACCACAAACTTGTTATTACTGATCGCGGCTCCCCCTACACGGCCCCGGTCAACCACCTGACGCACCTCCTGAAAACACACTGCCCACCGGCACCCCCCGCCCAGCGCACACTACTCAACTGCCTCCTCACCCTCTCCGGTGGGCCTCAACCTTGGCAACCTCCGGGAGCCCTCCAACCCCGACTACTTGATCGACACAGCCGCGCTACGCCGCCATGCACACGTTAATGGCATACCCATCCAAGACCCACACCTTCGCGCCCTCAACCGCCTCTGTCTTACCCTCAACCCCATCACCTCGGCGCGCAGCACACAGCATAGCGCCCCTAGCCGTTGCACTGCGCCGGCTACCCTCTGACATATCCCTCAGCCTGCTTGCCGGGGCCCCGCCACAACCCCTCAACCACGGTCAGACCAACCTCCCACCCCCACGCCGTCCTACCCATGCCACAGCACCGAACCCTGGCACCACTGCCCCGCCCACACCGGCCGCCCCCATCCCTGCCCCTACCCCCGCGGGCACACAGCCCCTCCCCCACCCGACCCCCGACCCAACACCTACTCTCCGCTCTGCCGCCAACGTATGGCTCACCCCCCGCCGACCCCTCCGCCGACGCCGCACGACAGAAGCCGCCAGGCCAGTACCCCAACCACCCACTGATGAACCCACCTCGGATGAATCTGCCTCCGACGATGATACCCCGCCCTTACTGCCCTCGCCTCCCTACGTGGCCCCAGGCCAATCCCCTGAAGTCCCGATCGCAACCCCAGTCCGTGTGCGTGCTCCCAAACGTACAAAGGTCACCCACCCGACAACCATACCGAACACAAAACCCGCAAGAAACGCAGCGCCCTCGGGCAAACCTGACCAGCGATGGGCTGCGACAAACACCAATACTGAGCTCCCCACCACCAGTGCTAGCTACGCTCGCGGTCTCCCCTGGCAGGCGCTTGCCACCGCCAATGGGCCACACCCACTACAAGCACAAGACCCGGAGCATGACCCCACCGCCCGGCACACCGCCATGCTTTCTGAACCCTTCCTCACCAAACTTATGGCTGAGATCCCCCCGCTTGGGCGAATTGCCAACCCCGGTGGTCACTACCCCCGCCCCGAAGAGTATATGGCCCCTGAACGCCGCCCCGGGGCCCGCCGCCCCACCCACGACTGGCGCCTTGCCGCCTGGCAGCTGGGCACAGGCCAGCTCCCATTCACCGGTGCTAACCTGAAAAAGTACGTGGACATCATCCGTGCGCACCTCTATGCGGACATGGACATAGTCACTAGCATCGAGAGTGGCCCCCACACCAAGGCAAAGGAGCACATTTACCGTGTGAACTGGCAACCACACATTACCCTGTCCGCCCTGGTCCCCCTGCTGCAAACACACCTTGGCCTGAAGGAGGCCCCACATACAGAAGACGTTGCACCCCTCAGAGGCCCGTTTGACACACCCATACGGCTGTGCCTCACCACGTGGCCGGTCTCGGACTGCAAACAGGATGTCCTAGAACGGGACTTCCCAGCTGTGCTTGAGGCGTACGACCCCGATCGGACCCGCCTACTCCTCGGCTCGTGATGCTCACCTGACCAACGCAGAAAGGCAAGGCTTCTGGGGGCCCCCGCCCGGCCCCGACCAACCAGCCCAACCTGCGGCGGCCCATGCCCTCCACTCGTACTGCATATTCGACGTGCAGCCCTGCAACCCCGACACAGACCTTGACCTCCCCCTGTCTGGCGCACCCACCTATCGCGCCCAATTGGGACTCCGGCCTTCCGGCATGATCCCGCCCCTGTACCTAATGTCTCCACGCCCATGTACGTGTACCACCCAGACGGACGGTGCGCTGGACAAGTTTCCCAGTCCCGGTTCATAGCCCTAAAACACCGCTTCCGTCACGCTGTCACAACCAACCCTGACCTGCTCCGTGAGCACGGTCTCCCCAACTCCTGGCAGGAAGCCTTCTTACCCGCTCTCACCCACCTGCTCACCCGCTACCAACCCAGCCGTCACACCCACAAAAAGCTGGTCACTGCCCAGGGCGAACGCCGCCTCCCCCCAGGTCTGCGCTGGGCCCTCTTTACCTGCTTTGGGCCGACTGAAGTCACCGACCGCCTCTCCTCACCCCTGAACACCAGCATACACGCCTCACGCTACTACACCCCTTTCGCGAAGATGCACTTTTCGGTGCTTCGCAGGGGCCTTCTCCGTACCTTTCCACGGCCTCTCCGTTGCACACCCGGAGGACAACCCCGACACAATTCGGCAACTCCTTGCATGGGCCACACTCTCGGTCCGCCCCCTTACGCAGCCCCCCACACTCCCGTCGGGGCCACCCACCAACCCCGACAGTCACCCTTCTGGTTGTCCCGGCCACCACCGAGCCCTGTACGAACCCCACATTGACTCCGAAACCGTACACCTGGCTGCACGCGTCATCTGCCACCCTAGGCTGCTACAGGCAGCCCATGGACAGGACCTTTACACGCCCGCTAAACCGGAGCCATATACCATTCTTGCGGTCACTGATGCTGCCGGCGCGGCGTACCAATCCACCATTCTTCCCGAACTTCGTGCCGCCTGGAGGCAGTGGATGTCCCACAGTACCACCTTGAGCTCCTTCCTCCCCGCCCTGAGCCCCCGGGCCGGCAGCCCACCGCCGCGGGAAAAGCCTCTTGCTGGGCCCAACGTGCCATGCGTGACATGCACCGGCGAGCGCCCCCAGCACCCACCCAGACGGTAGCCGCCCAAGACTTTTCCTGCACCCACCTGCCCCCCCACGACCTTCGGCCCCTGTACGAAGCCAACAGCCCCTACCAGGCTACTATCCCCTCCGTTTTGCCACCAAGCACTCGCTTTACACTGATGGCAGCCGTACGGCGACCGCCGGTCACCCAGCCTGGTGCTGCGGTGTGGGGCGGGCACACTGGCAACACCCTGCACGTGGACCCCAATGGCCTTGACTACACCAACACCATCACGCGTGCAGAGCTAGCCGCCCTTCTGGCAGCCCTAGACCTGCTCCAGCAGCGAGAACAATGGCATGCCGACATCTTCACCGACAGCGTGGCAAGCATCCACCTGATCAAAAAGTACACCGACTGCCCTGAGCTCCTACGGTACAGCAAACACCGCGCCCTCCTGCACGAGATTGCTACACGTCTCACTGATCGTGCTCACAACGGCCAGAGCACGCACATCCGTAAGGTCCCTGCCCATGTGGGCATCCAGGGCAACGAGCTCGCAGACCAGGGTGCAACGGCTGTTGCCACAGGAAAAGTTGCACCGACATACGTCTGCACAGCTGATAACGAGCCGTACCGTCGCCACTGGTGGGTGGCCCGCAGCGATACCCAAAGAGCCGCCTCCGATCTGAACCGCGGAGTGCTGAGCCTGCTTGACGAGGACACTCACGTTGGGTACAGCAACCCCACGGTGTGGACAGAGCTGGTCAGAACCAAACTCCTAGCCCCTGGCGCCCTCAACATTGACGTCAGCACACATACCCTGAAACACTCCACAAACCACCGGCAGAAACAACGCCTAGTTGCATGCCTCACAGGTACCTTGCACTGTGCCAAGCATGACCTGAGGCATGGCACAGCCGCTGTGCGCACTATCACCTGTCCCCGCACGGGGCAACCTGTGGCCGCCTGCCCCATATGCCACAAGGCCCGACTGCACTGGCCACATACTAGGTGGCTGCACCCACCCAACCATCCAGGCGATGAAGACCGCACGGCACAACAAGGCATGCGTGCTTGTTGCTGAAACCATTGCAAAAGGCGAGGAAGGTGATGGCTTCATGGTCCTCGATGCTGTGGCGTCCAACTGCCTCCCCGACTATGCACATGGCACACGCCTACCAAAGTGGCTCCTCCCAGCCCTTGACGATGATACCCGTGTCAAGCTGCGGCCGGACATCCTGTACATCCCCAGCATCAAACCCCACCTGCGTGACGCCCGTGCCTTTGACGAGGCCCTGATGCAACTGACCCCCACTCAGAGGGCACAACACCCTGTCATCCTCCTCGAAGTGGGATACTGCTCGGACTTCGCTCATGATGAAAAGATTACACAGAAAGCGGCGCAGCACGCTGAACTTGCCCAGCTCCTCACAGCTGAAGGTTGGCCCGTCACCTACGGGACAGCCGACGCTATCACACTCGGCGTGTGTGGGACCATCCCAGCCCCCCTGATAGCCCGCCTTACCGAACTTGGTGCCTCTCCTGCTCAGGCCAAACGCTGTGTCCAAGCCCTCCACAGCCATGCTATCTACTGGATGGACCGCCTCATTATTAGCAAACGCCGGTGGCTTCAGCGCTGCCCCAAAGACGCCAATGGGCTCCCCATTGACACCGATGACCCTCCCTGAACTATCCGGGCCCTACTGAAGGTGGTGGTGGGAGATGGGGGGACTTAGGTCCCTCTAGCCCTGCCTCCTGAACCTCACGCCAGGATGGATGTCCGGCGTCAATATTATTATTATTATTATTTTGCAACGTATTGCCACATTACGGCGCCCAATCCTTGACTGATCCTCGAGAAATGATCATAGCGAATGAGCCACTGGCGTTTTGCCTGCATGCATAAATTGGAGTGCATGACGTGCATGCTGAAGAGACCTGTACTTCGGGAACTGAGGCCAAGCCCTATGGCAGCCCAAACGGCCTTAAGGGCAGCTGGTACCCGTAAGGGGTACCTTACTGTGCCCCGCCCCGGAGGCAGGAACGCCCACTCAGCAGCAGCTGCGCCCATTGGAGGTGTTTAGGGGGTTATTCTTGATGTCTAACGTTGTTTTGTGTCGCACCCGCCCCTTCCGCACGTGTTGGCGCGGCCCGCCGATTGCTGCTCACCGGTACCAACCCAACAACCTGCTAGACGGCGCGAGCGCGTCTTGCAGGGTGTCATTGAAGCTTTGCTCTATGTATCCTTGCCCTATGACAGACTCTCGCCTCAACAGCGGCTTACTTACCTGGACATCCCGAGTGCAAGTTGCCCAGGCGCCAAGGGACTGCTGCATAGGGTGACGCGTAACCCTCTGTGCAGGCTGCTTCATAATGCCATTAGATGTCGATCGACCACCAAGCGCGCCCTACAGTGCTTTCTTTTGCAGTTCTGCGCACACTCGCAACGCATGTTGCGCAAGCCCGCTGTGCTTCAATTCAATTTTCAGCCAGGGCAACAACATGTAGCATAACACATTTATATGAATGTTACTCGTGCAAGTCGTGGCCACCTAAGTGGCGGGTGGCAGGTGCGACAGTGCAGCGAGTAAAACGCAGCCGCTTCCACCTGCTGAAGAGCTTCTGTATAGAGCACCAGTATCTACCAACAGGAGTTTGTACGATGTCAAGCTTGTGCAGCACCGTACGCTTGCATCAGTGAACGGTGATTCTCGATGCTCGAATGACGCGTATGCTCTGCCTTTGTACACTGCTCATCAGGGGAGCTCCCCTACTGCTCATTTGCACATGAAGCTATTTGCCAGAAGAAGCCCGCAGGGGCAAGCAGTACAGCTGCACAGGTACAAGATGTGCAGGTACAAGATGTGTAGGGAGCTCCCTTGCTGTGCAAGACCCATGGCACCCTGGCACGCAGCCGAATCTCTGCTCCAGATCCATGACCGTACCCATGACCAATGCCAAAGGATGCCAAGGTTTGGTGGTAGCCCGCAGCGGGGTGCACGTGCGGTGGGGCCGGGAGCCCATTCGGGGTGGGGCACCTGGGCGAGGCCCCCCTGGGCGGTGGACGTGCGGGCCGTACCGTATGGCTTCCGGCCGCTCCACACGACACCAGCTATCCTGTGGGACGTGCCACATATAAGTGCATGTCAGGCCAAGGTTTGGTGGTAGCCCGCAGCCGGGTGCACGTGCGGTGGGGCCGGGAGGCCATTCGGGGTGGGGCACCTGGGCGAGGCCCCCCTGGGCGGTGGACTTGCGGGCCGTACCGTATGGCCTTCGGCCGCTCCACACAACACCAGCTATCCTGTGGGACGTGCCACATATAAGTGCATGTCAGGCCAAGGTTTGGTGGTAGCCCGCAGCGGGGTGCACGTGCGGTGGGGCTGGGAGCCCATTCGGGGTGGGGCACCTGGGCGAGGCCCCCCTGGGCGGTGGACGTGCGGGCCGTACCGTATGGCTTCCGGCCGCTCCACACGACACCAACTATCCTGTGGGACGTGCCACATATAAGTGCATGTCAGGCCAAGGTTTGGTGGTAGCCCGCAGCCGGGTGCACGTGCGGTGGGGCCGGGAGGCCATTCGGGGTGGGGCACCTGGGCGAGGCCCCCCTGGGCGGTGGACTTGCGGGCCGTACCGTATGGCCTTCGGCCGCTCCACACAACACCAGCTATCCTGTGGGACGTGCCACATATAAGTGCATGTCAGGCCAAGGTTTGGTGGTAGCCCGCAGCCGGGTGCACGTGCGGTGGGGCCGGGAGGCCATTCGGGTGGGGCACCTGGGCGAGGCCCCCCTGGGCGGTGGACTTGCGGGCCGTACCGTATGGCCTTCGGCCGCTCCACACAACACCAGCTATCCTGTGGGACGTGCCACGTATAGGTGCATGTCAGGCCAAGGTTTGGTGGTAGCCCGCAGCCGGGTGCACGTGCGGTGGGGCCGGGAGGCCATTTGGGGTGCGGCACCTGGGCGAGGCCCCCCTGGGCGGTGGACTTGCGGGCCGTACCGTATGGCCTTCGGCCGCTCCACACAACACCAGCTATCCTGTGGGACGTGCCACATATAGGTACATGTCAGGCCAAGGTTTGGTGATAGCCTGCAGCACTTCTGCCTGCAGCCGGGTGCACGGCTGCACGCGATTAGATGGGAACCCGTCCCTCAGGGGCAGGGAGCCCTTTCTGAGTGGGCACAGGAGCTGCATAGTAGGTCAGGGTGCAGGCAGCAGGATATGGTAATTCGCTGCTAGGGCGTCCTGCGCCTGTGCCTTTTGGATTCTTTGCGGATGCCTATTCATTGTTTAGCGTAACGGCTTTATCCTGACCAGCCTGTGCCCATGCTGCCCCGCCCACCAGGTCTACATACGTCATGCGCGGTGGTCAGTGCCCTCATCTATTGGGGAGTGGGCGACGGTGCGGCAGTGTACGGTGGCCAAGGTTCCCATATCCAAGCAGATTCCACCCCCGCGTGGGACGACAGGTGAGGGCAAGCGCAGCTGCTGTTGGTTGACCACGGTTGACCAGGGGTTGCTGCTTGCTTGCTTTGGGCGTATGTCCGCACGGCTTGCGCCTGCTGTCTGCGGAGCAAGCCCTGTCGACGCGCTGCTGTTAGATTGCTCCCTCTTCTTACGTCCCGCGTCTCATCACACGCCCCGCCCGGCAGGTGCAGTGCAGGTGAGGTGCCACAACTGCCGCGACAAGCCCTGCCACCTACCATCCCCAAGCGGTGGGCGTGCTCTTCCTGCTTCTTCAACCTGGGCTTCCGCTAATGGCTCCACGCCGTGCGGCATGTGGCAGCCCCTACAGGCGCGCTCCGTGCAGCACAGGTGTGTGTGGGCGAGTGTGGAGAGGCTGGGGGTGGCGTTGCTGCCTTCAAGTAGTATATGCGGGAGACACTGCTTTTTCCCTGGCCCAGGAAAGTTTCGTGTGCGCAAAGGCTGGTGCTGCGTCTCCAGTAGACCCAGGTAGGCCTGCACCGCAGCCTCCGCAACCACCACTCTTCTCCAATGGCTGTCGTGACGCCCACCCGTAAACCCACACCTGGATGTGCAGAGAGATGCGGTGCGCCGCTGTTCACTCGTGCGTCTTGTCGTGACCCGGCTGCTTCAGCACGCGAACTCATGTATGGTGACTGAGTGAAATGGCTGACAGGGTTGAATCGTTGTTCCCAGAGTGGGCCCGAGGTGGGGTCGTGCGTCGTGGGGACCTGGGCCGCATTGGCCGTACGCGAAGGGGCAAAGAGCCCGTAGCCATACTGCGCGCGTAGCCATACAGCAAAATACTCTATCAGATTTAAACGCTGCTAATCAAAGTATGACATAATGCTTCGCAATGGCTGCGCTCTGCTTCTGGCAAAGGACGAGCTCGACTCAAGTTGTCCGCAAACCCTCACGAACTACCACCGTATGATATTGCCGCAGCTAGTAACTGCCTTACATAGCACTGTAAAGTGTCCGACGGCCCTGTTGCACGAGAACGAGGCGCTTGGGCGGGAACCTTTTGAATGGCCAGGTGCGGCCGCTCCCAAAGCACTCAAGCGGCTTTCCTTTCACAAGGAGTGATTGCATAAACGCAATTGGCTTGATGTTATATGACAGGTTGAAGGATCGGCGGCTCTCCTGTTTAAATTTGGTTGCGATCGCCAACGTCGTCTCACCGCGGCGGAGAACGCCAACGTCCGGTACACTACCAATGCGCAAAAGGCAAGTGTCGTGTACGTTGTGATCACTGTGTCGGTCGACAGCACAGACACCAGCACTCTTGACGTTGTAGCAGGGAGGAGGTCTCCCCTGACCGTTACCCATGGGTAACGGTCAGGGGAGACCCCTTGGGTGGGGACGACCTCCCACCCACCAACGCTACAAGCCACCACACCTGTACAACCTTGATCCCTCTGTGGTTATAAACTGTTTTTTGTTATATGAAGTACTGAGTTGTACATGTGTACTGGCATAGGACGATGGCCTGCATGTCTACCCCATCTGCTGCTTTTTTGACCTTGCCTGCATGCGTCCGACGTCCTCAGGGTGCTGGAGTATGTCCTATCGGCGGCGTTCATGGCAACAAGCTGCTCTGGCACTAGCGGTGAGTCCTGCTGTGGATGTCACTTTACGAGCCAGGATCCATAAACGCTGGTGCTGCGATGGGAGACACCATGCGGCAACTGCCCCAACTGGAACATAGGAGCTTGCTCATGACCACAATATCACTGTTCCCTTGTTCAGAAACCCACAAATGAGCAACCGCTATGCTGTATGATAGCCCTTGCGCGCTTGACAGTCTCCAGTCGACTTGCCCAACCAACCTTCACGTTTCTTACGCTGAACGAATGCCTTGCGCTGCAGATGCTACTTAGCACGAAGTGCAAGTATTGACGGTGCGGCCTCGACACTGGCAAGTCGCATGTCAACGCATGCCATCAAGGGAGCAGCGGAACTGCACAATGGCTCACGCGTGGCAGCTGGTTTTGCTGTGAAGCTGGCACATGCGAGAGTCACACAGCAGATGTACTCAGGGTAGTGCCGCACAGGTGTAATAGCATGACACCCTGCCCTGTTAGTGGCGGCTATTACCGAGCATGCACTAGGAGGGGACGTTATGCTTGGGATGGCAAGGAGCTGCGGCGCCCAGACATGTCAGAGGCTGTTCACGTGATGCAGTTGCATGAGTAAGCTTCTGTGGACCGTATGCCAGCGACAGCTGTGTAGCGGATACAGTGCAGTTTACGTGAGTTTGGCAGGTTATGGCGTGTCTCATGAACATAGGCAGGAGTTCGATCAGCACGAGGCACGTTACCCTGAGCAAGGGTGTGGCAGGTCACGGTGTTGTATGAATGGAGGTAGGTGCAGGAGTGGGGCAGCGCGAGGCACCGTTACTCTGAGCAACGGTTGCTGCAAGCATGCAGGATGTGGCGTGCATATAGGACAAAGGTGGCGTACACGTAGGATGGCAAGAGTGTGGGAGGCAGGGACACCACATGCAGGCCGCAAGAGCATGGTTATCCGGCGTGTGGGCGGCGGGAGCACTATCAGACAGTAACTGTGCTAGCAGGCGGGCGGCGGTAGCACCGTTACCCTAACGGTGGAGCGAGGTCGTGCAGCGCGCGGCGGAGGAAGCACCGTGAACGGTGGCATGTGTAATACCGGCTGTGGGTTTGATATTGTGTTGGCACCTAGGGCCATCCTAACCGTGAGGGGCAACACCCGTAAGGCCTCCGTAAGGACCCCTTACGGTACAAACACCTTAAGGGTACCTTACTTGAAAAGGAGGTTTCTCCTTTCCAAGTAAGGGTTCCTTTCTCCTTAAGGGGACCCCATCCCTTAAGGCCCCTTTAAGGCCGTTTGGGCTGCCATAGGGAAGCTATCGGCCCAACGTGAGGCCGCGCATCTGACCTTCCGATTTGTTTTATTCTAGTATCATACATACATCGTGCGACAGGGCCCTGTGCCTCCTAACACGTCGTACGGTGCATTTACTCACTGTTTGCCCAACTCAGTGTTGTCTTCCTCATGTTCCCCGTACCGGCCCAAAAACAATGTCATACGGACAGCCACACACGACTGCACATCATTTCATACATCTCCATCCATACGGTAGTGCAAACGCCATGAGCACCGCACGCCAACACCCGCACGCGACGACCATGCCGACGCGCATACAACCCCAACATGCCTGCGCGCTTCTTCTCTTACACTCACGGCAAAGCATCACTCTCCCTGCAAGCACTATGCAATAACCATGTCTGCGAACTGCACGTCTGTACAAGTCCCTCCCACCTCGCCATTCCTAAAAATGTCCCCACAGCGGCAACCACCACTGCTTTGCTTAGCTACACCGCCGCGTCACCACGGTCAATAGCATCATTAGCTGCTGCGCACCTCATCAGACATCATGCCCCCAGCGCGGCAGCTACTCGCACGGCACCATGCAGCCATTGCGACCGCGACACCTCTGCCATTCCCGCCTGCGTCACATTCCGACTACATAGCCTTACCATTTGCCGACTACACACAGACGACAGCCTGCCGTGGAAAGCCACCCTAAACGCCATCAAAGCCCGACACGGGGCCCTCTGGAATGCCAAGATAGCTCGCAGGTGCAAGAAACCGCTTGTCCTTGGTCAGAAGGGACGGAACTCCATCAGCGACGGGCGCTGCCCAGCATGCGGCGAGGAGGACGGCACTGGGCACATACTCGGGGGGTGCCAGCACCCGCGCATGAAGGCCCTCTACATAGACAGGCACAACAAGGCCGTGAAGTGCATTACAAAGACTCTGTCTCAAGGCGCTAAGGGCGGCTGTTTCATGGTGATGGACGCCTGTGCGGCAAACGACAGCCCCCCTTACTCCGCTGGTACCCGAGTGCCTAGGTGGCTCATCCCCAGCGACATCGTCTCGGATGACGACTTGAAGCGGCTCCGGCCAGACCTGCTCCTCATCCCCACGATAAGCCTTACAGATGCCCGGCGGCAGCGGAGGCTGCCCACCAACGCAGCTGACCGTTCCCAGCATACAGTGCACCTGATTGAGGTGGGATACTGCCATGACACCATGCACGAGCGGAAATTGGTACTCAAGGCTTCCCAGCACACTGCCCTGGCTGGGTTCCTCCGCCAGGCGGGTTGGCAAGTTAAGTACTCCGCACAAGAAGCCGCACGTTGGGGTTATGTCAGCGCCTAAAATTATTGTTTTATTCAGCTGCTATGATGTTTTCCTAAAATTGTCGCAGTACTGCCGGCGCTGACAAATTTGTTCCCTGCAGAGTTGCCGCCACTGGCTTATCCAAAGTTTGCACATGTCTTCTTTTACTTCTCACAAAGGTAGCCCAAAGGGATCGACCACGAAAGATGGGGTCATTGCCTTCCGCTGAATGTGAACGGTCAAAGATAGCATGTGATGATTGGGTGTCAACTCAATGTGAACGCGCGGGCCGTTACCGTTAGCAGAGCATTGTTCTTTATTACCCGGCGACGCGCGCTTATTGTTTGTATACGTGCTGTCTGTGAACCGCCCATTACCCCTATTCCTCGCTATATGTGAACGCACCCTTACTGCCTTGCTCTATCTTACGTCACGTTGCTTATAGCACCAGCACAACATACAAATTACTGGGTTGCGGTGTGCATGGACAAGGACGCAGCTCAGGCTACTTGACAAGGGGCAGGGCGTTGCGGCCTTGTGTCGCAAGGCTCGTAACCCTACTGGGCCAATGTGCAAGAGCCACACACGATAAATAAGTAAAATTCGTAAGAACTTTTATAATGTACGCTCTGGTCTGGGATGTATGATGAACGCTGTGAGGTCGGGCCCTGCGACCTGTGACCGCCAGGAGCAGGGGGGCGAGTCAGGGCAGGTTGCTGGACTCAGCTGGGCTCCCCGACGCTATCAGGTGCCATGTCAGGTGCAAGTATTCACATACGGCTGTAGCACACGCCTCCACCTAGCTAAGCTGGCAGCAGCACCCACCAGCCCACCAGCTCACCGCTAACCTGTGTTGCCTCCTGCTACTGTCTCCTTTTGCTTTCAGGTCAGTAATGTCGGGATGGGCGCGTGTTGGGACAGTGCCGGCTTGCAACCGTTGCGGGACCATAGGCACGAGGTTGCATCCAGCTACTAGTTCAGCTGGCAGCCTCAGCCTCAGCGGGTCAGTTCGGGTTGGGTCGTGTTCCGCAGCCCGACAGCCAGCTCGCCACTCAGCACAGCGTTTTTACCGGTACTGGGTCAGGTTGGTAAGTATTGGTAAGTATCTGCTTTTTTCATTTCGATTCGCCCAACCAACTCGCTCTTTTCGCGCAGGCACCAACGTTTCCGTGCTCCCCTGACGCCTCACTCCACAGGGAGTTATAGACTGGCACGGTAAACCGGACTGCGCATGCGCAGTGAAATGCCCCGTGTATCCGTACTGCGCATGCGCAGTGCGCAGGGCGTCCCAGTGCTCTGTTGTGGCCCATACTCTATGATAAGATACAACATCTGATTTGTAGGACTTTGGCATTACGGCCCGGCAGAAAACCTCAAAAGCAAGGTGGATCAGTGCCTGTGTTGAGGTCAACACAACCCGTGCACAAGTTGAACAAGGAGGGCCAAAAGTCGCTGCGCATGCAGCTCAAGTTTATCCACTAATTTGTCACGCATACGGCGAAGTCGCGGGCGCCAGAATGCATCGCGAAAGGAATATGCTGGCTCTGCGCACAGGAGGCACGGTTTCCGTACTCCATGTGCGCAGCCCTGCTCTGTTGGACAAGCAGGGCCGGGAGCCAACCCACATCCGGCTAAAAGGTCTCCGTTTCCGTTTATACGCACTCAGGTGCCTAGCACCGACGCCATAGCAAGTTACCTGCTCTGCGCATAGCAGGTCTGGATATCCGTACCCTGTGTGCGCAGCCCTCCTCTTGTGGGTTAGCAGGGCCACGAGTCACTGCGCATCCGGCTCAGTGGCTGCCGTATTTCGTAACAACAGTGCCAACACAACTTGGGGGCCAGGGCCGGCGCCAGGGCCATGCTACCCGCTCTGCGCACAGCAAGGCTGGAAAACCGTACCCTGTGTGCGCAGCCCTGCTCTCGTGGGTAAGCAGGGCGGGAGTCACTGTGCATCCGGCTCAACGGCTGCCGTATTTCGTAACAACAGTGCCAACACAACTTGGGGGCCCAGGGCCGACGCCAGGGCCATGCCTCTCACTCTGCGCACAGCAAGGCTGGAAAACCGTACCCTGTGTGCGCAGCCCTGCTCTCGTGGGTAAGCAGGGCCGGGAGTCACTGCGCATCCGGCTCAGTGGCTGCCGTATTTCGTAACAACAGTGCCAACACAACTTGGGGGCCCAGGGCCGACGCCAGGGCCATGCCTCTCGCTCTGCGCACAGCAAGGCTGGAAAACCGTACCCTGTGTGCGCAGCCCTGCTCTCGTGGGTAAGCAGGGCCGGGAGTCACTGCGCATCCAGCTCAACGGCTGCCGCATTTCGTAACAACAGTGCCAACACAACTTGGGGGCCCGGGGCCGACGCCAGGGCCATGCCTCTCGCTCTGTGCACAGCAAGGCTGGAAAACCGTACCCTGTGCGCGCAGCCCTCCTCTTGTGGGTAAGCAGGGCTGGGAGTCACTGCGCATCCGGCTCAACGGCTGTCATATTACGTAACAACAGTGCCAACACAACTTGGGGGCCTAGGGCTGATGCCAGGGCCATGCCACCCGCTCTGCGCACAGCAAGGCTGGAAAACCGTACCCTGTGTGCGCAGCCCTCCTCTTGTGGGTAAGCAGGGCCGGGAGTCACTGGCATCCGGCTCAGTGGCTGCCGTATTTCGTAACAACAGTGCCAACACAACTTGGGGGCCCAGGGCCGACGCCAGGGCCATGCCTCTCGCTCTGCGCACAGCAAGGCTGGAAAACCGTACCCTGTGTGCGCAGCCCTGCTCTCGTGGGTAAGCAGGGCCGGGAGCCACTGTGCATCCGGCTCAACGGCTGCCGTATTTTGTAACAACAGTGCCAACACAACTTGGGGGCCAGGGCCGGCGCCAGGGCCATGCCTCTCGCTCTGCGCACAGCAGGCCTGGATATCCGTACCCTGTGTGCGCAGCCCTCCTCTTGTGGGTTAGCAGGGCCAGGAGTCACTGCGCATCCGGCTCAGTGGCTGCCGTATTTCGTAACAACAGTGCCAACACAACTTGGGGGCCCAGGGCCGACGCCAGGGCCATGCCTCTCGCTCTGCGCACAGCAAGGCTGGAAAACCGTACCCTGTGTGCGCAGCCCTCCTCTTGTGGGTAAGCACGACCAGGGCTCACTGCGCCTCCGGCTCAACGGCTGTCATATTACGTAACAATAACGCCAACACAACTCGGGGGCCTAGGGCTGATGCCAGGGCCATGCCACCCGCTTTGCGCACAGCAAGGCTGGAAAACCGTACCCTGTGTGCGCAGCCCTGCTCTCGTGGGTAAGCAGGGCCGGGAGTCACTGTGCATCCGGCTCAACGGCTGCCGTATTTCGTAACAACAGTGCCAACACAACTTGGGGGCCCAGGGCCGACGCCAGGGCCATGCCTCTCGCTCTGCGCACAGCAAGGCTGGAAAACCGAACCCAATGTGCGCAGCCCTGCTCTCGTTGGTAAGCAGGGCTGGGAGTCACTGCGCATCCGGCTCTTGCTCTGCTTGCTCTGTGCATGGCAAGTCTGGTAATCTGTAGAACATCATGTGCAATGGGGACGTCCGCTGGTGTGGCAATGACTGCCCTACTCCTTGTGTGCGTGAAATCGTCCTTGCACGTGTTCAATGATCCTAACCACGCTGACGTGCTCACTGCCATGCTGTGAGCCACACAAGGAAGCAACACTGCCACATACGGGGACGTCCCCTTACGTGGCGCCCCCTTAGGTAAGTTTCGTGATCCACTTAGCGCTCTACGCCATGTCACGTGCCTTGCCATGTGCCATGCAATCGTATGGAAGGGGGGCCTCCTCAGACACTCCCACCTAATTGGACACCTCTCTCCTACTGGACACCAAGTGCCATGGCAACGAAAGTCTGAGGCCCGCACGCAGGTGTCTTCACCGCAGTAAAGAATCGCGCCATCCCACAGCCCCATAGCCGCTGCCACCCGGCACAGCAGGAGAATGCGCGTGGCTGGTGCAACCAGGGGTCCGTCGCTCCCGGGCATGCCAAGCACAGCGAAGGACCGCATGCGCGCCCAAAAGGCGGCAACGACTTCGGCTAAAAACTCCAGCAACTCAGTGCGTTCCACAGGAGTGCCGTCACAGGACCGGTAAAAGCCGACAGCTGACAGCTGACAGCGATGGGCGTCTGGTCAACGCGCTTGACCACCAGGAGTTTCGCGCCCATGTGAGTACTCGACACGACAGATTACCTGGTCAGTGTGGTCAACCGTAGACATTGTTGTAAGAGAGGCCTGACCGGCAGTAGGCACAAACGCAAATGGCGAATGGTCGCCGCTGATGACCGGTATCCACTAGAGGCTGTATCACGCCATAATATTTAAGCAGTGTAGCGCCTTAAGCACTTGCCTCGCTGCTACGCAAGGGCGACCTCGAGCAATGTGGCGAAATGATTGTTGAAATCCTTTTCTGGAGCTTGTTCCGCGTGCCGAGATTGAAGATGCAAGCACTAACTTACGTTTGCTCAAGCGTCAATCATCCAGTTGCGGCCTGCCAACGCTGCCCCCGTACGGCAGTGGGACGAGCAGCTCCCGCTGAGCCGAAGGGCCATCGGATGCGTCCCGGCCGCTTCACATCATGCCAACCACCCTCGAGGACGTGACATACATAGGCGCATTTCTGGGCATGCTCTGGTGTGGTAGCATGCAGTCGGGTGCGTGCGTGGTGTGTCTGGAAGCCCATCCCAGGTGGGGCACCTGGGTGGGGCTCCCCTGGGCATTGGGGTCGCAAGGGCATAACGGGTAGCTTTCCGGTCGCTCCACACCACGCCACCCACCCGGTAGGACGTGACGCATATGGATACATCGCTTGGTGATAACACGCAGCCGGTTGCATGGCTCTATGCTCCCCTGCACATCACAGCAGTGTCACCTGCGGGGTGACACTCAGCACGGCAGGTGGTGTCCCTGCCTGCACCTGTTCCGCCGATGCATACACGCGTTCGTCTGGACGCGCCTTGCTGCCATTTGTGCGCTGCAATACGTGTCGCATAGATGTAAATGAGAGGTGCAACAGCCGGTTGCAGCGGATCACGTTTGGGGTGGCTGCCTACAAGGCTGGCATGGCTGACAGGACTGGAGACGTGACGGAGCAGATGGTATCCGTGCACCCACACCGCCCATGGCACGTTCCATTCCTGCATGTGCCTGCTTCTCTGTTCCTGCCGTAATTTCTGTGTGATACGTACAACAGTTTTGGTACAGCAGGTTACTTCTGGGCGGACGCGTGGACCGCAATACGTACTGTGGCATGCGTGGTATCGCCGTACGTACACTGGTCAACAGGGCTGACCTGTGCTGACACACACATACACGGGCTGACAGGAGCAGGTGGTATGGTGTCCCTGCATGCACCAACGTGCACCAACACCGTTCATGACGGCGGACGGCTTTTATGTTTGTGTACGCTAAGTCCTTTGGCCTTAGGGTTAACGCGCTGAGTATACCAAGCCTTCACGGTGCACATGGCTTTGCAGAGAACCCATGGGTCGCATGTGGCTCTCTATTGGTTTGCCCGCTCAACCCTGACGATTAGAGCACGGCAACCCCGCCGCACATTAGGCTATGTGTTTGGCGTGTCAGGAGAAGGCTGGGAGGTGGCCCCGCACAGGGGGCGACCCTGTTGGGCAGGGGAGCTGCACACTGGGCCCCAGCTGAGAGGGGATCACAGCCCCGCCACGTGTGCACCCGGCTGCGGACCACTCGTCAAAGCATGCCCGGGGATACATACATCCCTGACACATTAGGCTATGTGTTTGGCGTGTCAGGAGAAGGCTGGGAGATGGCCCCGCACAGGGGGCGACCCTGCTGCAAAGGGAAGCCGTGCCCTGGGGCAAAGCCTTCATAACCCCGCCATACATGTGCCCGGCGGCAGACCACCACCAAACCGTGATCAGAGGTGCATACATATGCGGCAACTGAGTCTTGGTGCTTGGCTTTATAGAGAAACGGCTGGAAGGTGGTTTTACAAGAGGGGCGCCCCAATGCACAGGGGAGCCCTAGCCTGCGCAGTCTGGGGAGCTTGTCGCAACACTGGATTTCGGCACCTGTTGGCTGCTCAGTATGCAGTTTATTGTTAACCGTTTGACCTAGAACGGATGGGCAGTAACGTTTGGCCCCGCTGACGTACCGTACCCACGCACACGGCAGGCAGGACTGTGCATTAGGTACAATTTGCCACGCCGCCTGCCGTGCGCAGCAGCTTGTTGCAGCTTGTTGCAATCCTTACCCCGCCGTCGGTACTAGGCCATGTAATGGTGTTGGCATTCTTGTTTCTTGCTATTACAACCAGTGAGGCGGATGCGCAGCGACTCCTGGCCCTGACCACCCGCCCACCAGAGCACGACTGCACGCATAAGGTACGGAAATCCGTGCCTGCAGTGCGCAGCGCAGGCAATCCTTGCCCCGCCGGAGGTACTAGGCCACTGAGTTGTGTTCACAGTCTTGATACCCAATATGACTACCAGTGAGCCGGATGCGCTGTGACTCCCGGCCCTGATTACCCAGCAGAGCACAATTGCGCACATGGGATACGGAACTCCGTGCCAGGAGTGTGCAGAGCGAGCAGTCCTTGCCCGGGCGTTAGTACTAAGCTTGTAAGTGGTGCTTGCATTTTGATACTTCATACAACAACCATTGAGCCGGATGCGCACTGATTCCTAGCCCTGCTTACCCACTTGAGCAGGGCTGCGCACACAGGGTACGGAAAACCGTGCCTGCAGTGCGCAGAGCAAGCAGTCTTTGCCCTGGCGTCGGTACTAAGCTTGTGAGTGGTGCTTGCATTTAGATACTTCATACAACAACCATTGAGCCGGATGCGCACTGATTCCTAGCCCTGCCTAACCACATGAGCAGGGCTGCGCACACAGGGTACGGAAAACCGTGCCTGCAGTGCGCAGAGCAAGCAGTCTTTGCCCTGGCGTCGGTACTAAGCTTGTGAGTGGTGCTTGCATTTAGATACTTCATACAACAACCATTGATCCGGATGCGCACTGATTCCTAGCCCTGCCTACCCACTTGAGCAGGGCTGCGCACACAGGGTACGGAAAACCGTGCCTGCAGTGCGCAGAGCAAGCAGTCTTTGCCCTGGCGTCGGTACTAAGCTTGTGAGTGGTGCTTGCATTTAGATACTTCATACAACAACCATTGAGCCGGATGCGCACTGATTCCTAGCCCTGCCTACCCACATGAGCAGGGCTGCGCACACAGGGTACGGAAAACCGTGCCTGCAGTGCGCAGAGCAAGCAGTCTTTGCCCTGGCGTCGGTACTAAGCTTGTGAGTGGTGCTTGCATTTCGATACTTCATACAACAACCATTGAGCCGGATGCGCACTGATTCCTAGCCCTGCTTACCCACTTGAGCAGGGCTGCGCACACAGGGTACGGAAAACCGTGCCTGCAGTGCGCAGAGCAAGCAGTCTTTGCCCTGGCGTCGGTACTAAGCCTCTGAGTGGTGCTTGCATTTAGATACTTCATACAACAACCATTGATCCGGATGCGCACTGATTCCTAGCCCTGCCTACCCACATGAGCAGGGCTGCGCACACAGGGTACGGAAAACCGTGCCTGCAGTGCGCAGAGCAAGCAGTCTTTGCCCGGGCGTCGGTACTAAGCTTGTGAGTGGTGCTTGCATTTAGATACTTCATACAACAACCATTGAGCCGGATGCGCACTGATTCCTAGCCCTGCTTACCCACTTGAGCAGGGCTGCGCACACAGGGTACGGAAAACCGTGCCTGCAGTGCGCAGAGCAAGCAGTCTTTGCCCTGGCGTCGGTACTAAGCTTGTGAGTGGTGCTTGCATTTAGATACTTCATACAACAACCATTGATCCGGATGCGCACTGATTCCTAGCCCTGCCTACCCACATGAGCAGGGCTGCGCACACAGTACGGAAAACCGTGCCTGCAGTGCGCAGAGCAAGCAGTCTTTGCCCTGGCGTCGGTACTAAGCTTGTGAGTGGTGCTTGCATTTCGATACTTCATACAACAACCATTGATCCGGATGCGCACTGATTTCTAGCCCTGCTTGCCCACATGAGCAGGGCTGCGCACACAGGGTACGGAAAACCGTGCCTGCAGTGCGCAGAGCAAGCAGTCTTTGCCCGGGCGTCGGTACTAAGCTTGTGAGTGGTGCTTGCATTTAGATACTTCATACAACAACCATTGATCCGGATGCGCACTGATTCCTAGCCCTGCCTACCCACTTGAGCAGGGCTGCGCACACAGGGTACGGAAAACCGTGCCTGCAGTGCGCAGAGCAAGCAGTCTTTGCCCTGGCGTCGGTACTAAGCTTGTGAGTGGTGCTTGCATTTAGATACTTCATACAACAACCATTGATCCGGATGCGCACTGATTCCTAGCCCTGCCTACCCACATGAGCAGGGCTGCGCACACAGGGTACGGAAAACCGTGCCTGCAGTGCGCAGAGCAAGCAGTCTTTGCCCTGGCGTCGGTACTAAGCTTGTGAGTGGTGCTTGCATTTCGATACTTCATACAACAACCATTGAGCCGGATGCGCACTGATTCCTAGCCCTGCTTACCCACTTGAGCAGGGCTGCGCACAGGGTACGGAAAACCGTGCCTGCAGTGCGCAGAGCAAGCAGTCTTTGCCCTGGCGTCGGTACTAAGCTTGTGAGTGGTGCTTGCATTTTGATACTTCATACAACAACCATTGATCCGGATGCGCACTGATTCCTAGCCCTGCCTACCCACATGAGCAGGGCTGCGCACACAGGGTACGGAAAACCGTGCCTGCAGTGCGCAGAGCAAGCAGTCTTTGCCCGGGCGTCGGTACTAAGCTTGTGAGTGGTGCTTGCATTTAGATACTTCATACAACAACCATTGAGCGGATGCGCACTGATTCCTAGCCCTGCTTACCCACTTGAGCAGGGCTGCGCACACAGGGTACGGAAAACCGTGCCTGCAGTGCGCAGAGCAAGCAGTCTTTGCCCTGGCGTCGGTACTAAGCTTGTGAGTGGTGCTTGCATTTAGATACTTCATACAACAACCATTGATCCGGATGCGCACTGATTCCTAGCCCTGCCTACCCACATGAGCAGGGCTGCGCACACAGGGTACGGAAAACCGTGCCTGCAGTGCGCAGAGCAAGCAGTCTTTGCCCTGGCGTCGGTACTAAGCTTGTGAGTGGTGCTTGCATTTAGATACTTCATACAACAACCATTGATCGGATGCGCACTGATTCCTAGCCCTGCCTACCCACATGAGCAGGGCTGCGCACACAGGGTACGGAAAACCGTGCCTGCAGTGCGCAGAGCAAGCAGTCTTTGCCCGGGCGTCGGTACTAAGCTTGTGAGTGGTGCTTACATTTAGATACTTCATACAACAACCATTGAGCCGGATGCGCACTGATTTCTAGCCCTGCTTGCCCACATGAGCAGGGCTGCGCACACAGGGTACGGAAAACCGTGCCTGCAGTGCGCAGAGCAAGCAGTCTTTGCCCTGGCGTCGGTACTAAGCTTGTGAGTGGTGCTTGCATTTCGATACTTCATACAACAACCATTGATCCGGATGCGCACTGATTCCTAGCCCTGCTTACCCACTTGAGCAGGGCTGCGCACACAGGGTACGGAAAACCGTGCCTGCAGTGCGCAGAGCAAGCAGTCTTTGCCCTGGCGTCGGTACTAAGCTTGTGAGTGGTGCTTGCATTTTGATACTTCATACAACAACCATTGATCCGGATGCGCACTGATTCCTAGCCCTGCCTACCCACATGAGCAGGGCTGCGCACAGGGTACGGAAAACCGTGCCTGCAGTGCGCAGAGCAAGCAGTCTTTGCCGGGCGTCGGTACTAAGCTTGTGAGTGGTGCTTGCATTTAGATACTTCATACAACAACCATTGAGCCGGATGCGCACTGATTCCTAGCCCTGCTTACCCACTTGAGCAGGGCTGCGCACACAGGGTACGGAAAACCGTGCCTGCAGTGCGCAGAGCAAGCAGTCTTTGCCCTGGCGTCGGTACTAAGCTTGTGAGTGGTGCTTGCATTTAGATACTTCATACAACAACCATTGATCCGGATGCGCACTGATTCCTAGCCCTGCCTACCCACATGAGCAGGGCTGCGCACACAGGGTACGGAAAACCGTGCCTGCAGTGCGCAGAGCAAGCAGTCTTTGCCCTGGCGTCGGTACTAAGCTTGTGAGTGGTGCTTGCATTTCGATACTTCATACAACAACCATTGATCCGGATGCGCACTGATTCCTAGCCCTGCCTACCCACATGAGCAGGGCTGCGCACAGGGTGCGGAAAACCGTGCCTGCAGTGCGCAGAGCAAGCAGTCTTTGCCCGGGCGTCGGTACTAAGCTTGTGAGTGGTGCTTACATTTAGATACTTCATACAACAACCATTGAGCCGGATCGCACTGATTTCTAGCCCTGCTTGCCCACATGAGCAGGGCTGCGCACACAGGGTACGGAAAACCGTGCCTGCAGTGCGCAGAGCAAGCAGTCCTTGCCCTGGCGTTGGTACTGAGCTTGTGAGTGGTGCTTGCATTTAGATACTTCATACAACAACCATTGAGCCGGATGCGCACTGATTCCTAGCCCTGCCTACCCACATGAGCAGGGCTGCGCACACAGGGTACGGAAAACCGTGCCTGCAGTGCGCAGAGCAAGCAGTCTTTGCCCTGGCGTCGGTACTAAGCTTGTGAGTGGTGCTTGCATTTCGATACTTCATACAACAACCATTGATCCGGATGCGCACTGATTCCTAGCCCTGCCTACCCACATGAGCAGGGCTGCGCACACAGGGTGCGGAAAACCGTGCCTGCAGTGCGCAGAGCAAGCAGTCTTTGCCCGGGCGTCGGTACTAAGCTTGTGAGTGGTGCTTACATTTCGATACTTCATACAACAACCATTGAGCCGGATGCGCACTGATTTCTAGCCCTGCTTGCCCACATGAGCAGGGCTGCGCACACAGGGTACGGAAAACCGTGCCTGCAGTGCGCTATCACGGTCCAGCGTGGCCGGGTGGTCCACTTCCGCCGGTGCATGGTTGGAGAGCATTTTGCTGCCTTTCTGTTGGTGTTTTGAGTGCTGCAAGCATGAGCCATGGAGGTAGAGCTGCGATCGGTGGTGCATGCAGGATCACTGCCGTACGTTGCAAGCGTATTTATGCGCAGAACAGCGACGTTGTCGCTGGTTCTTGTACATTCGTGCATGTTAGTGCGTATGTGACACAATGGACCCCGCTGTAGTTAGGTAGTGTTCGGCCGATCCTCAGCGTAACCATCGGACACATGTAACGAAACGTGCTCTTGGCTGTGTATCCCGTTGTCCCTTCTAGCAGTTAGGTTTAGCTGCTGGCCCTACATCCCATTCGTTTTGCTTGAGCGATCGGGCGGTATCTGGCGCACCCGTCTGAGCGATCGCCCACTGTACAAGAACCGACCAGCAACCTACGCGTCGCTGGAGATGATTTGTGCGCCGGTTTATCTGGGATGATGGCTTCTACAACGGGAAAGCACTGTTTCTAAAGCCTGGACGCCGTCTCCAGCACCTTCAAGCCTGGCCACCGCTGCCAGCACCTTCAAGCCTGGCCACTGCTGCCAGCAACGTCGCACTGAGATGGGGTAGAAGAGATCGTTCTGGGTGAGCTTCGATTCGATTGGTTCTTGTGCGCTTCGGCATCATCATAGGGATATCGGCATTTTCCGCGCTTCACGTTGAGTAAGAGGCATTTGTAGGCGTTGAGTAAGCGGTTATTACAGGGAGATGCTAGCAGCTCTGTTGGCACTCGGCTCCGATCCTCGCCGGTGACCCTAACGCTAGCGCATTCGTTCTGGGGGGGACGCACAGAAGGCAGGATGCAGGTCTCTTCTGCCCCTACCAGGCAGCGTACCATCGCATGTGGAGCATGTTGCATACGGTTGCGCTACTTTTTCGGCCTTTTTGCAGCGGTCTTGCACTTTGACACGCGTGCCACGTGCTTCGCCCGCTGGGGGGGGGAGTGGCCGCTAGGCACACGCTGGGACCACTCGTACTATGATAGACCGTGACAGCTATCACGGTCCAGCGTGGCCGGGTGGTCCACTTCCGCCGGTGCATGGTTGGAGAGCATTTTGCTGCCTTTCTGTTGGTGTTTTGAGTGCTGCAAGCATGAGCCATGGAGGTAGAGCTGCGATCGGTGGTGCATGCAGGATCACTGCCGTACGTTGCAAGCGTATTTATGCGCAGAACAGCGACGTTGTCGCTGGTTCTTGTACATTCGTGCATGTTAGTGCGTATGTGACACAATGGACCCCGCTGTGGTTAGGTAGTGTTCGGCCGATCCTCAGCGTAACCATCGGACACATGTAGCGTGCTCTTGGCTGTGTATCCCGTTGTCCCTTCTAGCAGTTAGGTTTAGCTGCTGGCCCTACATCCCATTCGTTTTGCTTGAGCGATCGGGCGGTATCTGGCGCACCCGTCTGAGCGATCGCCCACGAGTGGCCGCTAGGCACACGCTGGGACCACTCGTACTATGATAGACCGTGACAGCGCAGAGCAAGCAGTCCTTGCCCTGGCGTTGGTACTGAGCTTGTGAGTGGTGCTTACATTTTAATACGTCATACAACGATCTGGGTTAGTAGTGACGCTGCTTCTCGACCAGTTTTATACAGCGTGGAGGTGGAGGACCAAGGGGGGTTGGGGCATGTTTGGGGGCACCTAGCAAGGGATGCCCCTAGCGTCGAGGGTTCCTTAAAAGGCATAACGCGCCACGGACCATGGGTGGAAAGTCAGAAGGGCCCAGGTGGGGAGAACTGGCGTGGGATGGTTGCGACCGTCGCAAAATTACAAAGTGTGTGCCCCGGAGATGTGAGGCCGCCTGCGGGCATGAGGCCCTTCGCACCCCAGAGGGCCAAAGCGCAAGCTGTGTGTCCTCCGCAGGCATTTGAGAGGGCGGGTGCAACCCCCAACGATGTTGCGGTGGACCCTGTCGCAACCTTTAAATACACGACGCCAACAAATCATGGGGTATTCTGCGATGTGGTCGGTGCGTTTGAACCCCAACACCCAACGATGGAGATCCGGTGAAGAGCAGGCCTCCCCAACAACATGTGAAGCCGTAACGAATGCAAGTTATGGTACCCGCCATGCAATGCAGGTGGTTGATCGCTACAGTGCGCCTGGCGCGGTGGCGACGGCGCGGCCCTTCCATGTCATGGTGCCGTTGGCCGTGGCTGCCATCATGCGTCCAATGGTCCCCATGGGCATGTACCCCCTGCGCCATGCGTCGGTGGGCATGCCCCACCAGTACCCCTGGGCCTCGGCTGCGATGCGGGCGGCCTCCCGGGCGACGCAGGGCCCAATGGATGTGAGCGTGACGAGGTTGCCGCCACCGCTGCCACCGTGGAAGCCCTCATCCGCAGCGTGGGGCTGCACATGCTTGACCATGGCCTTGCTCATCCGAACGGTGCGCCAGCCGTGGCCGAGGTAGCGCGTGCAGCGCTCGTCGGACTTGTCCCCGGGGGACTCGTCCTCGGGCAGCAGGATCTGCACCATACCGCGGTAGTAGGCCGTGCAGAACCTGCTGGCGGGTGCAAGGGATGACCGTTAGTATTGAGGATGATGTCTGTGCGGGGTGCAGGCGGCGGTGGCTGGGCTGGAGGGCGCGCGGTCAGGGGGTATTTTTGTGATGACGCATGAACAAGTGAGTGAGGGGCTTGCAGGCACCCGCAGTTTGCGGTGCCGCGGTTGGGGACGGCTGTGTGCATGGGGCTTACCTCCACGCCCCGAACGGCCGGCCCAGGCAGTCCATGATGACCATGCATCCGCAGAAGTCAAAGGCGTTGACGACCTCGAATGCCGTGGCTGAGCAGCGCATGCTGATCTGGACCCGCAGGCCTGAGTCTGTGCGGCGGCGGCCTGTGGGGCGCAGGGTGTGAGCAGCATGGGGGTGTGATAAGGTGTGTTGGCTGTGGTGGGTGTGGCGGTTGCGGACTTGTGGTAGGAGCACGGAGGACAGCCAGTCGCATGTATGCACGGATGGCCGTGATGCAGTTGGTGAAGCAAGGTGCGCGTGTCAGGGGTAGACCCACCGTCGCAGTGGTGGTGGTCCACGGTGATGGTGATGGCGCGCTCGGTGACCACCAGGCGGATGAGGCGGTAGTGCCTGGCCAGCTCTGTAAGCAGGCGCTGCAGCATCTGGGTGGCGGCGTCCAGGCAGGTGGCGCCGACCAGCCACACATCAGCGTCAGCCTGGTTGACGGGGTGTTGGCGGGTGAGGGCGTTGAGCGCCAGGCCGCCGGCGATGATGAAGCCGGTGGGCTGCGGCGGCGGGTTGGCAGCGGCCGTTGCGGCACTGGCAGACGTGCTGCCGGCAGGGGCGGTGGGGCTGTCCGCCCGGTGTGTTGACGCAGCGGTGCCAGCGGAGGTGCTTGCGCCGTCGGTGGTGGTGCTGGCTCTGGTGGCGGATGCAGAGGCTGTGGTGGTTGCTGGTTCCGCTGGTCCGCGGATGAGGTTGTTTTTGCGGCCCCAGTTGTTGGTGGTGTGCATGGCGAGGAAGAGGCCCGGCATGGCGGCCGTGGCGAAGCGCATTGCGGCAACGCCGTCCAGGGGCGCGACGTGGTCGACGCCGGGGGGCGGGGTGGAGTTGGTGATGAAGGCGTTGTGCTGCGGGCTCACCAGGGGGATGACCTCCACGGGGAGTAGGGGGACCTGCTGGGAGCCGTCTAGGTCAGCGGCGTAGGCGTCTGACCAGGCATGGAGGCAGCGGTCGTGCAGCAGGCGGACGGCGTGGTTGTTGGGCAGCGTGTAGGAGTTGTCCAGGTTGAAGAGCCACTGGCGGCTGAGGTGGCCGGACTTGGGCATGCAGGTCTCCAGCACGCAGTCTAGCAGGTGGTGGGAGAAGGGCGCCACCGCGAGGGCCATGAGGCTTGCGATTTCCGGCGCGTGCCAGAGTTCCCACTCTGCCAGGGCAGGGTGGCAGGGAGGGCGGGAAGGGTGAAGGGAGTTGGGACGGCAGTGCAGCGGTGGGTGTAAACGGTGTTGTATGGTTTGCAGCACCTGTGGCTGGGTCTGTATAGGGGCGTGCCTGTGTCCCTGGGGAGAGGGCATTGAGGGACATGAAGGCGCAGGCGCGGGGGATCGGTCAGTCCTGCAGGTGCTGCTGGATGGAGCGCTCCAAGACGGCCTGCGGCACGGGTGCAACGCAGATGCTGAAGCTAAGGACAGCGTGTGCTACTTGCATGTGTAGAATGACAAGGGCAGCCCTGCACAGGCCACCTGTCCACGCACAGAATCCCCCATCCTGCTGTATCCTGCACGTGAGTTACCTTAAGGCCAGGCTCCTGCATCCGCAGGCTCAGGCTGTGAGCGTGCAGGAGCGGAAGGTACGGCTTGGTGAGCGTCCACGGGGTCAGCAGCAGCCGCGCCCGGTACCGTGCGTACTTGGCCAGGGTCCAGTCAGTGGTCCCAAAGGCGCCCATGCCGAACGGAAACAGAAAGGGGAACACGCACTCCTCCATGGACAGCTCCGGCTCCTCGCTGTTGACTGCTCCAGCACGGCCGGACGCTGCAGGGACGGGAGCTCCTGATGGCTGCACCTGGGCTTCCACCACTGCGCCGCCATGGCGCTCTTCCAGCGTACCCACGGTGTACGTCAGGGGCGCATGCGCCCGCTTGGGCACAGTGACGGGAGGCAGGGGAATGATGGTGGCGAGGTGTGTTCGCGCGGTGGTGTTCTTCTCGGCTGTGTAGAGGGGTATGGGGCCCCGTTCGCGAGCGTTTGACAGGAAGCGGTCCACAACGGAGGGCGGCAGGAACTGGCCACCGGAATCCTCATGCTCAACAACGCACCGGTACCGTTGGTACAGGGGGTTGGAGTCCAGGGCCCAGCTGAGCAGATTGCCAAATTCCTCAGGCACGGAGCGCGCTCGCAGCTCGGTGTTTGGGTTCCACGCCACCAGTGCTGCTGCGACGGCATGGGGCTTGCCGTAAGACGGCATGTAATGCCCGATGGCGGATGCTGCGAAGCCTACGCCCACGTCCACGAGGCTTAGCTGCATCTGGTAGAACGGGTCCAGCGCCAGTAGGGTGCAGATGTAATCTGGAGGCATGTATGGGAGGTGGTGGTGGCGGGGGTCGCTGGCAGCCGGCGTGCTGTTGCCGTTGCGGTTGCTTGCCTCTCCGTCCTTGACGCATGCACCACACACCAGCCACTGTCCGTCGTCTGTGTGCTGCTGGCCACCGCACCGGTTGTGCAGGAGGGAGTACGGTGTCGGCGCGCCGGGCGCGGATGGCTGCATGGTCCGGTACTTGCTGCGGTCCACGGCAAAGGAGCTGAAGCCGCAAAACGCACAGGTGATGAGGCCGTTGAAGGATAGCTGCTCCGTCTGCGTTGCCCAACTGGCAAGCCAGGCGGCGATGTTCTTGCTGCGGTTCGCACCCTGCCAGCTCTGCTGCCACAGGCCGGTGGGGTGCTGCTGCTCTGGGGAAAGTGGCGCAGGAGGAGGCTGGTTACCAGCAGTTGTACGGCGGACCCGGCGGGCTGGCGAGCGCGCAACTGCCGCTGTGGCAGCAACTGTCGGCGGCACAACAGCAGTGATTGACGCTGGACCAGGCCCAGGGGGCTGGATGGGGGCAGTCCGCGCAGCCTCGTGCATGACAATGTTTGCAGCCGCAACGGGACCTGGCAGCAGGGACAAAGGACAAAGGAAGATTCAGGAACAGGGCGGCGGTTGGAATAAGCACAGCAGCGGGAAGGAGAGCCACAGGGGCCCTGGGGACGGCCTGGGGACGGGTGGGGCCGCCCCCTGCATGGCACAGCGCAGTGCTGCTGGAAATGGACCCGGCGCCAGCAGGCGGGCAGTCGTGCTTACGTTGAGGAACTGTACGAAGGCAGGGGCTATCTATGTCCACGCACGGTTGGGGTCATTCAGCCGCAATGCGTGTTCAATGCCTACATGTTCCCGGCGCCACATCTCAGCGTACCGTTTACCTTGCTGAGAGGCAACGCCACGTGCGCCCGCATTGCCACTGTGCGTGGCGGCGGACAAAGCTGCACGGATGCGTGCCCCGGCGCCAGCCTCAAATGCAGCCACCGCAACTGTGGCAGCAAAGGGCGCGCCTCGTCACAAAGCATGCATGTGGCATTTCATGGCGTGGTCAGGTCACCTCAGAAGAACAGCACATCGTCCAACAGGCACGCAAGGTGGCAGCATCGTCCACGTACCTGAATCTGTACTGGCGGCAAGCAGGAAGTCAAGGTCGCTGGTGCTCGCAATCACCCTTGCGGATGGCCGGCCCGCTCGGCCCAGGGACTGTGAGCGGCCCTCCACATGGCCGGCCCACACCCTCGCGACCAGCTGGCGACAGGCGTCGCGACTGCGCGCCGGGAACAGCAGCGCTGCGACTTCCGTTGCTGCGGCACTGCCATCTTGCCTGATGGCAGCGATTACAGCCTGCTCAGCACCACATGCCCTACCTGCAGCACCAGCACACAAACCAGCACCCAGGCACCGTCACAACTTTCCTTGTGAAATCGAAGCAGGTGCACATGGGGCTACCGTTCACTAACAGACAGACAGTCCATAGGACACATACCGGTATCCTGAGGAACAGGCCTGCAGTGGGGCCCATCAAAGGGAACTGGGGTGCCGGGGGGTTCTTGGGGGGCAGAGCCCCCCCAACAGCAAAATGCGCTACCCCAACCCGCCTCCTGGAACCCACGTCGTGTAGGGGGCACATCAATAGGAAGAGGGGGGGTATGGGGGGGCGGAGCCCCCCCTCCCGGAAGCAGGATGCACGAGGACTGGATAAGGGGTCGCGTAAGGGACCTCTTGTCAACGGTCACCTCGACGGGGTTCGGAACACCGCACGTCACAGCGCTCAACGCCGCATAACTCACCCCGTATGACAACCGAAGCGAAGGCCGCTCGAATGCGCGCGCCAGGTCCGGCTTCAAACTGGTTTACAGCGCCTGCACATCCGTTGCGCGTCGGGCCGCGTCGCCCCGCGAGTAATGCCAAAATGCCCACCCATAATATACACGTCGACGATTAGACCTTAGCTTACCCGGGTTGCCACAAACAGCAAGAGCGCGGTCCAGGTCCTCGGCACTGGTTACTGCCACGGCGGGCCTTCCATGTCTCCCGGACAGCGTGCCCTTCAGGTGCGCTTGCCATGTTCTACATACAAAGGCCTTACATGCGCTATGACTGCGATTTGGGAACAGCACTTGGGCAATGGCAACAGCGGTCGCGGCGCCGCACTTCTCAATGCTGCTCAACACCGCTGCTTCGGACATGACCAGCGGCGATGCGCCGCGCCGTAAAGGTGCGGCAACGTTGCGCCCAGAAGGGGGCAAAAGGTACTGGGCCAAGATTCAACGAGAATGCATTTCAAGCTTTTGTATAACGGTCGCAACGGTGGTGAACCCCCACGACCGCATGCCTCACAAACTCAACGACGAACATAACAACTTGAAGCCTTCACGATGCTGTAGTCGGCTCGCCGAAAGGACGGAAACTTGAAATGTGCATCTTATGACCGAAATTCGGTGACCCAGGGTCGGTTTATGTGGGCAAATCGGCCATACACATGGCAGCGTAACAACCATTGAGCCGGATGCGCACTGATTCCTAGCCCTGCTTACCCACATGAGCAGGGCTGCGCACACAGGGTACGGAAAACCGTGCCTGCAGTGCGCAGAGCCAGCAAGTCCTTCAAACAACGAATTCTGGCGCACGCACTTCGGCAGTATGCCGTGACAAGTTAGTGGGTAGAGCTGAGCTGTATGCGCAGAGACTCTTGGCCCTACTTGTTCAACTTGCACATGAATTGTGTTGACCTTAACACAGGCACTGATTCGCCTTGGTTGCCAGGTTTTCTGCCGGACCTTGGTGCCAGAGTCGTATAAATCAGTTGTTTTACCAAAATACAGAGTATGGGCCACAACGGAGCTCTTACACGCCCTGTGCGCACTGCGCATGCGCAATACGGATACACGGGGCATTTCACTGCGCATGCGCAGTCCCGGTTTACGTGCCAGTCCATTACTGCACACAGTTCCCTCGCGCTCTACGCGTACCAGCCCACCAGCCCACCAGCCCACCCTTCTGTGCCCATCAACAAGCAAAGTGCCCCGCACGCAGTGCACCGTGCTCGAGGGCCACCCGGACCCCACGCTGAGGGCCGATCCGGGGCCGCCCACCACGGCACACATTGGCGCAGCAGCAGGTGTCACGCACTGCGTGCTGCTGCCTGTAAGCGTTGCACCAGGAGCACCAGACGTGCACATTCCCATACGGCCCCGCCCCCCACCCCCGCACACTAGTTATGGTATTGCACCACTCGTCCTTATGGCCCCCTGGCTCTCCGGACGTGCCCCCCCTTGGGATCTGTAACTGTAACTGTAACGTACGGCCAATACTTGGCCATGCATGCTCGTGGCGGTTGGGATCGGCAGTGTCCATGGCAGAGCTGTCACGCTGCTACCTGATATGAGCAGAAGCATGTAAGCGGCCCGGCCCACCAGGGCCGACCCGAAAGGAGCTTGTCCTAGGGTGGTGTGGTGGGTGGAGGCAGCAGCAGGCCGGTCAACAAAGCAACTCCCCTGAACCCATTTCCTGCATGGCATGTGCAGCATGCCAACCATCAGGCTCCGGCCAGGCGAGCGGGTGGGGCAGCGGACCTCGCCCTGGCGGTGCGCTTCTATCAGCTTCTATCGCACAGCGCAGCATAGCACCGGCACCGCGCGTGGCCTTTGGCTCACAGTCAGCACTGTGAAGATTGGCACGGATTGTGTCATCAAGGCTATATCTTCCACTCAACTGCGGGACGGGGGGGCCGAGGTACGGGTCAACCACTGCGGGACGGGGGAGCCAAGGCGGGGGATGGGGAGGGGCGGGGGCTAGGGGGCAATAGCACGTCGGCAAGGGGCTGCGATAAGGGTACGGGGTAGGGTGACGAGCTTGGGTCAGAGGGGCCATGGGGAAGGTGCAGAGTGGCCGCGAGAGGGAATGTATGTAAGGGCAGAGGCTGGGAGCCTGGCAGGAGGGGGCAGCGAGCGAGGAGCAAGGGGTGGGAGCGCGCCCTGCTCCAGTACTTGCCCTGTTCTGCCCAGAAAGAAAATAGTTGGAGACATTGGAGTACCGTACCACCGATGACTGCACAGGCACAGCAGGTGCCTAGATGTTGGCCACACCAGGTCAGGGTCCAGCAGGTCGGTCCCGCAAGAGGGAAGGTCAGCTCCCCAGCGATGAAGGGCCATGGCCCGAGTGACGCTGAAGCACATACGGCCACTCTGCTACACATACAGTGCTTGACGTTGCCTCAAGGGATAGTACCCGCGACTGTACCTGCGACTGTACCCACTTCTGGACGCAAGAAGCAAACGCAGCTTTGACAGTTTGCCGCTATAATGCAGCCAGTGTTTGGTTTAGTAAGGAGTTATTAATGAAACCTCTGTCGCCGACTGTGCAAATTCGACGTTTTTAACATGCCGCGCTTCGACTCCCGCGTCGGGTCCTCGAGCGCCAGAAGTCCTTAGCATGCTCAAGCACATGTACCATATCGTGACGGCTGTGGTCATCACGGCGCTTGCGCTGCATGGTAATGGCCGTGAATGCCAGTGGAGCAGCAGGGGGCGAGTAGGGGGCGAGTGTGCCGAGCGCCCACACCCTCCGCCATCTCTGCACGTGGACTCGCGGTCTCTGCACATGGACTGGGCAACTGCACGGCTTTTTCATAATCAACAACCAGGGCATGCCGGCACGCGTGCTATGCTCACATGGGAAGTGCAGTTGTCCTTGGGGCTCAGGCCACGAGAGTGCATCGACGTCAAGCACCCCCCGCTTTGGCACAACACACACACACACACACCCTGGCATTCGATAATTAAGCAGCTATGTTCTTCTCTAATGCAGCTGGCTGCACTGCTTTTGGATGCACCGACACCAGCGTCGGGGCGCTGTGCAGCGCGGTGACTAGCAGCGCAGGGGCGGCCGACAGCCAGGCCCTGCAAGCAAGCGCCTTGGGTGGCGGTGGGGCGGGGGAGGGAACCTGCTGCTCCAGCAGCACAGGCTACGATCAGCCACCAGCTATTGCTTACGCTGCCGCTGCTGCTGGTGCAGCACGCAGTGCCGCAGATCATACGCCTGATGCAGCAGTTCCACACTCCACCCGGGCGCTCCTGCAGAGCTCAGCAACCGCCTTCGCCATCCCTGCCTCCGTCTCCAGTGGTACAGCCAGCGCCCTTTTCCCAAACGCCTCTTTTGCTTCCTGGTGCGCCTCGGACACGACCTGCTCCGCCGCCGTGTCCTCAGGCAGCACACTCAGCCTGTCCCTAACCCACATCACCGACACTGCCCCCGTCACCTCCATCACACTCAACTGGCCCAACGTGTTCTCAGCCGACGGTGTCTCCGACCTCACCCTGGTATCCGGCATCGTGGAGCTGCAGCTGTACGACAGCACGGGCTCGTACAAGGCCAAGCAGGACCAGGCCATATGCAGCAGCTCCGGAACCAGTACGGCAACGGGGGCGTGCTCGGCGCAGCTGGTCATTCCGCTCACGAGCGCGCTGGACGCCACGAAGTCGTTCGTGTGCCTCAGGCTCGAGCCCACAATCCTCGGTGCGTCGGTGTACGACAGCACGTAATTTTGGTGGCTGCACTGCTTGGCGCTGAAGCGTGGGGGCATGCGGAATGGCATAACAGCCATGTGCTCGTGTCCGTGTATCGTGCGCTTGCTGTGGAAGGAGCACTTGTGCCATTGGGTACCAGCGTGCCCGCCAGGGATAGTCTCTGGCTCACATCCTGCAAATGTCAGTATGCAAGCCGCTCTCCTGAATGCCTAAGCATGCAAGCCTTCGTCTGGGTGGTTGTTTGCTTGCGTACCTACGTGCTGCAGGCGGCTCGTACCAGGCGTACGGCTACCCGCCCGGCTCCGATGGCACCACCACCGTGGGCATCATTTTCAACAACGCGCTCCGATGCAACACTACCAAGTTCGGCAAGCACATCATAATGCAGTACACCAAGCAGGTACTGGTGCCGCCCTCGCAGCCGGTGTCCTCGCCCCCGCCCAACGCGCCCCCACCAGCTCCTCTGAATGCAACGGGCGTGCGTTACGGTGGTAGGTGCCGGAGGGAACACTATTGCCTGTGTTGAGGGGGGACCGGAATGGACCCGGGCGCGTGTGACGGTACTGGTATGCTGCAGCTGAGGGGCTGCACCCAATCGCCTCGTCATGTAATGGGGCGCGGCGCTGAGTTATGAGTACGTGTCGCTCTGTGCTATGGTGAGCGTGCAGGCTACTGGTATGGCAACACGAGTACAGCTTGCACATGAGGCGATATCGAACGTAACGCGCACATTGTCGGATGGGTTACCACACAACGCACAGGCGGTACCATGACATCGCCAGAAACACGCGTAAGCCAACACGCAGCAAGAGAGAGATCTGTGAATGGCAAACAGCCTTGACCTGTTGTACATGAACAACCGCTGCCCGCTGCCCCTGCAGACGAGGTGACTCTCAACGTGACACTGGTGGTAGGGCTGTCTTTCGACGCCCTCAAGGCCGATGAGGCGCAGCTGGCGGACCTCATCTCCTCGCTGGAGGGCTCCCTTGCTACCTCCCTGAGCACCCTGGTTCCGCAGCTGCTGCTCATGCAGAAGGCTAGCACAGGCAGCGTACGCAAGATCAGCCGCTACACACAGGCCGCTGAGGTGGGGTCGGGCCAGGGGCAGCCGGCGTAAAACAATGGGCATAGCGTGCTTTTCTTGGCATGCGTGGCTAGGCTTGCCTGAGCGCCAGCTACCTGTGGTCGGTTGCATCTCCATTTTGTGGTGGTTGAGGGCGAGCACTGACCTCCCCGTCCACGGCTTCGAACCCACTTTCCTGTTCAGTCAATGTAGGTGCACTTTCCGTTACATTGGGAAACAGCTCTGGTGAGATTCATCCTAATGGTCCTATAGGACAGCCCTTGCCCTGCTGACCTCGCGCCTTGCCTTGTCTTCCTCAGGCACAGCCGGTATTGCCCCGGCCAGCTAGCACGCCCCCAGCTTATGACCCGGCCAGCTTGCACGCCCCCTGACACCCTGTGCCGTGCCCCTGCTCCCGACCGCAGACTGCCGTGCTGGTAGAATTCTCGCTGGTGGTACCCGCGGGCTGCACATCTGCGCAGCTGGCGGTACTGGAGACCTTGCTGGCCTCCAACACGACAGCCATGTTTGCAGGCAGCAGCTACACCAGGTCAGTTACTAGCTACAAATACGTCAATGCGGTCCCACTAAGCTAGCGGTGAGGACGGAGAGGGGTAGCTGCTGTGCAAGCCGATAGGTGCATGGTAGGCTACGAGCGGTTCGGTAGAGAGGCGAACTTAATAGCCGTGGTGGGTTCGGTTAGCGCAGCCACCTGCATCTCTGGACAGCAGGTGCCGGGTGCGCCTGTTCTGAGCTAGTTGCCTACGTCAGTGGCTTGCGAACGGGCGCAACGCAGCATGCTCCTGCGTTGACCTGCGTTGACCTGCGTTGATACTGACGCAGACGGCCCGCTTATACTTTGCTTCCGCGTGCCCGTGCTAAGCGCCAGGGGTGCTTAACCTGTCCATTCCTGCGCGCAGCCTGTTCCTGAGCCCCGCTGTCGTACAACACGCCCGGTCGGGCAGCAGCGGCGGGTTGAGCGCGGGCGCTGTAGCCGGCATCGCTGTGGGCACCACGCTGGGTGTCCTGCTCATAGCCGGGAGCGTGTACGGCATCAGTCAGTGGCGGCAGTACATGGCCATCCGACCCCAGGTGGGTTGTGTGCGCTGCAGGTGTCGCTCCGTGCCTGCTCGGACAATGGTGGCCCCGGGCGGTGGTGTGAGCTGTCATGCTGATACGGGGTAGGTAAGCGCGGAGTTCGAGGCCAAAAGGCAGCGGTGCACCTGGACTCCACTGCACTGGTATTGCCCCCCATCAGCACACAGCCGCATACGGCACACCTACAAGGCTGCACGCGCCATGAGCCTTCTGACCCGGTGTGACCACTACGGTACGCGAGTGGTTTGCGAACCGCAACCCGCCAATGTGTGCGACCGCAGGGGACCCTCCCGGATGCTTCCAAAAGCCCAGCAACTTGTCCCTCAGCCCAGGGTGCGCACTCGAGCCGCCCAGTTGCTGTCCCTTGTCGACCCTCTGTTGGCCCTTTATATCCCTTCCCCGACAACAGAAGCCTGAAACGGCAGAGTTCGACCCTCGCGGCGTCCTCGTCACACGGCCCAGCCACGCAGGGGCACGACGGCGCAAGATGCGCACGCAAGCACCTGGGGACGCGATGGATGGGGGCATCAGCGCAGGAGGAGGGTTCGGTGGAGGGGCCTTGGGCGCAGGAGGAGGAGGAGGAGGAGGGGCACCTGGTGTGGAGCCTCCCCCGTGGAGAGGGGCGCATGCGGGTGGGGCAGGGCCCGGGGGCGTCAAGAGTGAGGCGGAGCTGGGGGCGGGTGCCAAGGCGGCGTGGGATTAAGGGTTTGCACAGTTGTTTACGGACAAGATGCGTGTGCGTACACTGTGTGGACTGTGTAGTTTAATTGGAGCGTCGGTGGTGGAGTGGCGAATGCTGACCATGAACATGATGACTAATCAGCTGGGGCTGCCTGGTCTACAGGCTCTCGCAAATTGTGCGGTGTGCCAACATCTTGTAAAATAAGTCTAAAGTAGCATGGGAGGACTGGTGGCGTAGGCGGTAACTGCTGACACTGACCTGACAGGCTCTGCAAAAGGGCGTTGATCTTTGTAAGACGCCTTCGGAAACTCGGCATGCATCGTGCTGGCCAGGCCTGTCGCAGATCCCCCAGATCCCCTGCCCTCATTGGCCCGCCTTCGTGGGTGCGTGGGACGCGGTGTTAATCTGGAACAGGCTGGAAATGTCGAGCGTACTGTAGATGGACGACGCCATGTTAACCCACCGCTGGGGTGCCCGCAGACACACGGTAACAGCTGGGAAGCGCCTGGGGCATGTCACGCCCTGGGGCTGCCAAGTGCAAATGCGCAGCCTGTAATTAGATGAGTCATTTACTCGTAAAGCACCACTGCTCGAGCGGCAAACGCGGAAAGCAGGTGCACGTCTGCAAGCGTAGACCACGCCCAAAAGACTGGACCTCACGATCAGAAATTGTTTGGCACGCCGCACCGCAAAGGTACGTTACAAAGCGCAATCGGCCCACCAACTCCCTGGAGGAGCCTCGAGCATCGTGCTATTTTGCTACCAGTAGCCGTCCGTCCCGGGGTCCTGATGACTGCCGCGCGCAGGCGCTTGTGCTGTCATCGGCTTGCCACAAATGCAACACTCGCAACAACAACAACAACAACAACAACCATTGCATTTGGGTCCCACCACAGCCGTACCGTACGCTTGCCAGCCTCCACATCAAGGCCCTGCCGCATCCGCCTGCCCCTCCTGCTCCATCATTCCCTGCACCTCCTGCCCCACGCCTGCTCCAGCACCCCCACCTGCCGGCACCTGCTGCTGCTCCTGCCCCGCCCCCGCCCCCTCCTCCCCGCCCCTGTCCCACCAGCCCCGCCCCCCGCATCCACGCCACCACCTCAGCCCTACCCATCGCCACCGCATGCTGCAGCATCGCGCTCAGCTCCTGCACCTCCAGGGGCACCCTCTGTTCCACCAGCCACCTCAGCACCGCCAGCGCAGTGCCCATCAGCAGCGCCTGCCTAAGTGTGCGCCCGTTCCACTCAACTCCCAGCCGCCTGAGACACACCAGCGTGCCCTTGTCGCCCTGCCTCGCCGCTCTTGCGTACGTCTGTGCCGCACCAAAACCCCAGTCCGGCTGCGGCCTGCAGCCCTTCTCCACCAGCCACTCTATCACCGCCTCGCACCCGCCCTGCACCGCATAGTACAGTGTGTTATGGTCGAACTCGGCCCCGCCCCGCTGATGCACGAACTCGACCAACTCGAGGTCTCCCCTGTGCACCGCCTCCGCCAGCGTGTGATGACCCGAAACCGCCACCCCGCCGCCCGCCAGCACCTCAACCGCTGTACGGCAGCCTCCGGGGTCTCCCCTGGGCCACCAGCGGGTTACCTGACCCGCCGTCAGGTGTGACGCGGGGCACGCTGCCCCGTGCAGCAGCCAGTGAACCATCGGCAGGTTGCCTTCCATGGCAGCTGCACGGTAGGCACTCGCGTCGTGGGGGCACCCACGCCCCCTAAGCCACTCCACCAGCTGCATGCACCCCGACTTGACCCCCAGCAGGAACACCTCGCTCGACAGCTGCTGCCCGCACTCCTCGTGCAGGAAGCGCACCACCTCCAGCCAACCGCACCGCGCCGCATCCTGGATTGCAACCCCGTGCACCTCCACACCCCGCGCCCGCAGCCACCGCAGCTTGTGCACCTCTCCGCCCGCCGCCGCATCCCTGTACAGCGTCCGCTGCTCCTCCTGCGTCATGTCCTCCGGTTTGGGACACCCGCTGTGTCTTAGCACCCATTCCGCCACCTCCATGCCCGGCGTGTGTCTTAGCGCAGCTGCCAACACCACCGCCCGTGCACCGTCGGTCGCCAGGGGGCAGCCACGCTCCAGGAGCCACTGCAGCCGCCCGAGGGCCGCCCCTTCCCCCGACTCCACGGCAGCTGCAGCCACGCTGACGGTTAACACACACCCCGGCTGCTGCAGCAGCCAAGCCAGCTTGTCCAGGGCATCGGGGGTGCTAGAGGAGGCAGCAGAGGCGAGGACTTGTGTGGCACAGCGTGGGTCGGTTGAGTCGGTGGGCTGGAGCAGGTCCCATGCGGACCGGAGGGCGGCCAGGTCGCAGTGTTGTGCCACAGCCGCCAGGGTGCGGTGGGTTAGCAGCGGCACACGGTGGTGCACCAGCCAGGGCAGCAGGTGGGTGTGTCTTAGGCGGGCTGCTGTGACCCCTGGGTCAGCTTCCTGCGGCGGCACAAGTAGCGGAAGCCAGGCAACAGCGCGGCGTCAGGCATGGCTGGCGATGTGTTCAGTACGAGCACGAACGTCATTGCGTGAGGTGGGGGCGGAATTCGCGTGCTGCTACGGTAGGCAGGATGGCAGACGTAGATACACACAGCGTAAGCACCAGCACGAGCGCACGAGCTAGCTATGAGGTCAGCGAGCGACCAGGCAAGGTCGGTGGAGAGGTGCATCGTCCGGTGAACTGCATCTACATCAACGCTGGGCGGTGCAGATACCGTAATGGTACAATGTCAAACATCCTTACATCCAACAGGAGCAGCTGGCTAGTACGGTACAGATCGCTGTTTCCACAGCTGGCTCAACGCCTTTTCTCCATCTGCACAGTACCGGTATGCTTGATGTGCACTCGCCGACGCACCCGCTGGTTGTCCCACTCGTACGCTCCAGGCGTGTGCAGCAGCTCGGAAAACAGGCAGCCGTCCCGCAGGCACCTCCACGCGATGCCCAGGTTGGTTTCGGAGCCGCTAGCCACCGCAGCCGTCATGGTGAGGATCTTGCGACGCAGCGACAGGCGGTGTAGCGGCGAGGCTGGGTCGGCGGGGCCGGGCACCGGCCAGTCCGCGGCGTGTGCAGGTACGGGCAGGCCGATGCGTGCCGTGCGGTGGAGGGCGGAGCGGAAACGGTGTCGGGCGTCCGTGCAGACAAGGCGGGCTGTGAGGGGGATCTCGTTGGGGGGCAGGAACTCGAGGGCCGTGCAGATGAGGTCCTTGGGCAGGTGGGGTAGGTGGTCGTGTGGCAGGGGAGGGGAAGGGGATGTGGAGGCGGGGTAGGGAGGCCGGGGCGAGTGGAGGCGGTCAGAGGTTGCTGATGCGGGTTTGGGCGTTGCGGGCTGGCCCACGGCGGGGGGCGCATAGGGCCTGGTCGTGTCTCTGTGCGCGGCTGGGGCTGCTGCTGGTGTTGAGGACGTGGCGGAGGCGGCAGCTGCAGCAGCAGCGGCGGATGCTGTTGCGTTGTCCATGGTCAGGGCAGTCAGGCGGGGCTGGTCTGCTTCCCGCGCCTTGCCATTCGAGTAGGATGGGGTGGCCCTGTGCAGGCACACGGCGTTCAGGTTTCAGGGCTGAGCCAGGGCCCAGGCGCCAGGGGACACAGCCCACGAGTCAGCCCGCGTTAACGTGCATACTCACAAGGATCCATCCCACATCCCTGCAACGCATTGAAGCGGACATAATGTTTTGTACCGAGCAGTAGAGAGCTGGCGCTGTGCACACGCCTGCTTGCGAGTGCATGTCGCGGGACCAGCAAGGACAGCGCTGAAGCTGCACAGGTTGTCGTCTCTGCAGTTGTAGTTGGCATTGCTCCTACAGTTCAATGCTTTGTCCTATGGCCCTTACCCTTCTGGTGCTTTCTTGCAAAGCTGTTTCGGAGTAAGCACTGGGAGTAGCAGCGCCTTTGGGGGACCCTTGTATCGGGGCGTATCAAGGCGCTCGCGTGCTTTGACGTTTTGGCGGAATGACATTTTGGCTGCAGCGTGATACAGGAGCATGCTATCTAGTGTTCCGCTGCCAAAAGAGCAGTGTCACTGACCAACAACTGCCGTCGGCACCCGCTCATAGACACGCGAGGATTCCTGAGGGGCAGCACCGGCATTCTGGGCAAAAAATGTTCTCGTATCGTGTTAGCAGCTGCTTGCTGGCAGGACAGCAGGCGAGTCCAGCTCGACGCGAGGTGACGACACGTGCCGTGCCACCAGGTGCATGCCGGCAACGGTCAGCCAAGTACACCTGTAAGTCCTCTTTATCCTTTTATTTCAGTACGGTAGGTTCCCGCCAGTTCCTGCCAGCCTTCAACGCGCGCATTGTTGACCAGGCCCCCGGCAAACGAGTAGATGGCGCATGGGGTCTGGCTGGCGCCACCCGTCTGGCCCCCAACCCCACGGCACCCCACAGCGGCAAAATGCACGAACACCATCAAGGTGCGGTTGCACGCCCAGATAGCGAACTTCTGCCACTTCCAGCCGGCAATGAAGCAGGAACCCACGCTGCACAAAAACCTACCACCGATCACACGTCTTGCTCCGTGCGTACGATATGCGGACAGCAAATACCGGTATAGCGCCGGCCAGGTCACCGGCACGTGCGGTCGATCGAGCATCATCACGGCCCAATCTACATTCATGCGATGCGTACTTGCGCAATGCTCCACATGTCATGAAAACAGACTGTGTCCAGCTTCATCACTCAGAGGACAAGCCTTAGCAGTGCTGCAGCCCTGCGCGTGCATACGGGTTGCGGCCCCCTCACCCCAGGGGTCCTGCCAACCCCACGCCCCCCGGCCCCTTGTGCCGCTTCCGCAGCTCCGCCGCCTTGTCCTTCAACGACCGCTTCGCCGCCCCACCTCCTGCCCCACCTCCCGCCCCACCACCTAGTCGCAACCCCGCCCCCGCTCCCCCTGCCGTCCCCGCAACACCCGCCCCATGCGCCAAGCCCGCCAAGCCCCGAGCGCTCTTCGCCATGGCCGCCGCCGCCGCCAAAGCCGCCGCTCCAGGCCCCGGTCTCCGGCTGCCGGGCCCTCCATCTGCTTTCCCATCATGCCCAGCTGCCCCTGCCCCTGTACCCGGCCCTGACCCCGACCCCGCCTTGCTGTGCTTGTCCCCACACTCGCCGCCTGGTGCCCGCCCCTGCCCAACTGGCCCCTGCCCGTGCCCCTGCCCATGCCCGGACCCTGGCCCTGACGCCCCCGCGGGCCGTAGACCGCCCTTCCCAGCAGCTGCCGCCACAACCGTCGCGTAGCTCGCCGCCCCGGGTGCCACCGGCTTTGCGCTCACCCCCACCGCCCTCACTCCGCCGCCTGGCCCCGCAACCACCCCTCCTCCAGTTCCCGGCAGCACCGGCCGGGTCCCTCCCACTGTTGCTCCGGACCCCGCTCCCGCCTTCATTGACCCGGCCCCAGAAGCAAAGATGTCCTGGTCCAGGATCACCTTTCGCCGCTCCTCGCTGCCAATGGCCGCCCGCGCATGCCCGCTGGCTAGGAACGCGATCTCCGCCGCCGCCCTGTCGCCCTCCCGCTCCGGCAGCAGCCGCACCTCCCCCGGCAGCCCCAACGCAGCCCGCCGCACGTCCAACACCGCGTCCGCCTTCTTCGCCGCACGCAGCGCGGCCCGCGCGGCCTTGTTAGCCGCGTACGGATCTGCCGTACGATCATCCACGATGTCGTGCAGTACGGCAAGCCGCTCCGCGCTCGACAGCGCCTTCTTCTTTGCGTCCTGCTGGTACTCTAGCCTGTAAAACGGGTCGCGCTCGCGCTTTTCCTTTTCCTGCTCGTCCGGAAGTTCGTAAACGCCGGCGTCCGCGGCAGAGTACGTCTCCACCTTTTTGCGGGCGCCCTCGACAACAAGGTACTCTGCGTTCTTGGGGTCGGTCTGGATGGTGATCTTGCAGCCGCAGTGGTGTGTCATGGAGAACTGCAGGATCTTGGTAGAGTAGTAGTTGCCAATTGCCTTCTTTTCGGCATTGAAGCGCTCGCCCTTGGCGATGTGCTCCCCACATTTGTCGCACCAGATGTTGAAGGGTACCTCGAACCTGAAGGGTTGGAGTTGGGAGTTGGAGTTGGGGGCAGGGGCAGGCGGGGGTGATGAAGGCTGGAGTCAGGGTAGAGAACTAGGTATGGGCCAACCCGGTGCCACGTGGCAGGCAAAGTGCAGTGGTTGGGGCAGGGCAGGTGAAGGCGCAGTGGCGGGCAGGCAAAGGGTGGCACAGGCTCACAGCGCCCTGCTCGCGTCGTAACCCCTTACTGTGAGAAACACGTGTGACACACACGCATGACTCCAGCACCCTGGGCTGGTCACCCGTACCAACCTTCCGGCACGGTGCCACCCGTGCCACTTGCCACAGCCAGCGGTGATCCCTGTCACCACCACCACCACATGCCCAGCCTACCCAGCACCCCCACCTAGTGGCCATCCAGGGTCCATCTTGTACGCCGCACCGGGACGTTAGGACAGCCCAACCCTACGCCCCCAGCACCCCCCCTTATGGCCATACAGGGCCATCGTGTGCGTCGCACCGGGGTAATACACCTACTCACGCCGACCAAACCCTACCCATACCCCCACGACGCCCACCTGATGACCAGGATGCCCTGGTCAATCTTTGCCGCGCGCTCGCGTAGCGGATGTTGGCCATTGTACTGCGTTGTGAAAGGCAGATTGTAGGAGGGGGTAAGGTATCACTTGGTGCCAAACCAGGCCTAGGCATGGAGGGTGCCTGATGGAGTACAGACTGCAAGACGCCAAAACTCCGGGTACAGTGTATGGTGTCTGTGGGTGGCATGTGTGTGACGGGGGGACCACCTCGAGGCAGGGAATGGTGGTATGCAAGTAGATATATCGTGCCCAAGTATAGTTCATCGTTACCGCTGCGCTGCCAGCGTTCAAGGGATGCTAGTGAGGGCGGCGGACGTGGTGCAGGTGCTGGCAGCTCGGCCCACTGACCTTGTTGAGGGTTTTGTGCTTTTGGGGGTCAAAGTCCGGCGGGTAATAGAAATTATCCGCCTTAGCTGCTGCTAATGATGACATCCTGAAGCTCCTCCGGTGCTGTCAGGCAGCGCCAAGAAAGTTGCAAACGCGAGAGTCACTTCCCCGGGGTTGCTCAAACGGCGACGAGGGCCTGGTACGTAATGAAGCTCTGTTATTGATTTAATTAAAGGACCCAAATAACGCTGTTGAGCTGAAGGTGGCTTTGTGATTTGTTGCTTGGCAGAGGTGAGCCTACGCTGGTGCCTACGTAGTGTGTATAACGTGTTAGAAGTGTTGAGTGCAACGCGAAGACCTGGTGTAGAGCCTGCAAAGGCACGGCCTGCATGAAGTGCGTACGAATTTTCGGGTGTTGCTCCGGCACAATGCACGCTGTCGCTGACGTTTGCAGAAGAAGTATCTTCCGATGGCGGTGTACTCTCTGCCGCCACAATTTTAGGTTTTCGTAGCGTCCTGACCAGCCTGGGCGGCCTTCCCGCCAAAAGCCCCTCCATCATCGGGGGCCCACTGCACTCCGCGCGAGCTCTATCGGCCTGCTGCTACAGAAGAAAGCCTTTCTACATCATCATGCCTGCTGGGGCTACTTCCGCCGCGGCAAAGGGCAAGGGAAAGGCTGCTGCGAAGGCGAATGGTCAGCCCGAAGCATCAGGTGGGACTCAGGCCTGCACCCCTGGCAGCAACATGGCAGCAACTGCAGCATCGTCGGCCACCGTCCTCGCACACCTACCACCAAACATCCGCAGTACTACTTAAGCACACGGCCGCGTTGTCCTGCCATGTTCAGCATGTTGAGATCTGCCTTTTTGTGGCCCATGTGTATAGCAGCAGGCAAGGCATCAGGGTGTGGAGCCGCCAGGAAGCGTGCCTCCACTGCGGGCACCAACGGCGATGGCCCCCACGAGCAGGACAAGTGGTTCACAGATGAGGAGTGCCAGCTGGTGAGGTGCATGCTCCTTCCTCCCCCTCCCTGTCCAACCTTCCGGCAGTGCAACCGTGTACCTGTCACAGTGCCATGGTGTTACTTGGGAAGCGAACTACCTCCGCCATCGACTGGTGTTGGCTGCCTATGTCTTGTCCGTACGGTACGGCAGGTACGGCGCGAGCTGCTGCACTGGTACGACCATAACCACCGCGTGTTGCCGTGGCGCCGCACTCCACACTCCAAGAAGGGGGAGGGCAAAGGCGGGGACCAGGACCAGGGGACGAATGGCAACAGCAACGGGGGCAAGGCGGCCGCTGAGGAGGGGGAGGCCGAGCCCGCGCCGGCGGACCTGCCCGCCCAGCAGTTCGCGTACTGGGTGTGGGTTAGCGAGATCATGCTGCAGCAGACGCAGGTGGGCACGGAGGCAGGCAGGCAGGCTTCTAGCTGCCAGCCGCACGCTATGTTGCTACGGTATCACATGCATGTGGACCTTTCCACAGATACTGTAACGCTGCACCTCAGGGATGTTCTTTCTGGTGCGGGCAACAACATGTTGCATTCACGGTTGACTGCGCAGTCGTGTCATCAGTTAGTGGCTCTCCAGGAAGCTGCGTCCTGCCTTCACGCCGGACTACACCACGAAGAAAGAGGCCCCACTTCGCCACACTTCGCACTGGGCCATGTGTCCTGTTTACGACACCGCGGTGCGTTCTGGCCTGCCCCTGCAGGTGGCGACCGTGGTCCCCTACTTCAAGCGCTGGGTGGCCAAGTGGCCCAATGTGTCTGACCTGGCCGCCGCCAACATAGAGGAGGTCAACACGCTGTGGGCGGGGCTGGGGTACTACAGGAGGTGAGGCGCAGTGCTGTCCGCTTCGATGGTTCCAAGATGGTTTGCACAGGAATTTGGACTGTCCTGGCCAGCACGCTGTGGGCGGGGATAGGATACTACAGGAGGTAAGGCGCGGGGCGGTCTCCGTAGCGACTTCCCTCTCTACTTGAAGGAACTGCTTGGTTCTGGTTCTGGTTCTGGTTCTGGTTCTGGTTCTGGTTCTGGTTCTGGTTCTGGTTCTGGTTCTGGTTATTCCCGATTGCTTAGTTATGATGACTGATATCCGGGCGGTGGGCGGGCTGTGGGTACTGTACGAGGCAGACCAATGTGCCAATACGCGAATCTCCATGCCAACAAGCTACGTACGGTACCATCATGCAGCTCTGCCGTACCCTGCCGTACGTGCGCAGGGCGCGGTACCTGCTGGACGGTGCCAAGTACGTGGTGGAGAAGCTGGGCGGAAGCTTCCCAACCACCGCGGCCGAGATGCTCAAGATCCCAGGTACAGTACATGTTACCCATATCCGCTATCCCACGCCCCACACACCCGCCACCGCATGGCAGTTGCCGTCCTTAACGCTCCTGCATTGCGCAGCCCCCACGCACCCCGAGCAGGATGCCATGCTCTCCTCGCTCACACCCCCGCCACACCTCAGCCCCACCCCAGCCTGTGTCCATGACCTGCCCACACGCCCACCCTCCCGTGCACCTGCCCGACCCCTGTACACCCCACCAGGCGTGGGCCCCTACACCGCCGCCGCCGTGTCGTCCATCGCCTTCTCGCACCCTGCGGCGGTGGTGGACGGCAACGTGGTGCGCGTGGTGTCCCGCCTGCGCGCCCTGCCGGGGGACCCCACCAAGCAGGGGGCGGCGCACAGCGCCATGGCGGGGGAGCTGCTGGACAGGGAACGGCCGGGCTGCTACAACCAGGTAGGTGGGGGCAGAGCAAACCGCGTGCGGTAGTGGGTGGGAGGACGGGTTGCTGTGCGGGCGTTGGCTTGCTGGATGCCCGCGGCTGTTGTGCCGCGCTCCCATGCCCCAACGGCTCACCTTGCATCAACATCATCAAGTATGCGCCCATGTCCCATGACCCCACGCGTCGCCGCTCGTTCAGGCGCTGATGGAGCTGGGGGCCACCGTGTGCCGCCCTGCCAACCCCGACTGCGGCGCCTGCCCCGCCCGGGGCGCGTGCCGTGCCGGCACCGCATGGGATGAGTACCTGGCGGGAGGGGGCGCGCCGGACTTGGAGGACGCGCCGCGGGTCACAAACGTGAGGGGTGTCTCATTCGTACCATTCGCTCTGTGGAAGCTATGTAATCTTGTTCAAAGCACGGTAGCAATGCCCTCCGGGGCCGCCCGCTTCGATGGGGGTCAACCGTAGAGCGGCAGGGGGCATGAGGATAGCGGGCCGACAGCGCGGGTGCTCCAGCAGGCGCGCTTGCCGTTGCATTGGCACTGCGCGGGTCATCGTCGTATGCGGGGCTTGTGGGTAAGGTGGAGAGCAGCGGCTTGGGGTGCGGGAGGGGATGAGGGGAGGCGGGACGGTGAGGTGTCGCTGCCGGGCGTGCATCTCTCTTGAAATAGTACGTGTATGCTTGCCAAACAATGCTAATGGGTGTCGTATCCTTACGTCATGTCCCGTGCAGCGTGGTATAACTGGAAGGGCTGTCTGGTGTTATCGATAGATCAAGGCCGCACTGCTGCTGAGATGTGGCGTACGCACGTACATGTCCCTGCCCGTGCAGTACCCAGGGCGGAAGGCAACTAAGGAGAAGCGTGAGCAGGCCGTCGCGGTGTGTGTGCTAGAGGTCATCTGCACCAAGCAGCAGCAGCAGCAAGGCAACGGCACGGCGGGCGGCGACGCCGCGACCGCGGCGGCGGCGGGAGCGGGAGCGGCGGCGACCGCGACAGCGACGGCGCCTCGCAAGCGCCAGCGCACCATGCAAGACTTTGCGTTGGCGGCGGCGGCTCGGAAGCAGCAGCAGCAGCAGGAGGGGGAGGCAGCCAGTGGGGATAACGCTGGTGCTGGTGGTGGTGCTGGGTCTGGAGCAGCGGAGGACGGTGTGGATCTGTCGGCGTTGGTGGCCAAGGGCACGCGGCACTACCTGCTGGTGCAGAGGCCACAGGTACGTATGGGTTTGGGTGTGGGCGTGGATGTGGGCTAGCTATGGTACAGCTGCAATGTCTGAATGCACAAGGCCGCACACGCGGTGCGGAGGCATCGGCCGTAGGTTGGTGTGGGTGTGGTGCTGGCGTGGGCTACCATGGCGGACTGGCAACCTGCTCTACACACACAAACGGTGCAGAGGCAGTTGTGGCCCAGGCGTCTTGCATCCCCTGGCGCGCGCATGGCTGGTGGGCGTGGGCTTTGACGCCTTGCGTGATGGCCAGGTTGCCTCACATCCCCCTTTACCCCTGTAACCCCTGTAACCCCTGTGCCCCTGTGCCCCCTGTACTGTCCCACTGTACCCCATCATGCAGGGTGGCCTGCTGGCCGGCTTGTGGGAGTTCCCAGGTGAGTGCGAGAGGGCAAGTGCACGGCATATGTAGATATGTTGGAATAATGGTACCGTAGTAATGTTGACATCGGATATCCATCCTGGCATGAGGTTCAGGGGGCAGGTTTGGAGAGCCCTTGGTCCCACCAGCTCCCACTACCATCATGGTGGACTATCAGTACGTCCACGGTGTGACCGCTTAGGCCATTCGGTACGCCAGACAGCCGAGGCCAGGGCATTGCGGGCAGCACGGCTGGCCGCTGGGCGCTCGTTGCTAAGCGCGACAATAGTGCGGTCCTCTAACAAGCCCAGTCGTCGTCCCTCGCTCATCTACCTTCCCCAGCCGCCACCATCCATTATGTACCTTGTACCATTATTGTACCTTCGCCCCTCCGTTATGCACTTTCCACAGGCGCCGTCATGCATGACTTCACGCCGGGGGACAGGGCCGACGGCGGCGACGCCGACGCGGAGGCGGAGGACGACGGCGACGGCGGTGATGCCGCTGCTGGCGGCGGCCCGCCTTCTGCCGCCGCCCGCCGCCGGGCGACTGACTCGCTGCTTGCTACGCTGCTTGCGCCGGGGGTCTCCCTTGGTGCTGCAGCACCGACGCAAGGGGAGAAACCGGTGGAGGGGTACCAAGCAAGCAAGGGAAGTGGGCAGGGGAAGCAGCAGCAGCAACAGGGGCAGGATGTGGTGGATCTGCAGGTGCTGGGCCGGCACGACATGGGCACACACGTGCACGTGTTCTCGCACATCCGGCAGACCAACTACGTGCAGCGCGTGACGGCGGTGTTCAGGGGAGACCTCGCGGAGCTGCAGCGCCGTACGGCGGCGGTGGCGGCGGCGGGCGCAGACGGCGGCGGTGTTGGGAGTGGGATTGTGGAGTCGCAAGCAAAGGCAGCGGAGAAGGCTTCGGGGCAGGGGGAGGAGCCGCGGCGGTTCGCAGGGAAGGCCGCTGCGAAGGCGGGGGTCGAAGGAGTGGAGGGCGATGATGATGTGGTGGAAGTGGGCGGGGGAGAGGAGAAAGAGCCCTCAGGGGAGGGTGGTGCGGGAGGTAAGGGGCCGAAGAGCAAGGAGGTCAAGGGGAGGGGGAAGGAGGGGAAGGGGAGCAAGGGGAAGGGGAGGGGAAAGGGGGTAGATGTGGAGGGAGGGGAGGGGCAGCACGGGCCGGCCGCGGTCATGTGGGTTACACGGCAGCAGATGGAGGGGTCTGGGTTGGCGCTGAGTTCTGGGGTGAAGAAGATCTTTGAGCTGGCGGTTGGGGCTGCGGAGGGGCCGGCGGCCAAGGAAGGCGGCAAGAAGGCGGGGGCGGGGGTGGGTGGAAAGCAGCAGCATGGGGAGGGCAAGCGGGCCGCACCTGGGGCGGGTGCGGGGAAGAAGGCATGAGGGGCTGTTGGAGACACGGCCTTGCGCTGGAATACGAGGGCGGTTGACTATGGAGTGCTGCGGCTGCGAGCGCAGTCATGGATCCACGGCGGGAGCGGGAGCGGTGGAGTAGTGGAGCAGGGTGACTGCTGCTTTGTATGTTGTAGGGGTCAGGAGCGTTGCGAAGGTTGCAATTGCTGGGCTTGGTATTGAACGTGAGCAAGGCACGCGGCGTCGATTAACGAGGTAACAGCACTTGTAGTGCCGTACTGGGTGTCATACCGGCAGAATGGGTGCCTAGCAGATAGCACGTGTGGGCACCGGCGCTGACATGACTGCTGTTACGGCACTGGAGTTGTTGCTGGATTTGCACACTGGGGCCTTTCGCACTGCTCGACCTTCGCTTGCCGTGTTGCTACTGTCGAACGTGCGCACTGTGTGTCGTGGAGAGTGAATGCGGCGCGGGATTCAGGAATCACACGCCTGAGGTTATCAAGGACAAGTAGCAACAGTAAGAAAAGTAGGAGGAGTGCATGCACCCGTTGCCGTGTCGCCTTGCCGCCTTGGTTCCACTGCGCCGACGTGCATCCCGTGTGTCTGAACAGTCCACCTGCACGGATGTGTATGGGGCGGCAGGTTGGCAACTTTGGATATGGGGTTACACAAGTTACACTTGTGTTAACTTGTGGGTGGACTTGGCGTGCCGGAATGGGCAGTAGTGCCGTTTGTAACTTGAGTGCCTTGCGTGCCTTGTGTGCCTGGAAGGGCCAGTAGTGCGGTGTGTAACTTGGGTGCACCCAGGGTGCGTTGTGTGCCTTGCGTGCAGACCAACTGGAAGGGCTGCGAAAAGGCTGACAGGACCTGCAGGAAAATAGCAAATGTGCACAAAGGTTGTTTTGGTGAGTGTCGTGTTGGCGGGGGCACACGGCTTATTAGGAATGACGGTTGACGAACGGAGCAATTTACAAACCGCATACCTCCCATACGGCATGTGCTACGAAGTGTAACGTATGCCATGAACTCATCCTGCAGGTGCCGTAGTCGCTACTGTTGCGGTACGATCCCGGGCGCGGGGTTAAGCGCTGGGTAATGCCGTGCGGCCTTGGCGCTCGGTCCGTGTGGTGGTTGATTGCGCTGTCGACAGAAGGCTGGCTGCTGGCTTTCGACACCCAGGGTTAGAAACCGTTGGGGCAGCAGGTGGCAAGGCGATTGTCTTGCTGTTTCATTTGGCCTGTGCCGCAGGTGGTGTGGTCCTGCTGCAGCGCAGCCGCACACACCAGCACTATCAGTGGAGCCAGGTGCAGCGTACCGTACGGCACGCACTAGGGGACGGACATACCTCGCCTGGGACACCGGGTCTCGTCACCGGGTCTCGTCACTCGTGTGCAAGTCCAGTGTTGTTGCCTGGTTGCAGTTAATATTGCAGTCAGCTGTCTGTCCACGGGCTCCTTCATCCGTCGGCTACTGTACCCTTACAGGAGCAAGGAACGGAAAGCACGCAGCCGAGTAAGTGGCAGGTGGCAACTCAAGGTCAGCTGCCGCACACGCGGCACGCGTCCCCTCCTCCTGTCCAACGGCCATCCATCCGACATCGGGGCACACACTCACGACCCATACCACTGGCACCTGCATGCACCATATGCGCCATATTGCTGATGCACAAAACAGTTGAGCCTCCCTGGGAGCCACCTGTGGTCAAGTCTGTTTCTAACTGCATCACGTCTTCATGTGCCGCACAAGGCACACGGTGAGCGGGGCCTTAACACGACGTACCGGCAACCTGAGACAACAGAACGGGTCAACCAATACACAAAAAGGATATCATCCAGGGCAAGTGCCACGAACCAATATTGCACTGACAGCAATGCGAAAGAAAGCAATGCACATCTCTCTCCTCTGGCAAGGCGCCGCCAAGCTCCGTCCTGATGACATCGCAGCGGTGGATGGCTGGACCCGTGCTGCACGCACTCAAACGCAGTAACCAGTAACCAGTTAAACGACCGAATAACATGCCTTTAAGCCGCACAGCATGTTTAGTCGCACCAGTTCAGCCACGTGCCAGGGTGCCCTGGCGTGCCCCAACGTCCCTGCTGCACAGGCAGGAGGTAGGGACCGCCTGGGGGGCTACCACCTGGCTGTTGCTCTGCAGGCTGCAGCCCCTTGGCGGAAGCCACCTTAACCCACAACGTCAGCAAGATGTTCAACAACAAGCCCAACGAGACACGGTACAAGCAGTAGCCATACAGCAACGGTATCAACCACATTGCACCAGCGCGCTTGCTGACGTGCTGTGCGTTCGCGCTCCTGCCTGAACGGTGCGAAGCTGCGAACCGCTGTCACTGAGTCACCGGTAGTTGCGACAACAAAGCCGGACTTCATGGCACACCCAACGGCGAATGGGCCGCTGGCCTACCCCGCAACCACTACTGCAGCATTGTGTCACGTGCAAGCGGACAGGAAAACTGCCATCTGAGCGCCGCCAAAGTGCTGGCCGTTCGGTGCTGCACCTGTGACGGTAACACACATGTCACAAGCTTGCACCAGCTTTCCCTCTTGCACCTCACTTGTCACCTCCTGAACAATAACCGTCGAACCTTATCGACACAGCCGTCGCGGCCGATAACATCTGCCACAACGCGTGCGCACCTTTCTGCAGCCACCATGAATGCTAATCGAAAACCCCTCAAGCTTCCCGGAGCAATGGCCATGCAGGCGCAATGGCCATGCAGGCGCAGCTAAATACTGCTGCAGCTGCTGGTCCCGCAGCCACCTCAGGCCCACAACGGCAACATCATCTCCTACTACCCGTCACGGCCGCCACCTGCAGCACCTGCATTCGCACCTCCAGCTGCTCCAAGCCGCCCATCCTCCTCCCCATCCCCGGCGGCCAAGGGCACGGCCCGGGGCTTTGCCATTTTCTGCGCTGCATTTCAGGTGGCCATAGAATCCTACGCAGCCACCCCTGGGTCGCCACTGCCGTCGTCTGGTGAACCCACCTCCTGCGACGCCCCCTGGCCAGCAGCCGCGGGGCTCTTGGCATGCGGTAGGTGGCCTTCGCCGGCTGCCCATCCCACGGCATCCCCCTGATCCCCACCGCCACTACCACCTCCTCGCACGGCAACGCCTGCCTTAGCCTCTGCCATGGCAGCAGCGGCAGCAGACCGGCGTGCCTCGACCACCGCCGCTGCGACGGCCTCAGCGGCCGCATGCGACCGTGCGACACGTCCTGCGCGCACACCACCGCCCGGCCCGTGCGTGCTGATGGCCACGTGGCAACCAGCATTTGCAGCTGCATACACGCCGCCACGTGTCTCAGCACCACCACGACCCTCACAGCCCTGCTCCTCCCCCTGATCCCACGGCGGGACCAGCGGTGGTACTGGTGGCTGCGTCGGCAGAGAGCCTGAGGCCGGCAGCGTGTACTTTATTGGCCGCCCCAGGGGCCGCTTTGCGGGCTGCTCCAGCTGCTGCAGCTGCTCCAGCTGCTGCTGCTGCATCACTCCTACGGCCTCGCTGACGCCGCAGCCGGTGCACGAGTCAGGAGCGGGGGCCGGCTGCAGGGGCGGCAGCTGCTCAGCAGCAGGCCTGCCGTGCAGCCAGCTCGACGAGAGCGGCGTTGTATGTGGCGCGACCCCATTATGGTCTGCCTTGCTCTGGGGTACCTCACCTACACAGCAGCCGCTCGCCGCTCTTGGGCTCTGCTGCTGCTGCTGCTGTTCGGCCTCATGGCCGGGCAGCGGGTGCTTGCGGGGCCGACCCCGCGGCCGCTTGGCCGGCTGCTGCCCCTGCACCCCCAACCCTGCCGCCCCCACCTCACAATCTGCGCCCCCGCCGCCCATGCACCCTGCCCCATCCGTACCAGCAGCAGCAGCTGCCGCCGTGGGGGCGCCAGGCAGGGGATGCTTCCTGGGCCGCCCCGGGCCCCGCTTCGGACTTGTGACACAACCCGCCGCCGTCCCCAGTGGTGCCCCCGCCGTCCGTGCCGCCGCCGTTGCCGCCTCCTGCCCTGCCTCCTGCCGCCACACGTGCATCCTGGGCTCGCCTCCGCATCCAGCCGCTGCAAAATTCACGGCAACTGCTGTCGTCCCTGCTACCGTCACCGCCGTCGCCGTTGCTCCAATCCCCGGCCACGCCATCGCCGGATCCCATGCTGGAGCGGCAGGCAGCGGGTGCTTCCTGGGCCGGCCCGGGCCCCGCTTCGGAGGCACAGCGGCATCCGCCCCCGCTGCCGCCTCCCCGATGGCCGCAACGGGGCCGACTTTAGGAGCACCGTCCCCATCGCCGCCAGCTGTCCCACCCGCACTGGTGTTGCACAGCGCCTCCCCTGTGGGCGCCACGGCACCCGTCTCAGCTGTCACGATGGACGCGACGGCACCCACTTCTGGAGCACCAACATCATCGCTTCCACCGTCAACATTTGCGATGGTACTGCAGAACGGGCCTCCGGCACCATCCGCGGACGCCACGTCCGCCGGGCCCCACTCCCCGCTTTGCCCCGGCTGCAGCAGCTCCATCGGTCCGGCCGGCGGCGGCGACGGCTCCTCACTCGGCGTGGGCGGCAACGGGTGCTTCCGCGGCCGCCCCGGCTGCCGCTTCACCGGCGTTGCTGCCCCCGGCGGCGCCGACGGCAGCTGCCCGTCTGCCGCCATCAGCTGCTGCTGCTGCGGCGGCGGCGGCAGGGGATGCTTCCTAGGCCGCCCCGGACCCCGCTTCACAGGTGATAGCCCCCCCATAGCCACGCCGGCACCAGCTGCCACCTCCACCCCTACCCCTACCCCTGCCACCGCCTCAGCCGCACCTGGCAGCTGCACCACGTCCTCACAGCCGCCCCAATGGTGGTGGCCCGCGCACAGCGACCCCCCCACACCCGGCTCCTTCAGCCTCCGCCGCTTGGCCTCCCGCACCTCCTCCCAGTAGGCACCCCCCGGCTCGTAACGCTCGCTCCGGGTGCTCACCTGTCCCGCCGCCGCCGCCGCCGCTGCTGCCGTCACAGCCCCTGCAATCTTCGCCGCCGCCGCAATGATCACTGCAGCCATCCCGCCGCAACACCCGTACTCCGCGCCCCGCCACCCACCGTACACTCCCCCACCGCCACCGCTGCCGCTCCCGTGCCAGTGACCGCCACCGCCGCCGCCGCCGCACTTGTGCTGCTGCAGCAGGCCCTCCCTGCAACCCACCACTTGCAACCCACCAACTTTCCTAGGCCTGCCCCTCGGCCTCCCCGTGCCCCTGCCCCGCCCTGCCCCTCCCGCCACCGCCCCTCGTTGCTGCAGCGCACCGCACCCGCCGCCCCGCACATGCACATGCCCATGCCCGCCTTCCGTCCCGGGCCACATGGCGGGAGCTCTCCCCATTCCACCCCCCAGGAACCCCATTGCGCCTTCGCTGCAGCTGCCGCCGTCGCCGCTGCTGGCCCAGGGCCCCACTCCGTCCATGTACCCTGCCGCCCCGTCCTCCTCCTGGTCGTCTTCGCTGGCCGTGTCCTCAAACAGCTCCGGGGGAAGCAGGCAGGGGGGCACCAGGTCCCTGTGGCCAACGGATTCAAACACAGATCAGGTCCAGCCCAAGCACAAGGGGGCGTCGGTCCACGTCGCCCCACGTACGCCCTAGCCGGCCGTTGGGCGGGGCTCGCGGGGCTTTATGCCATGCTACCAACGCGCCCGCGACCCACCATCTTGCGCCCAGGGCGGAGACACAACACAGCTGAGCAGAGGCGAGCGGCCTCGAGCCGCTCGCCTGGGCTCAGCGCATTGCGCTGCATTCGCCCTTGTTGCCCCACCGCACCGCGCCATCGAGTCATTCAGCAACAGTACCAGCTTCCAGGCCCGTACCAACCACAACTACTAACAGCAATACATCGCGCACGCTGATCCTGTGGCAGGACCAAAAGGGGACCTCAACACAAACAACGAAGTCAACCGCAGCGCAGGAGGCGGAACGTGCGGGTTGCCCCACCTGAACAACCACAACTACCAACTACCAACAGCAGTACATTGCGCACGTGCACACTTCCCCACCTGAACAGCCTCATATCGATGGTGACGCTGTCGGGGTTGCAGCGACACACGCCGGCAGCCGCCCCCAGCGGCACCCACCGCCGGGTTCCGAAGTTGACGCTTTCCGCGCAGTTGTAGCCGTGGTTGAAGCCGGCGTGATAGGCGCCTGACGTGTGGGGGAGGTGCGCAGGGGTTAGGCGGTAGGACGCCAGACGAAGTTCTCCAATGCGGGGGTCGTTTGCCATGTGAGGATCGCCTTGGCGTTAGAATGCAAGGGAAAAGGGCAGGCGCCAATTGGGGTGCTCTGCCGTGGGCGCATTGCCTTGACACTGCATGTGGAAGGGTTAGGCACCCATAGGGACGGCCTGTGGTTGAAGCCTTGAGTGGTAGGCTCCTGGCGTATGGGGGAAGTGTACGCGGGAATTCTAATGCCGTGAGAGGATCGCCTTGGCGTTACAGTACAGCGCAAGGAAAGGGTCAGGCATCAATGACGGTGCTGTGCCGTGGGCGTGTTGCCTTCACCCATGGGGTCTAGGGACGGCCTGTGGTTGAAAGTTTGCGTTGTAGGTGCTCGGTTCAGGGGATGTGCATTCGTGTGAGATGCAGGGGACATCAAGCATGTCGACCTTGCACTGGCACGAAGCAGCGGGTGAGAGGCGTGACGGGGCCCGTCAGCAGTACCAGTTGCTAGACGCTGCAGGGCGGGCTGCACGATGCATGCACGTTTGCCGTACCTGGGTACACCACCATGAACTCCCGCGGGTGCTGCACGACCTTGACGTACGGCACGGCCCACTTGTCCAGCAGCGTGGGCGATACGATCAGCTCCTGCGGTTGGCGGTTGGCAGTTGAGGATGAGCCACATGTGGCAGTTGGCTGGCGAGCCACAGGGCGCTCGTGTGTCCTGAACGTCTATTTTGTGCACCTGTCCGGAACCCCGGACCCCACAGGCATACGGTAGGGTAGGGTTCCTCCTCCTGTTGATGTGGAGCGGAAGGTAGCGCTGATGCTTACATTATGCAACGCACCTTGTGCCGGAAGAACATTATGCAACACACCTTGTGCCGGAAGAACATTATGCAACGCACCTTGTGCCGGAAGAACATTATGCAACACACCTTGTGCCGGAAGAACATTATGCAACGCACCTTGTGCCGGAAGAACTCTGGGCAGGCTCGGAAGAGGTCGGGAATCATGCCCTTGATCAGGCCCTCGAACCGCTGCCGCGCCGCCGGCGGGATGACGTACCACTGCTTCGGTGCGCCGTAGTGCAGGTAGTTGACGCTGTACAGGTCCAGGTCCTCCGTGTGCCTGCGCGCAACGATGTACCGCCCGTTGGTACGACACTGCCGAGTGAGTGCTATGCAGGCAAGCACTGAGCTCTCCGACGCTGGAGCTGAAAACGGACATGCCAACCCCTCCTCAAAGACCAGGATGCGCTGTACAACGTCACAGCATTGGTCTTAGGCTGGTACATACAATGCCGTACCACGACCGGTTGGCCCACCTGTGTCAGGCCCGTCTCCCCCCCAACCCCCCACTCCCACCCTCTACCCCCTGCCCAAACACACACACACACACACACACACACCACACCGCGGCCAGGGCGCTGCGCCGCTTGCCTAAGCCAGACCTCCGGACAGCACACGCAGACCGTGTCCCAGCCTTCCCATTTTACAAACCATACGGCCCGCAGCCAGCACAGTCTTGCCGGCAATGCAGGCACGTATTAGTCGTTTGACATCTGTTTGTCAACCCGCTTTCTCCTCTCGTGCAGGCAGCAGCGCTTCCCTGACACCTTACACGGTTTCCTCGCATTTACGTGTACCCAGCTACTCACCACGCGAATGTGCTGCGCCACATGCCGAAGTACAGGTACGGCTCGCTGACGCCCGGCAGCGAGTGGCCCGCAGCACGCAGCACGCGGTCCAGCAGCGTGTCCAACCGCCGCAACGACCAGCCCTGCCGTACAGGTCAAGGAAAGCCACAGGCGCATCAACGACACGCCCACAGCATTATGAACGGTTAAGGGAACGATGACTGGTGGGCTTCCATGCTCGTGCGCTTACCCAGGGCTGCAGCGCGTGTTCATCATGCAACTGGACCTCGTAAGCCCTGTGGTGTCTTACCACGTCCTCGTCCACGTGCAATGTGTTCCACTACCTTGCCCGGCGGTCCCCAGGGGTCCAGGTACAAGGGACGCAACAGGCCGTGAGTCCCCTGTGCACCGTCCTAGCAGCCTAAAGCACGAGTACAAGCACCGTGTGCCCTACCGTGTCCCCAACCGTACACGTCAACCACTCACCGTGCAGTTGTGGTCGAACAGGGACCCAAGTACGTCCGCGCCGTACAGCGGGGGCTGCAGCGTCACCTGTACGGCAGTACGGCAGGTGCGGCAGTACAGTACCGAATGACACGTGACTGTATGGCCTCTCATTTTCACTTTCACATACCACGCGTATGAAATGCTGCAGTACGGCGCACGTGCACACCGTAGTGGCTGTCGTGACCTCATTCGCATCTTTTATTTTACTCTACCGAATATTGTATATTTGCATGTGCTGCCATGCAGCATACCCCTTAGCATCAGCCCCGCAGCTTACGTTCTTCCAGTACTTCCGTTCAAGGGCGGTGGGATCGGAGGTGTTGGGGATGTTGTCCCTGTGTAGGGCCTGCACTCGCAACGCCGCACATGTCAGACATAGGAAGGCACCCCTTGAACGCTCAGGCCATGAAACCCGAGCGACGAAACGGATGGGCAGACGCAGTTGACCAGCGATCATGTTCCTTCATGTGGCGTACGGTGGCGTGCGAGGGACCGGAACTTGGCGCTATATCACCCGCGGATGGCTGCCGGTTGGAGGAAACCCCGACTGCTACCGATTGACAAGTGCGCATACGAATACCCCCCCGACTGACAAGGCGTGTGAAGGCGGCACTGGGGCCGCTGCCTGATGCCGCGTCACAAGGTGGCACCCGACGCCCGCACCTGCGGCCTGAAATCGTGTTTCAGGCTCATGGGTTTCTGCTCGATGTACAGAGCTCGGTAGAGGCCCTTGCTGCCGGTGGCGTGCTGGCGGATGGGCCGGTCTGTGACGGGCAGTCAGGTGGATGTGGGACGGGAAGTTGCGTGGCACGGTATGCCAAAAATCACCCATACACATGTGGGGACCAGGCATGGCCAGTGAATGTACGACGGAATGTGGCAGCGTGGCACGGTATGCAAACACTCATGCATGGGCAGGTGTGCGTAAGGGAGCCCGAGGGGACCAGGCATGGCCATGCGGTGTGGGACGGGATGTGGCAGAGTGGCGTGGTATGCCACGTGCAGATGCACGGTTGGCAACAGGGTGAAAGGGCAGTGCCGGGTGGTTTTCGCGTTCAACACGTGCACAGGCGCAAGTTGATCGATAGGGTTTCATGGATGGTAGCTGCGGACTGTATCATTTGACGAGCAAGGGGAGCCCCAAGGCCGGCGGTTGGTGGGCGCTATGACAGCAGTTTGGGCGAAACGGTCGGAGGCCGACTGCCGCTCGATGCACACCGTAAGAGTTGCTAGCAACTGCAACTCCTGTCCGTCGACCAATGCGACAATTGACGCACCGATAGGGAAGTCCAAAGTGTCGGCATTGTAGTCGGCTTGCCGCGGTGTCCAGCCCTCCGGCATGACGATTTTGCAAAGTCCCGGTCCTGCTATACAGTCCTCTATGTTCTCGATGTATTGTTCCCACGTCAGCCCTTGCACCTCCGCAAGGGTGGGGCAAAAGACTGGGCACTCCATAGCGCGGCTGCGCGCTGAAACCCTTCACTGGCTCTTAAAGTGTATACAGCATGTCGCCGTGGAATTTGAGGACCTTGGAAGTGGCCAACATATCGACAGTTGTGGGCGCTCGGGCTGCTTATGCACTCAACGTTCTCACTCCATTCTCATCAGGCATAATATCGACCCAGATTTTACGCCAAACGTAGTAGTGATCATACAGGAAGGCACACGGGGTATGCGGCCTAACTTCCGAGAGCACTCGTTAGGTACGGAGCCGCGACGATTGCACACTTCAGCACATGGCCAGCCTCCCAGGTTGATACTATACGATTAAGTGCAAATTTGAGCGTTCGATTGGGTGGTGATAGGGTGTGTCGGCGCGTCGGCGCTTGCAGCCCAAGGGCCACAAACCAGGGTTTCATTCTCCTGCCCAGCAGAAGGGGAGCAATCCAGTCTCCCGCCACAGCTAACGTTCAACAGAACCTCACATGACAGGCACTAAATCAAACTTGTTGGGCTGCACAGTAATTGTTCGGACGCGGTGGCCGGGCGAAGTTCCGGAGCGGAACACAATGGCAGGAGCCACGACAAGTGACGTATGCCGCGATCTGCAGTTCTAGTCCTCGTACATATCAGCTTGCGTTGAAGCTCCGGAAGTAGGAAGGCAGCGCCAAACTGCACTTCACCTCACCGCATCGCCACCACAGAGCGTAATTCAGCCACGAATAGCTTCGGCTAACATCATCCATGCTACTGCCTTGAGCGCGATAGACGCACTGCGTACAAGCATGATGCGTGTCGCGCTGGCCCTCCTCCTGTTGACTGGCGCTGTCACTGCGACAGCCACGTCTGCGGAAGCTTCCGAGAGCACCACTTCAGGTCCGGGAAACCCCGCAACAAGCCCAGTTGTGCTGGACCGAGTGCTCAAGCGCATAGCGTCGCAGGCGGACAGGTGCGCTGCGCTTTCCCTCCCCGCTGGCCCCCAACGGCCCCGGTGCCCCCAGCAGGACCGAGCCCCCACGTCCTGCGTGTGCTCAGTGGCTTTCACCGCATTGAGGTCCTATCACAGGCGACGGCCGTGCATTCCACGGAGAACACTTCGTATCTAAGCTTGTGCACTTTCGTTCGTACCGTTCTTGTACGGCACTGCAGTTACGACAAGGACCTGTCGGACCTGGTGGCCTTCCCGTCCGTCTCTGCGCTGCCCCAGCACGCACAGGACCTGACGGCAGCTGCGGACTGGCTGGCGGAACGCCTACGTACCGCCGGTCTGCAGGTAAGCACGACAGTGCGTAGCACAGGTAGCAACCACAGCGACGCATTTGGTGAGGGGTGCATTGCACCTGGAGCATCCTGGCTGTTCGACTGAAGCCTGCGGGTCTGGGGGCTGCGGGCGCGGCTTGTAAGCCATGTACATGTCAACATATGCATTGCCGGCATGCCCCTGGGGTGACCAGCCCCTACTGGCAGCTGCCACCCAGTTGAGGCTTCCGGCGAGCGTGTTGGGGTCCATGGGGGTGCATGAGCATGCATGCGTACAGCCCTTCGGCTGCCCAAGTCGCTGGCACCATACCATCCCTCTGTAACGATGCATTCCTTTGTCCGTCTGTTGCGACGCTTGCCAACCGCTTGTGCGACTGCACGAACAGAAGGTGGAGGTCCTGCCAACCGAGGGACCCCAGCCCGTGGTGTACGGCGAGTGGCTCGGCGCTCGTCCTGCTGCGCCGGGCGCTCCGGAACCGCCCACCGTACTGGTGTACGGGCACTATGACGTGCAGCCCGTTGACCCGCTGGATGAGTGGGAGTCGCCACCGTACGAGGTGCGTAGAGGTGTGGTACGAACCTGTTGGGCAGTGCTCCAGGGGCAGCATGGGGCCATCCGTTTGCATCTACGGGAAGCGGTCCACTGTCTTTATGCCCGCATGTGGCCAAGCTTATAGTACATACCGTATGGTGTGTTGCGTTACATACAAGGAATACTACGGCGCAGGTGGTAAAGCGTGACGGCTACTACTACGGTCGGGGTGTAGACGACGACAAGGGGGGACTGCTGGAGGCGGTGCAGGTGGGTTACGCGTAGCCACCGACCTACCCGGGGTAGGTCGTGATAGGGATGGGGAGGACCTGCATGAGTTCTAGCCCGCGATGCCAGGAGTGGGCTTGTTCGTGGTTTGAAGGTGTGTGGACTGTGCGCCCTGGAACCGAGGCTGCGTCAGTGCTAGCGACCGCACCCGCCAGCAGCTGATGATGGGGCGCGAGACACTGACGCTTACGTGCACGTGTCGTTGTTGCCAGTCACCAGCTGTAACTCACACCGATTCAAACAGTTTTCAAGTAGTTATTAATGATGACCGAATGCATGGTGCACAACTGGCCTCAGGCGGTGGAGGCGTGGCTTAATGAGGCCGGTTCGCTACCGGTCAACGTCAAGTTCCTGCTGGAGGGGCAGGAGGAGGTCATGTCCCCGCACCTCACCGCCTTCCTGCACAAGCACAAGTGCGTTACAGGCCGCCTAAGCGGGCGACATTTTACGAGCACACCAATTGCTGTGTCGCAAGGGCAGGGGCAGAGCACTCATTCTCTCTCTTGCCAAGAGTCTTGGGAACCGGTATGTAGGGCTGTGTTTTCAGGCGGGTTGTTATGTACGAAGGCAGGGAGGAAGGCAGGATGCACTTATTACCCCTAGCACACACCTAGGTGCCAAAACCTTCCATGCGAAACCTGGTGGCCTTTGCTCACGGCTATGCTGCCGGTTCCCAGTGGCCAACGTGACCGCTTTGCTACATATACACAACCCAACATACGCGGCACCGCACGGCAGGGTACGGGTTGCCCACCACACCCACCTTGGTCTCGGTACCTGCATTGTAGTATGCTAATGTATCCCCGCAACTGCAACTCTACCCACACCTTGGTCTCGCCCACTGACTGGCCAGACTCACGGCCCCAGGCACACAGCCAACCAACACGTGCGCATCTGATCGCTGGGAGTTGCCCCCTACTAGGGAGCGGCTGCTGAGCTTGCGCGCCGCACGCACGTTGGTCTCGCCCAACGGCCGGCCAGACTCGCGGCCCTGGGCACACGGCCAACCAACACGTCTGCGCCCACTCGCTCGGGAGTTGCACGCCATTAGGGAGCGGCTGCTGAGCTTGCGCGCCACATGTTGGTCGTCTCGCTTGACGGCTTGTCGCCTTACGGCCCCGGCCACACGACCAACCAGTCACGCACTGAGTCCGCCCCCTGCTTCGCCACCACCACATGCCGCAGGGACCGGCTGTCCGCCACCCTGGCCCTGTCAGCGGACGGAGGCCAGCCGGCGGCTGACCAGGGGGGCATCTCCCTTGGCCTCAGGTGGGTTGCGGTTGGTGGATTGCGGTTGGTTGGTGGGCCTCGTCATCGCTGCTTGGCTGCTTGACGCCTCGCTCGAGAAGCATGCCAGGTGCATCGTGGTGTGTGCTGCAAGCCGGTTGTTATGGTGGAAAGGCGCAGTGCAGGCGTCCTGTGAAGTTGTCACAGGCAGGCGTGCATAGCGTGCCACGCCCGGCCGTGGGAAACGAGCATGTAGTATCTCACGCCAAACAGACACACGCACGAGCTGTCGTCTTGACCCCTGTACGTGCGAAAGCAAGCACGTCTCCTGATGTGCTTGCTGCACGACCCCAGCTGCTTCTGGCCCTCCACCAC
>BQMZ01000043.1:0-149726 GCA_036984285.1 Chlamydomonas sp. KOR1 | reverse complement strand
AGCTGAGCCTGGCGGCCAAGAGCACCCTGGAGACGGCGTGGGGTGGTTCGGCGGCGGCGGGCGGCGGAGGCGGAGGCGTGGCTGGCGGGGAGGGCGAGGGGGAGGAGGAGGGCGGGAGGGGGCGGAGGGCGGGGCCGGAGGGAGGGGGCGCGGGGGCGTACGGCGGGGGAGCGGCTGTGGGAGGCGGCGATGGCTTCAGGTGGCGGGGGCAGGGCAAGCTGATCGCGGAGCTTGTCAAGCTGATGGTGGGTGTTTGGGCATGCGGGGGAACAAAGTACCAGTACTGCGACATGGCGGTAGGAGGCAGGCGGGGGGCAGGGCATGTCCGTTGTAGAAGTCTGGGTAAAGTTGGGATGTGCCGTTGTGTTGTTCTTACATGCTTGCGCCGCCTTGTGCTCGTATCCAGCCACCGGCACCCGCCGTTCGGGTTAGAGCTGGCCTTTCGTTGCATTTGCGCTCCTGGTGCTGAACCCTTGTCGGTGCTAACGTTGGCTGCGCTCTTTTCCCACCCACCCGCCCACAGTGTCTGTTTGCTGACATTTAGCGTACCAGCGACCAGGATGGCCCCTATTCTCATTCCCACTGCCCCCTCCCCGTCCCTGATTTTCCCCCAGGTGGAGCTGTCCAGCGACCCCCAGGCGGCGCTCAAGGACCTGGCCAAGGAGGTGCTGCCGCGCGTGCCGCAGGGAGGGGGGCCCAAGGTGCGGCGTGTCAGGCAAGGGGACTAGGCCACGCGCAACCGTTGCGCAATTGCCAAGGGGCCCTGCAGTACGGGTAGCCACCCCTGTCAGCCATGCATCTTTGGCATCGCAGGGCCGCGGCACCAGGACGTTTCACAAATGCAACCTTTGCGCTGTAGCCAAAGGGGGGCTCGTCTTTGTAACGCCTTACTTACCTACATCACAACTAGCCTCACGTGCGCTGTCCGTCTCCCGCCCTGCAGGGCCGCGGCGCCGCCGCCGCTGCCGCCGCTGCGGACGCGGATGGCGGCGTGGAGGGATACGCGGCATTGATCCCCGCCACCCTGCCGCACTGGTGCGAGGGCCGTTGCTGCTTCTTGGTCACCATACTAGCTGCAGTGCTCAGCTGTCTGTCCACGTTCATTGTTTCAGCTGCCTTGCAACGGCTATAGCTCATGCAGCCTGGTGCTTCACGGGGCTACCGGTATGCTTGTCGTCTCAACCGCTTGAGTTCGGTGTTTGGTGTAAGCATGCCTCACAATTGCCATGCAGGTACGGCGCCGCCTTCGATCTGCTGAATGAGCAGTGGACGGCGCACTGCCGCCGCATGCGGGCGGCCGAGAAGCGGGTGCTGGGGGACAAGGAGGTGCGCGGGGTGGGCAGTGTGGGGCGGGCAGTGTGCTAGAGGGGGAGTGTGCTAGGGTGTGTGTGCTGCGGAGCAAGGAGATGGGGTGGGGCGGAGGAATACGGCAGTTGGTTGGAGGAGAAAGTGCATGGGAAGGAGGTAGGTGCGGTGAGCAGTGTGGTGGAGGTTCGTGTTTGGGATGGGTAGTGTGGGGGTGGGGCGTGCTGTGGTGGGGATGGGGTAGGCGTGTTCGGCCCGGAGGTGGATGACTTGCGGCCGTCAGCCGTACGCCCAGTGTGAACCGACATGTGGCGGCAAACTCCTGCACGTGTCCATCCCATCCCATCCCATCCCTTGTGTCCATCCCATCCCTTTCATGCGGAGCTGGTCTGCACTTCCTGTGTTACTGACAGCTAATACAGTGTATCCAAGTGAACTCGGATAAATTGTACTCCACCCCCAGGAGACGCAGCTGGTTGCCACGGGCTGCTCCTGCGCCGAGGTGTTCCTGGCGCTGCTGGAGCTGCTGCGGCCGCACCACACGCGCCTGCCGGTGGCCAACCTGGCCGTCAAGTGCGGAGCCAAGTTCGTAGACGTGAGTGGCGCCTGATGGCGCTGATGCCATGGTTGTTTTCAACACGAATGTGCAGGCACGCCACCTCGTCGCAGCTGGCACCTTACTCCCTTACTCCATCTCCCTATGGCGCGCGGCCACTCACAATCGCCTTGGCAAGCATCTCGTCCGCAACGCACTGCACCTGCACTGTGTGCAGGTATTGACCCAGGGTTGACAATTCCATGAACACCCGTGTTACATGCACATCCCAGCACACACACCCTTGACCATGACCTGGCCTCACAAACGTCAAACGTGAGCCATGTTGGCCACATGCCTGCACGTGCAGGAGGTTCGGTTCAGCATGACCGCATCGCGCCCCGTCCCAAACCCAGCCACACCCTGTTAAATTCACACATCCCGTTACCCACACCGTTAGCCCACACACACCGTTTCGGCCACACCCACCCCAGTAACCCGCACACCACACCCCGTTAACCCACAAACACTTTGAACGCCTTCATCCCACCCGCAGGAGCTGCAGCGCAGCACCGGAGCGTGGCGCGGGCTGTGGTCCTCCCACGAGTCCTCCATCCGCCGCACCATCCGCACGCTGCAGAAGGGCACACGGCTGCTGCTGGCGCTGTGCGCGGAGGCCAAGGAGAAGGGGGCAGTGGGCGTGGCGGCAAAGGTACGGCGTGCGCCCATGGACCCTACACCCCTGCAGCGCGCTCCACCGAAGTCCCGAGAATCTAAGCTAGCTGATGGCCGAGCCCAAAGACGCTTGGCGATGGGTTAAACCACGTGCGCTGCCTTGGGGACTGGATTCTCGCATGCGCCCCTCCCCAGGTGCCCAAGCTGAAGCTGGCGGTGGAGCGGTTCGTGATGATGATGCGCACCATGTTCCACGAGGTGCGCCGGCGTGCATGGGTGTGCGTGCAAGCATGTGTGTTGGCGGTGTGTTGGCGGTGTGCTGACGGTGGTGAGCACCAGCACCAGCACACCACAAGTGATGATGCGCACCGTCTTCAATCGCCAGTGTGTGTGCGTGCATGTGTCCTCACAGTGTGCTACCAACCCTGTGTGTGCGTGCATGTTTGTTAGCAGTGTGCGAGCCGTCGTGAGCACCACCCTACCCCACAAATGAAACGCGCATCATACTGCACAATGTCCGCCAGCTCGAGCGTGTGACAGGTATAAGCTCCCGTGAGTGCTAGCATCACGACGTGCGAGCGTGCACCCCTGCCTTGATGAGACGCGCAACAGTGACTCACCAAGTAGCAGCATGCATTCGCTCCATGACAATGATTTCCGCTGTTTGATTGTTTGATTATTTGATGATTGTTTCAAGCATGGCACGCATTCATGACGTTTGTTTCTGCTGTCACACACGGCTGGCACAGATGGGCGAGGCCGGCGGCATCCGCATTGCGCACCTCAAGAACAAGGACATCCACGGGGAGGAGCTGCCGTCACAGGTGGGGTACACCGGTCAGGGAGGGAGGAAGGGCGGGGGAGACCCGACGCAGTTGGCGACCTTGCATCCTTCACCACATCCCTTAGCCTGAATCGTGAACCAGGGCAGGAGTACAGAAGCCGTATCCATCATAGCCGTGTCCAAGCCTCCAAACCAGCCCTTTACATGCGTTTTATGTGTTACTGATTATGCGGTATGCTCACGGTGTTGCTGTTAATTCAGGCGTACCAGGACGACCTGTACGGAGGGGGTCTGGATGGCGACGGGGAGGAGGAGCCGGAGGAGGAGGAATTGGGGATGGGGGTGGAAGGGGAGGAGGGGCTCGGCGGTGGAGGTGGTGGGGCGGCAGCCGCCAAGCGGAAGCGCAAGCCCAAGGCAAAGAAAGCGGGTGTAGGAGGCGGGGAGGAGGGGGATGGGGAGGGTCAGGCGCCCAAGGTAAAGAAGGCGAGGGGGAAGAAGGCAGCGGCTGCAGGAGAGGAGGGGCAGGGGGCAGGCGGCAGTGGAGGAGGGGGCGGGAAGGGAGGGAGGGGCAAGAGGGCGGCGGCGGAAGAAGGGGAACAGGAGGCGAAGGGGAAGCGGGCAAGGAAGAAGAAGGGGGCAGCGCAGGGTGGGGAGGAGGGCGTGGGGGGTGATGGAGGGGCGGGGCCGTCGGGGGCCAGGGCTGGGGGCGTGAGTGAAGAGCAGGAGGGTTACGACGGGGAGGGCGAGGGGGAGCAGGTGGATGGAGGTTACGGCGGCGGGCAGGGGCGAGAGGAGGGTGAGGAGGAGGGGCAGGAGGGGGCAGGGGAGGAGGCCGAGGGGGAGGGCGAGGATGATGACATGTATGGGGAGCTGCATGGGGGCGGCGCGAGGATGTTTGGCGACGGGGGGTACGGGGATGAGGATCAGGAGGGGGCGGTGGAGGATGACGAGGTGCCGCTGTGAGCACCGGGTGCGTCACCTTCAGGTGTTGCCGCACCTGAGCTTTGCTGCTGTGGTGTGTGTGTGTGTGTGTTGGGTGCGCGCCGACATGCGCCCAGACACTGGCCCTGTGCACCGTTTCGAACCGACTGCCGTACCAGCAGGGGCTGGGTCGGACCACCGGAACTTTTTACCACCGCAGGAGGGCTAGGGACTGGGGGCGAGGAGGGCATGCTGCTTGCAGCTTGCAGTGTCGACGGACCTGTTGTTCCGCACTCAGTCGCTCACTCGTCATCCCAGCACACCCTTGACTGCAAGTATTCCCTTTTTCCCATTTTTTCATCGTGTCATGAAGACCCCATTGCAAGAAGACTCCAAATTGCCGCATTATGCTGAACAACTGACCCTGCTGCCGTGCTGTTTGGTGTTTGTTCCTACGCCTGCCCTGCAAACCTGCTGTAACACACGTGTCCGCGTGCTGGAGTGGTGGCACCTGGATGATAAGCTGCTGACGAGCGTGTTTGCCCTTGGTGGAGCCTACATTGCCCTGCCTTCTGTCGTGTGCCATGCTATTTGGCTTCTTGTGTGAGGGCCTTTCTGGTGTGACATGGCGGCGGCTTGTGGTGCTTTTGGAGGGCTATCTCGTTGCGCTCTCTAAGTGGTGGGTCGTGGGTGTGGCACGACACCAGACCGCCTCGACCAGGCGAGGCCCCTTGTAGTAAGCTGAGCCAGGCTGAACCCAGCCGTGCGGTATGGGCGCGACCGGATGCCCCTCTGGGTGGCGGGCCCATATTCCCATTCGTTGCGCGCTTGCGGGCCCTCTACCCTGGGCAGAACGGGAGCAAGCAGTCAGACCCTGTATGCGCAAGTATTCCCAACCACGCTCCTTTAATTGCAATCAACAGTCGTGGGCAGGTGGCCACAGGCACGCGGCATTGTGAGGGTTATGGGGACACCAGGGGATGGCACGCACCACACCACAGGAGGCAGGGGAGGAGTACGCAGGTGACGCACACAAGATTTGGGGGACCAGACATCGCGTTTGCCGGTATGCTACATGCTCTCTCAGGTGTCCCCTCATCACGTAAAACGTGCGTCACACGTCATGCTGCATGGGGGCGCCCCATGCACGGATGGGAGGCTCTTTTGTCTTTGCGAACAGGGTCATATGCTGACAGCTTTCTTAAGTTTGTAAACGAAAATGGACATCATTACAGAGTCAGACCTTAACAACTGCCTAAAGCAGCTGGAGTCGTCCAGCAAAGCGGCTTCCGATGGCGATAAAGCAGAAGTGTCCCGGATGCTCGATGTACTTAAACAACTCCAAAAACATTCCGTGACTGCTGATCTACTAAAGCGAACAAATGCTGGTAAGCGCTTGAACAAGTTTTGCAAGCACTCGGTTGAGTCGGTGTGCGCAGCGGCCAAAGCGGCGGTGGAGTCATGGAAGCAGTGCGTCAAGCAGGAGCAGCAAGGGGCGGACAATGCGGAAGCTGGGGCGAACGGGTCGCAGGACGCAGCGGGGCGAGACGACTCGGCGCCATCCGCCTCTCGTGGGGGGCAAGGGCCAGGCTCTGGAGGGCCCTCCGGCACCCCCCGCGGGCCCTCTGCAGCTGACGGCAAGTCGTCAGCTCCAGGGAAGGGCGGTGCAGCGGAACCGCCTGCGCTCTCGTCCGCTCGCAGCAGCAGCGGCAGCCTAGGACCCTTCGTCGTTGACCCGCCCCGCTGCGGCAACGACACACGGGACAAGGTTCGGACCATGCTCGCGGAGTCGCTATCAGTCGGGTACACCTCGGGCTCTGGAGTGCAGTCGCCAAACCAGCTGGCCGCGGCCATCGAGGATGCGCTGCATGACCTGTTTAACGGGGTCAACGCGGAGTACAAAGCCAAGGCGCGATCGCTGAACTTCAACCTTAAAGACGCCAAGAACCCGGACTTGCGGGAGCGGGTGCTGAGCGGCATGGTCCCGCCGGAGCAGCTGGTGCGGTTGACCGCGGAGGAGATGGCGAGCGACGAGCAGAAGAAGAAGAACAAGGAGCTCAAGGACTTCCTGGCGAAGGAGGCCACCCGCGGGCAGAACACCCAAGCAAGCACGGACATGTTCCAGTGGGTCTTGGGGTGGAGCGTGGGCAAGGGGTCTGGCCACTGGTTGCAGGTAGAGTGAAGCCTGCCTTTGCGTTGAGTGGGTTGGTGAGGCCGCGGCGGCGCTCGGGGCGGGGGCCTGGGCAGGGCCTGGCAGTTGGTGTGGGGCGCTGGCTGTGAGCAAGGCTTTACCGTCGGCGGTCAGGGTTGTGTTTGGGGCCGGCGTTATGTGTCAGGGGGTTGGTAGGGACTGCCACGTGGTAGTCGGTTCAGGGTCACCTGTGGGAGGGGCCCTGCACGTGGGGGCCGGGGCTGCACGGCACTGGCACACGTGCCTTGAGAGCCCGAGGGCAGGGACAAAGGGCGGGGCGAAGCATGGTTGCAAATCGGGTTTGGTTTTGGCGTGTGGTTGGGTGCCAGTGGGCCGACAGGGTGTGGAGTAGGGTTAGGCACATGGGCGTCGGTGCCTTGGGTACAAGGCAAACACTGTAGACTGTCTGTCGCGTGTGGAGCCTTGTGGGTAGCTGCGCCGTAGGCACACACGGCATCCAGCCGACATCGGCATGACTCACCCACCCAACCGGTGCCCTTGTGTTCCCACTCTTGCCCTCCAGGTGCGGGCGCTGCAAGCAGCGCAAGTGCACCTACTACGTACGTCCAGGCTGGGAGGGAAGCAGGGGGGAAAGTTGAGGGGCCGGACCGGGTGCTGACCACAGTTGACGGCAGTAGCAGCTGGTGTTGATGGCAGCTGTCCCTTGCGCCCTGTACGTCTGCCGCGCACCCGTGTTGCAGCTCTAAGGTCCCTAATGAACCCGGGGACATTGGGTATTGGAACGCAACAGTCTACGCGGCGGTTCCTATGGGCAAAAGCAGGAATGTCCCTCTTGCACTTCGGCAAGTTCACTGCTCTGCAGCTGCCATGGCCTTGAAGCACCGCCCTCCCATGTGCACCGTCCGCAACTCCTTTTGGCCGCTTCCTGACCCCATTGCCCCTGCTCGCCCCAACGCAGCAAATGCAAACCCGCTCTGCCGATGAGGTGAGCGGTGAGGGCTGCACGGTGTGTGGGTGACGCGCAGGCGGCCGCTGAAAGCTTACCGTGCCGTGCCTTGGGGTGTAGGGGCATGGAACACCTGCGTACTCGCTGACCACTGCTACGGGTGCAGCACTGACGCTGAATAAACGGCGCTCCTGCTTTCCACGCATGCAACGCACAGGTGCACCATGCGCATCGTGTAGGTGCACGGTGTGCCTGTGCAACCGCGTCCTCACGGTGGCCTTCTTCCCACAGTCCTCCGTTGGATGTGATGTCACGTCGCCATCATCTGGGGCGTGCATGTGGATGCCTCTTGTGGCCCTGTGCTCACCGCACGAAACTCATCGTGCCCCTGCTGCCTCTGTGTTGTACTACCCGTGCCTCCCTAACCCACGCACAGCCCATGACCACCTTCGTGACGTGCATCAACTGCGGGCAGCGCTGGAAGTTCTGCTGAGGTGCAGCTCCGCACGGCAGCGGCAGCGTGCGGGCTGGGGCACGTGGCTGGAACGGCTGGTGGGGCGCCGCCACAGCCTGGCAGGATACTGCTGTAGCGGGGCTAGGGGGACAACAGGGTTGGGAAGGGGAGCCAGTGGGGGGCTGGGTTGGTGCATGGGTTTGGGATGACATGGAACTGGGTGTCGAGCATGTGCGGCATGGCTGCCTGGTGGTTGGGGCTGTGCTTTACCACGTGCCCAACACACATTGATGGCACATTTGATTGCTGGTTACCAGGGGTTTGGAGTGCATGCTCGGACCGTTGTGGGCAGGGAACACGGAAGCGTGGGGCCATAGATGAGCGGTAGGGCCGAGACGAGGGCGTGCAGTTACACGTACTTGTTGGCGTGTAGCGGTGACTCTCGTGCTGTGACGGCCTGTGCGCAGCTGGTCAATGGCGACAAACTTTTCGGATGTGTTGGTGACTGTGACGGTGACATCTTCATTCTGTGGTGGACTGTCGGGCAGTTGGTCGATAGCGACTTTGCGGGCGAGGGTGATGGTACGCTTGACGGACAGCTGCTGCGTATGCAGCAGACGTAAAATCCTCTACCTGGAGGGCTGGCGGCGGCGATACACGTTCCGGTAGCCAAGGCAAACACACTTGCTTGACCGCTTTGCGTAGTGGTTCTTATTGAATGGTTTTACAGTTTTGGTCCCCTTCCAGAGCCCAGCCCCATCCCGCTCGAAACACAGAGCTGGTCCCGGCCATTAGGGACACGGGGTTTCCCACCCCTCTCGCTGTACGGAAAGGAGCGACAAGCTCCATAGAGTCCAGGCCACGAGAGTCCAGGCCACGACGGTTCTTGCTTTGGTTCTCTATTGTCAGTACTTGCCAAGCCTGCTGTACTGCAAAGTTTCGCCGCTTGCACAAGCGCCCTGCACTCCTGCTGCTGTCTCCGCGTGCCTGGCCTTGGGTTTGTGGCAACTCATTGATGCTTGGCTTGTAACCCGGATCATGGCCAGATACCTGGTTGCAATCCAGATGCACCGGTGTGTGCAGGCACAACCGCGTGGCCGTACACGACCGGGGGGGATCGGGGGATGCATGCATGTCCACCTCCGAGGCGAGATTGGCCCGTTCAGTGTTCCGGTCTTCGACAATATTACGAATTTTCCGGCCGGCGAGGCCGGATTTTAGAATTTTTTAGGCCAAAATTGTAAGGGAATTTAGAATTTCCTTACAATTTCCAGCCAAAATTGTCAGCAGTACTTCGACAATTTCGGAAAGCCTGGGGCCATAATTGTAAGCAGCTCCGGGGGACGCGACGACCTTTGCTGTCACCGGCTTGGCGTGGGCGATGGGTATGCATCGTACATGGAAGTTACGCGATTTACAGCTAGCAGTGGATGGCGGTGTTGTGAGTTACGGCGCTTGCTGCCAAACCACAGCTTTAGACCCTGTTGCTTGGTCAGTGGACAGACGCTGTGATGCATGAGAGGGGGCGGTGCAGGCAGGCACCTACGCTTCCTGAGATATTGATGCTGCTGGAGGCCTACTACTGGCCTGGCGTCTTGGGGCAGGGCTTTGCGTACGAGGATTTGAGGTACGCGTAAAGCGCGAGGAAACCGTGTGGGCGTCAGGGAAGCACGGAAACGAGTTTGGGGTCAATTTGCTGCTTCGATGCGTGTAACATTGGGGGGTCTGGGGGGCTTGCCCCCCAGGAAAAAAATTCTGGCTTACAATTTTTACCGCCAAAATTGTAAGCAGTACTGAGACAATTTTTGGGACGGAGGGCCCAAAATTGTAAGCGCTTAGGATTTTGTACTGAAGAAGACCGGAACACTGGGCCCGTTACTGAGATGAAAACTGCTGGGTGGGTGGCTTGGGTATACCATAGGGGGCCAGATGAGCACCGGTCCGGGCCCAGATGAGTATGGGGTGGGGGCCCAGATGAGTGCGGGGGGCCAGATGAGTCCCGAGACACCCGCCAGATAAGTGCAGCAGGGGAGGCCAGACTCATACGGCGTTGTCACCCGTACTCATACCGCGGCAGGCCGGCAGCCACGATATGCATACTTGAAAAACATGAGTGACACGCTCCGCGGCCGTGTGAACCGCTATGTCATCCCTCTGTGTTGCGCGCGTCAGAGCATGGTGATGACGCGGGTGCAGGGGCACGAACAGGGCATGAGGGCAGGGGCATGGGGGCGTTGTGCGAGCGCCATGGGAGCCCATGGTACGGGCATGTCCTGCACCTCCTCCCTTGCTCGTCAGTCTTCACCAGCTTGCTGTTAACATGGCCCTTTGGTTTGACCACGTTTGACACCTCCAACGCTGGGGCAGACGCCACTGCGGTCTCGGGCTTGAAGTTCGGAAGGGGACTCCCTCGTGTTCCGCATGGAGCGGACAGGTCGAGGGCAGGTTCGCTTTTATGCACGCTGAGTTCCCCACATTTACGCTTAAAATTCGCTTATTAATAGTTTACTTAACGCGAAACCGACTGTGACCTATCAACAGCTTGCGCCGGCGCCAAGTCCACAGGCCCTAGTGTACAGTAGAGTGGCTCCGGCTGCTGCATAAAGTTCCCAGTGCATAGTAGCCATGGCGCCGGAGCCCGTGCAGCCTACCGTCGATGAGCTTGAGAAGCGCGAGGAGGACGAGTACCGCACCGGGCCTCTTTCCGTGCTAACCCAGAGCGTCAAGACCAACGGGCAGGTTCTCATCAACTGCCGTAATAACCATAAGCTTTTGGCCAGGATCAAGGCCTTTGACCGGCACTGCAACATGATCCTCGAAAACGTCAAGGAGATGTGGACGGAAATCCCGAAGACTGGGAAGGGGAAGAAGGGCTCGCGGCCTGTGAACAAGGATCGCTTTGTCAGCAAGATGTTCCTGCGCGGCGACAGCGTCATCATGGTGCTGCGGAACCCCAAGTAAGGGGCAGGCAGCAGGCGGTGTCACTTCAGCAGTTCAGTCGAGTGGAGGGCTTCCGTCGGTATGTGCGCAGCTGGTCGATGGAGGGGCCACAGCCGCGCGCTGGAGGGGTCTGGCGGTGGGGTGAAACTCGTTGGGTTGGAAGCAGCCTACGCAACACGTGGCCCGACCGTGGCCTTGCCTGGTTTTCATGGGGGCCTGTAGGGCACGCTCGGAGCAAGAGGGTGTGGCTGCTGCACGGCAGACCCATTGCATGGTTGATTGACTTGTGCTCACCAACTCTGCAGATGCAGAAGGTCGCTGTGGCAATGCATGGCACCCTTGTGCGGCACGCTGGTGGATGTGCAAACTGAGGCGCATGTAGATGCGGGTAAAGGCGCATGTAGCATGTGTGACGGGCGTGCAGGTGACTGGCCTGGGCCCGTGCTGGGAGACAGGGCTCTGTTCCGTGTGGCGTGGAGGGAAACACGGCCAGGAAGTCGCTGGTGGGCAGCTGGACACTGTTGGTGCCCCGTTGAGGGCAGTTGCGGCGCGCAAGGATGCGTGGATGCCGTGACGGCGTGTAACCTAAAGCATTGTGGACTCCACTGTGGTGGGCTCTGACTGCCGCCGGAATCCACTCGCCATGGCGCGGGACGGTGTGTGGGAGGGTCCTGGTGTACAGGGCGGTACAGCGGTACGGGGCTCGCCTGGAGCCTTGAGCTAGGTGCGTGCCTGGTGCTTGCAGTGCAGCAGCGTCATGTGAATGTACATCAGGACCGTTCAGCAACTGAGGCGCCATTGTTGGTGTGCAGCTTGTACCATGGGGAGGGTGGGGCGCCAGCAAAGCAGCGTGCCCTCAGCAGCACGCCCCTCCGAACGTCGTCATGCACAGACCATGGGCCATGTCAGTCAAATTGGGCCTGTGTCGTTGACGCAGTGGTCACGGTCCCGTTTCCAGTGCCCCGCAGCGGGATGTAAAGTTGCCAAGGTACCGTATGCGGCTACTGCGGGGTTGTAATGCTGCCAGGGCACGCAGCTGGGACTGGTGTGGATTAGAGACCAGGGGAGGCAAGCTGAGCCGAACGGAAGTTGGCGGCGTTCCCTCTTGTCAGCTCTTGTTGACGGGCTGAACTTTGGTTGACAAACAAATGCCATGGGCTGGGGTGGGCCCACGCCCGGGAGTCCATCGGGAGTGGTCGGGAACACAAGGCAAGCGGGGGCGTGGAGGTTTCGGGCAGCTGCCTTGACACCTAGGCCTTTTCGCTCTGACCAACCGTTGTACCGTACGTAGCGACCTAAGACTTGCCTCTCGCCTAAAATATATTGTGACTTTGCATACGTCGGTTCTGTTCCTATGCTTGACATAAGTGCTTAAAGGATGCGGGCGTTCTTTCTCCTTATGGCCCTCTTGGGGTCCTCACACGCAGCGTTGCGTCCAGCACTGAGTTGGACCCCAAGCAGCTATCCGAACCCGATGAAAGATATTGGCAGATGCGGCCGGGGACGTCAGAGCTGGATTTGCGACCCAGGTTCGACAGATGGGGTGTTGGGAAATCGCCCTAACAATAGCAGACGCGCTTTGGCATTCTGTCTTGCTTATCAAGCATGCGAATGACATGTTGAACCACCTCCATCCAGACGGAATCCTGTCGACCGAGAGTGCTAACGTTGTTGAGGGCGTCCTCAAGAAAATTTACGACGGTGATGTGCCCTACAAGACAGCACCATGCGGCAGCTCTCTGGAGGGCTCCCAGGTGTGTAGAGGCGCCGACATAGGGGCAATCGTGCCCCACACCCCCTATCCTATGCTCCTTGGCACGGCACACACGCCACAGCGCTTCGGGAACGAACCCTGCCCTCTGCGTCCACCTCCTCCCATCTGCGCACAAAAAGCCCTGCCCCCTTCAACCCCACCGTACCGTCGCAGTAACCCCCCTGCATCCAACTCCCCACCGCTCACAGCGAGCATGCACCTTCTTGTGGCCCCCCGTTGCCTGCTGTTGCAGTGCCCCTGCTGTGCCCAACCGTGCGCTGACCCAGTGCTGAATGCACGGGCACTGCACCACCTGGCTGATACGGAAAACACCCACCTGCTCATCCCCTCAAAGCATACTGCTCCTCCAACGCCCCTACTTGCCACCTTATCTCTGCCCTTGTCCTGCGGTACCCAATGGACTTTGCCGTTCGCACAAACCCAGATGCTCTGCACGCAGCGCGAGTCTGCATGAACGTCAGCTCCTGTCCGTTGGTACGGTCAACGCTCCTGTTTGAACCCTTCCTCGCACCACGCAGGCGGCTGCGGTGCGCATGCAGCACATGTCCTTTCCGTGCACCGCCACAGCGCAGGGCCACGCCACGCTCTGCAGCTGCTGTTGACCTCCCCTTGACCCCCTTTTTGCGGTGCCACCCGGCGCAGGTGGCTGTGGCGTTGATGCAACGCATGCAGTCCCCCGACGCCGCCACCGCCGAGCGGTTCGCCCGGCAGCTGCACGACGCGTGGGGCGTGGGCAACGCCGCCTGCGACAACGGCGTGCTGCTGCTGCTGGCCACCAAGGACCGCCAGGTGTACATCAGCGTGGGCAAGGGGGCCACGGACAGGTGGGCCATGCAGGGCGCTGATGGTGTCGTGAGTTTAAGGAGTGCGTGCGGTTTGGGCTGTCGGGTTAGGGTTAACGGGTGCGGCTGCTGCTGGAAGGGAGACCTGCAAGGGGCAAGGGAGGTGAAAGGCATTGGCGGGTGCGCAGGGCGTGAGAGGCAGTGGGGTAATGACTCTCCTTCACCGGTTGTATCCACGCGCGGGCAAGGGGGCCACGGACAGGTGGGCCATGCAGGGCGCTGATGGTGTCGTGAGTTTAAGGAGTGCGTGCGGTTTGGGCTGTCGGGTTAGGGTTAACGGGTGCGGCTGCTGCTGGAAGGGAGACCTGCAAGGGGCAAGGGAGGTGAAAGGCATTGGCGGGTGCGCAGGGCGTGAGAGGCAGTGGGGTAATGACTCTCCTTCACCGGTTGTATCCACGCGCTATTTGTATCCCTTACTTGATGCCTTTACGTACAGGCTGACATTCGACGTGCTGGGGAACATCATTGAAAGGATGAAGCCCAACCTGAGGGACAAGCGGTGAGGTTACGCGCCACGGCCTAGCTGCCTTTACTTCGTCCTGCAACTAGAGGCCGGTATCTGAAATGCACGCTGCGGGAGTGCACCGGTCCCGTCATGACGAGGCTGCGCGGGGCGTTGGGGCGCAAGCCCCTACGCCTGCCCACCAAAAGCAAGGGAAAGGGGGGCCTGCTCTCTGTGTCCCTCCAGCACACGGCTCGCACGGGTGTAAGTGAGCACAAGGGGCCAGCAAGGGCCAGAGGCGATGGACCGCGGACAGTGCCCCGCAGCCGGTGGGCGAGTTGTACGGGGTGGCATCCAGCTCGGCGGCACGTGCAGGGACACGCCGCATCCTGGGGCCACTCGGCAGCCGCCTCGCGTGCCTGCCATCTTCAATCAACATGTGCCAACCCACCTCCTGTGAGCACCGTATGACGCCGGGTGTCGCGTGCTTTGCCGTACAGGTTCGACGAGGCTGTGGAGGGCGCCGTGGTGGACATTGGTCTGGCGCTGGCGGGCAAGGCGGTGGGCGGCGGCGGGGGCGGCTGGGACGACGCCATCGGCTTCCTCATCTTCGCGGGGGTGGCGGGCGGCCTGGTGTTCTGGTCGGCGAGGGGGGAGGCGCGCAAGCGCAGGAGGTACCAGGTGCGTCGTGTTGGCTGGTGGGGCTTTCACACAGTGAGGGGACAGCATGGCGCGGTCGCACATGAATGCGGGAGTAGCACGCTCAGGTGGTGCAATCGTGTGCAACCCGGTGGGGTTGGGGCGCTGCGGAAGCGCAGGATATCCTAGGTGGCCGCCGGGGTAGGGGAAGGGGAGGAGGTGCCACGGAGGGGCAACGACGGTGTGGCTGCAAGGGCGGGCAGCAAGCACAGCAGGTCCACTAGGTGGGCGGCTGGGAAGCATGGGGTGGGTTACACGTGAGAAAGCTCGGCTGCGATGGTTGACGAGAGGTTGCGGCATGCAGCGGCTCGTGCGCGCGGTGTCACTGGATCCGGTCTGTGGCAAGCCGTCCTCGTGGGCTGTGACTGTGGGCCCGAATCGTGCTCGATTGCATGGTGAACAATGTGATTGCCTCACTCGCGTCTGCCCCCCCTGCCTGCCCCGCTTGTGTGCCCCAGGACTGCAAGTCCAAGCTGGAGAAGCTGAAGCGCGACCAGGCGGCGCTGCGCAACCACTCGTACAACCCCACCTCCTGCCCCGTGTGCCTGGAGGACTTCGAGGACGCAAACGGCAGCGGCAGCGGGGCCGGCGGAGCCGGAGGCAGCGGGGCGGATGGCAAGGCAGGTCGCGTGCGAGGGGCGGGACCGGGGCACACCGCTACGGGTGGCTGTGGAGGCCATGGGCCAGGTGTTGGGCCGTGAAGCGCGGGACCATGCCCCCCGCCGCACGGATAAGTAGCGTGCGACGGGTAGCATAGTATCCTTGTCCGCTGCACAGCGTGGGAGGGCGATAATCCAGTTGCTGTCCGCCCCAATGCACTATGCCTGTCCGCAGGAGGGTAGCTCCTCTGACGCCGCGCCTTCAGCGTCCGCACCCCTCAAGCCCTCCGACCTGGAGACGGAGGAGGAGCTCAAGCGGCCGCTCAACCCGCAGCCGCAGCCCACGGCGCCGCCGCTGATCACGGGCCAGCAGGCGGGTGGGGCGGCGGCGGCGGCGGCGGCCCAGGGCGAGGGCGCGCAGGGGCAGCAGGGGCAGGGACAGGGGAGGCCCCCACGGCGGCCGCTGGTGCTGCCGTGCGGGCACGCCTTCTGCGAGTTCTGCATCACGCAGTGAGTCGCGGGGGCACGGGCTGCCCGGTGCAAAGGCGTTGCACCGCTCTGCTGCTGGTCCTTGTTGCTCCGTCCGCACGTGGTGCTTGTCTCAGCACATGGGGCTGCCACTGGCCTCTCTGCCTGCACGCTTGCATGACAGAAGCCATGCCCGGGTGCACAAAGGCACTGTGTCCATCTACCAAGTGGCGAACACTTCAGTTTTCTACAATCACAACGGAACACGCCGCAGCGCCGTGTTCGCATGCCAGCTTCACGGCATGCGGCCTCCACACCGCACGCCCGCTGCTTTCCCCAAGCGCCGCCTCTCCTCATGTCCCCCCGCCATTGGGCTGGGTTGGTTCTTTTTGTATGCCTCATCACTGACCTCGGCGAGTTGCGTACTTCGTCGTCCTACCACCTTACCCTCCCCCATTCATCCCCAGGTGGCTGGAGCAAAAGAAGGTCACCTGCCCCATCTGCCGCCGCCCCATCGACGAGGACGATGCGCCAGACACCGCCGCCGGCCCCAACCGCCCCTCCAACCGCCCGCCAACCGCCAGCCCCAACGACCCAACCGCCAATAACCGCGACGGCGCCGCCGGGCCGTCCACCTCTTCCGGCGGGCCGCCCCGCGCCTGCACCGTGGACGACGAGGACTTGGGTGAGTTATGCTCCTCTCAACTGCGTCACAGCTTTAAATGAGTGGGTCCAGAGCCAGCCACTGTGGGACAGTCCGTACACTGGCATCAACCAAGGCAGTGGGCCTAGGGTGGCTTGTCTGCCTTCCTTGCCTCGGTCTAAGGAATGCTTGGCACATGGCAGTCATCCCAGCTCCACCGGTGCCGTTTCCCGTTCCTCCAACCTGGTCGAAATGCTGACCGTTCCATTTGTCACATGCCGCTCGTAGACGCGTACGGCAGCTCCACGAGCACCATGTACGGCACGAACGGTATGTACGGCAACGGCGGCATGGCGGGCGCTGGCGGCATCGGCATGGGCGCGGGCGCGCCGGGCGTGGTGCCGCGGCTGCGGCTGCGCTGGGGCAACCGGCGCCGCATGCGGGTGCACGACGACCTGCTGATGGCGGAGATGCTGTTCCGGCTGCGGCAGCTGCAGCGGCTGCACCCGGAGTACATCACGGAGGGCATGGTGCAGCAGTGGGAGGTGGACGTGCAGAACGGTGGGTGCGGGTGTGGCGGGTGCGGCGCGGTGGGTGCGTGTGTGTGTGTGTGTGTCGTACGGTTGTTACACTGCTACGCCGCTCCGCAGAGCCGGCTCACAGCACGGAGGCCCTGAAAGGGACCTCAAGGCAAGCGAGCGGCCCCCAAAATAAGGGCACGCCCCCTAGGCACACCCTCCTCGCAAGGGCGAAGAGCCACCCGAAAGAAGGCACAGGCGAGGCCACACGCACACAGCAGCGCGCCGCACCCAGGGCCCAAGCCTGGACGGAGCAAGAACAAAGAAAGGGACAACCACGCGGGAAAACCCTAGGCCCAGGCAAGCCGCCCGACCCCCTGCCGGGGTCAAAAGCACATTAGCGGCGCCACGCGAACAGCAAGCCCGACGGCCCCCCCAGGCAAAGAGCCCCCACCCAGCGCCCCTAACCCACGACCCCCTGCTCCCCCAGCCCAGACCCCAGAAACGCGCCGCAGCCAGCTGCTGAGCAGCGGCACCCACCCTGCACCCCCAACCCGGTACCCCCCCCCCCACCAGAGAGCCACAAGCCCGAGAAGAGCACAAGCACGCACGCCCAGCAGGCCACACCCCTCCGACTGTGCCCAGCAGGCCACACCCCTCCGACTGTGTGTGTGTGTGTCTCAGGGCTTGTGGGGCTGCAGCTGCAGGACGTATATGCCAAAAAGGAATTGTTGCACCAAGGCGGGGTAGATGCGCCGGCTAGTTGGGGTAGAGAGGAGGCCTTGGCAAATTGTTACCCTCCCCTTGTGGTTTTAAAAGCAACCGGCATTGGACTGTCCCTTTGCCCCACCATGTTCTCACGCATGGCGCCCACATGCACCTGCAGGCCGCGAGTTTTCTGCGCAGCAGCTGCGCGACTTCCAGCTGCGGGACCCCGCCACGCGGGCCAACCTGGAGGCCAGCGGCAGGCGGGGCGCAGGGGCACGGTTCGGGGGAGGCAGCAGCAGGGGCGGCAGCGGGAGGGGAGGCAGCTGGTGAGGGGCTGTGCAAGGAGTCACGGCAACAGCAGGGGAGGCAGCGGCAGGGAAGGCAGCTGGTGAGGGCGTGGGCGTGGAGGACCAGGGTGGCGGCGGCGCGGCGGTGGCGGCCAGCGGCCGGGGCAGGGGAGGCAGCGGGGCAGGGGGCTGTGCAGGGGGACAGATCAGCGGGCGGCCGGTAAAGTGGTCGACGTGCAAGGGGGCGGAGCGGGCAGTCCTTTTGTGTCTTGCCTGTGCGGCGGCTGTGGTGGCGAGGAGGCATCTCCTTGATATGACCCTGCGGCCCCTGGGGGGCTGACTGTGCGCAGTGCGTCCTTGGGGACGTTTCCGGGCGTAGACGGTGCACTGGGGAAAGAACGCGTGCGCTAGCGTGCGCGGCGGCGCGTTGTCCAGTGCAGTACTGCGGGCGTGTTGCACGCAGGTTACAAAGTAGTTTGACGGATTACGGAAGGGCAGCTTTGGCACAGTGGCAGCTCGCAGCTGCCTCGGCCCTTATGGTACCTTCCTGTAGCATTCTAGTCACGGTGGCAACGCCTGCCTCGGTCCTCCGTCGCTTCCTCGGTCCTCGTGATTCCAGTGCGCTGAGGACGTTTCATCCACCAGCACTGATGGCAGGCACAGGTGGGCAACACTGCTGCAGCGGCGGCTCGTGCGGCTGCGTCGTTTGTCGCGTGGTAACAGGGTGTCGTAGGAGCCGCTGGCTCTTGCATTGCAGCGCGAATGACTGTCGCTGATGGCATCGAGCGAGGACCACTGTTTGAACACACGTACTGGTGCCAAGTGGAGATGCGCTGGTGCTATGCAGGAACTGTGTAATTGCACTATCTGGCACTGAGGCCGATGGACTTTGCATGTGCAATAGGCCTCGGCCACCAGGTTGACAAGGTTTCGGTGCGGTTGTTGCGAACTCTAACACACGTGGCAGCTGACGCGGGGGCGCCGGGCGCTTGACTGGTGGATGTGGCACCCATTGCTGGCCCTATCATTGAGCAGGCGTCGAAACTCTTGATCATTCAAAAGTGCCTACCCTTGACTGTAGACTGCTAGGTTGGTAACGTGGTAAGCATACGTTTGCCGTCCCTAGTGGACGTCCTGGTGGACGTCGTACCGGAACACGCGGCCTCGAGGGCGAGAGCTTGACATCGAAGGCCGCCTAAGCTCTACAGCAATTTTCGATATACACCATGTGACAACTGATTGCCAAATGCACGCCGTGATCGCCAAGCTCCTCGCGACGCAAGGCGTGGTAATTCTCGATGGTGCCCAAGGCACGGAGCTGGAGCGGCGGGGCGTGGACCTGGCGGGGTCGCGTCTATGGAGCGCACAGCTACTGATTGACAACCCGGACCTTGTCCGCGAGGTCACGCTAGACTACTTACGGGCTGGGAGCGGTGAGCGTCGCAGTGCAGGCCACCTCCAGGATAGTTGTAACACACCAATGCATATTGCATCAAACACACTCTTTGTTTTGTCGCATAGAGCTTCAATGCGCGTGCGACTGACCCGCCGGACCGTTTCGGAGTCACCTCAAAAGGGCACAATACGTGTGCATACCAAACCCAAGGCAGCAGGCCCTACCAACCGCCTTCAGCGCCCCAGGGCCAGAGTGCAATCAACCTGCAAGCAATACCCCTAACCTGCAAGCAATACCCCTAACCAATTGGCGCTTACGTGGCACCGTTCACCCGTAAACCCTCGTGCCTCTACCTGGGGACCGCCCCATGGCCGTACCTGTAGACGTGACCAGCCTTGTAATCACTCGTGGAAAGGAGTGGGACTTCAAAATTGATAACAAGACATGAATCTGCATATTTACTCCCGACAGCCGGAACCCTCTCCTGGCGTCGCCAGCTACACCGTATTCTGCAGTGTGCGCTTTCATCCTGGTGCGCACCATAACAGACCGTGGCACCACCAACCTTTTTTCATATCCCCTGCCTCAACTCGTGCCTCCATATTTTTGCCTGTTCCTCCTCATGCTGCGCCCCCGCCTGCCCCTCCTCACCTGACCACCTGCAGACGTTGTCACCACCTTCACCTACCAGGCCTCCGTACAGGGCTTTGCGGCCGCAGGGGTGGACGCCCCCCGTGCGGCCCAGCTGCTCAACCTGGCCGTAGACCTGGCGCACCAGGCCAGGCAGGCGTTCCTGGAGGAGCAGCAGCAGCAGCAAGAGGGGCGGGAGACAGGGCAGGGACAAGGTAGGCAGGACGTTGGGAAGTGCGGAAGCAACCTTTTGGCAGCGGGAAGGCACGGCATGGGGGGCGGCAGCTTGGCCACGTGCGTGGGCACACCACCAGTCGCCTGTGGGGAATGGTCGGGGCTGACCGGGGCAGCACACTGAAGGCCGAGCACTGGTACACGGTCCCGTGTAGCAAGGCCAAGGCGTTGCCTGGATAGAGCACCGTCCAGGTCTGACGGTTTCGCCACGCGCCGCCCACATGTGGGTGCGGACTGTTGCTACAATCTTGTATGGCACTTGCAGCGCCTCAACCTGGGTTCCTGTTGCGCACCCCACACCGCACACGTTCCTTGCTAGTAAAGCTGCATGCAGTGCGCGCGTGCACTCAGGTGCGCCCTGCACCATGAGCGGCCGCACATCCCCTCCCGTTGCGTCTCCTTGCACGCCTACCTGGCTGGCACAACACGGCTGCGTGCTGCAGCCGTTTGCTGCGCCGCCGCGTGCTTCCGCACATTCTGTGGGCTGCTCATCCCCTTCCACATGCTGCATGCTCGTGCGAATCCCAGCAACCCGATCCCCCGTGTGCTCACGCAGGCCGCGGACCACGTGCCGCTGGGCCCCTCATCGCCTTCTCCTGCGGCTCCTACGGCGCCTACCTGGCAGACGGCTCCGAGTTCAGAGGCGACTACGCCGACCGCGTCAGCACCGAGCAGCTGATGGACTTCCACAGGGCCAGGCTGGAGCCCGTGCGCGGCAGGCGCGAGATCGACCTGCTCGCCTTCGAGACGGTGCCGTGCTGGAAGGAGGCGGTTGCAATCGTACGGCTGCTACGGGAGGAGCGGTACGGCAAGCCCGCGTGGGTAAGCTTCAGCTGCAAGGACGAGGTGCACACGTGTCACGGGGAGAGCCTGGCCGGGGAGTGCGTGCCGGTGCTGCTGGAGGCAGGGGCTGAGGTGGTGTTTGCCATGGGGGTGAACTGTACGGCACCGCAGCACGTGGGGAAGCTGCTGGAAGGTGTCCAGGCGGCGTTGGGTGTACGGCAAGGGCTACGTGGAGTGGGAGACGGGCAGGGGGAGGACGGGAGGGGCAGTGAGGGGAGGCAGGGGGAGCAGGGCAAGGGAGAGGGGCTGCTGCTGCTGACGTACCCCAACAGTGGGGAGGAGTGGGACGGGGAGCACAAGTGCTGGCGGCGGGACGCGGATGACGTGGCGGCCCCGGAGCGTTACGCGCAGGCGGCGGCGGGCTGGGTACGGCAGGGAGGGGCGGCGCTGGTGGGCGGGTGCTGCAGGACGGGGCCGGAGCATGTACGGCAGCTGCGGCAGGCGCTGTGCCGTGGGCAGCTGGGGTAGGCCAAGGAGCGGCCAAACAAATGTGCCTGCGATGATACGCCGGCAGTGTTCGGCGAGATCGTATGGTGGAGGGGGTTGTGCAGCACAACCCCCTCCACAACTTGTGCTGTCGAAGAGGCATGTGGCGGCCAGCTGCGTCAGGCCTCCATATGCGTGGCCTGTGCCATATGCAGCCTGCTGGACTGCAACACCCAGGCAACACCCAACGCATTTTTTGTTTTCTTTACTTCGTGAGAAGGTGACAGGGGCTCGGAATTCGGTGCTTGGCAAGCACATGTGGGCGGACGCGTGTGCAGCGAGCGTCAGAGAAGTAGAACAGCAAGAGGAGCGCAGCTGCAGGCTCCGCGCTCTCTTGGTGGGACGCCTCGTGTTTGGCAGCACTGCCGCATACATACAAGCTTACCAAGCTGGACCTTCCAGCCACTGCGTTTATGACTACCGGTAGTTGTTACCTTTGCAGGGCTTTGCGTCATCACGCTCAGGACGGGGCAAATGCATGCATGGGCCAGAGTACTTCAGCGCATGGGCACCGTTATTCAGGTAGCGGTTGGTAACGGTGCATTGCCCAGGGGGGTCCCTTACCTGTGGTTGGTTGTCGTGCAAATGCTTTGACCAACTGTCAGCCTGTAGCTTAGTGCACAGTGCAGTAATATAATAAGCATGTATGTTATGAAATGAGGTATCCGGTTCCAGATAGAGTGGAGTAGCGAGGCAGGTAGTTGTACAGAATTGATGCATCGTAGGTCGGAAGTGCAAGCGCTTTTTCGCTTTTGTAGGTGGCACAGCCACACTCCTTGCAACACTCCTTGTGTTGCCTGATGCTGTACGTGTACGGTATGTAGCGGATGCATGTCAGCGCGAACCGCAATATCCCCTGATCCGGACGGAGGCCCCGAAGACGTGTGTATATGTGCCGAGTGCCGCACTACCACGTCACGGCTTTGTGTTTAGCAGGGTTAATATGTGCCGAGTGCAGGACGCACGGCTTGCTTGTTACACAGGCAGGGGCATTACTGCGTGTAAGGCACCGCCTGATGAGCAGTTGCGATATGCCCGCTTCCATGCTGTGCCCGTTGCCGTGCGTGGGGCAGGTCATGCGTGGGCAGGCTTCAGGTAGTTGTCCTCCCCACCGATACCAGCAGGTGCACCTGCCACCTGCCAGCGATCAGCAGCCAGAAATGGAACCTGGAATGTAACACAACATGCCAAAAGCCAGAGACAACATCCGCAAGTTAACCTCAACAGCTCCACACACACAGGCCGCTCAGCTATCCCACGTGCACGCACGCATGCGTGTCAGGTTTGCTATCTACTAGCTACGAGAGGTCAACGCATACGTACGTACCACACCCGTGCATCAGCAGAGGTACGATATTGTCTTACCCATATCACCAAGAATATATATAATGTATTTGAGCAGGACGGAACTGTAGAGTTTGGCGCCACAGGTAAAAGGCGCTTAGTATGTAAAATGCTCTATGTAGCTGATGTCCTGATGATGAGTCGCTGTACTGCATTCCGCACGGCATTGGCATATCTGGGGTATGTCTTGCGTCCATGGGAACTCCCTTGCTCGCGTCCGTCTTCGTGCATGTGCGTTGTACGTCATTACAGTCTATTGGAGTAGTATACCTGCGAAGGAGGGCAAGACACGGCGAGCTTCAGGCACTGGAGCAAAGGGGACAGCGGTCCTAAAATCAGCATCAACCCCCCGTTACCCACCGTTTATCCGTGCTATACCGGAGCCGGGGTCGAGAACCAAGCCTACCCACACACCCCTACCTCTTGACTCGTATAAAGTTACACCTTCACCACATCACCAGCAGTCAGAAGCAGCGCGTGAGCAACGCGGTCCGCACTAGCCAGGCAGCCCAACCCTCCCCCCTTCACTAATGCACATCCAGGCCCCACTGTTGCGGGGCTCCTTAGAATGAGCCAGCTCTGCACAGCGGCACAGCAGTGTAATAAGTATCGCACCCACACACCCACCGGGCAGCAGGTGCTGGTGTACAGCGCAGTCCACAGGTGACCGAATGCGTCTTTCATGCATGGCTGCGCCCAGCGTGGCCCCAGGCACCAGCTCGAAGCACACGCGCGGCCGCTGTGCCTTCACCGTGGCCAGGTCCAGCGCCACACCAGGCAGGGTCAGCGTGCCCGTGCGCGCCGCGCCCCAGCTGGCTGTGGGTTAGCAAGGGCGGGTGGGGGTTACCAGGGGTTGTAAGGGCAGTGGCGCCATGTGAACTTGCGTGCCGGACTGCCGGTGCGAAACACCTCCAGTTGTAGCTTCAGGAGGACATGCGTGCCATTATCACATGCATAGCGCGGGTTCAGGGTCAGGGGGGCCCGGGTCAGAGGAATAATGGCAGATGCCGGTGTGCAGCATTACGTGCATAAGTGGCTCCGTGCATTGGCAGCGAGGAGAGGTACGGTACACGTAGACGAGAGTGTGGAAGGTTGGAGGTTTGGACACTTGTAAAGCCACAGGAGGACGTGGAGAGCGGTCCAGCCTTCCCCAAAGCGATCCCTAAGATGTCCCCTGCGGATCGAGCCTGGTGGGGGCAAAAGCTCATCCATGTCCACAACGACCACGCACTGCGGCACTCCCATCCCAGCAAGCCGCTGCTGCCACTCTTACTGCTACCAGCATCCAGCAACACAGGACCACCCGCCCACCCGCCCACCTTTGGGGGTGATGGTGGTCTTGTTTGCGAACACCAGTGTGATGTTGGTGAAGTCCGCGCGGCGGCCTGTGTTGACCCAGAAGGCGATGGTGTTGAGGCGGCTGGTGTTGCGGCCGCACACGGTCTGCGCACAAGGAGGAGGGGAGGGGAACGGCACGCGGGTTGTTACGTACTGTACGACGGTGGAACGCCACAGACGCGTGGATTGTGGCGGTGGAAGGCGGGGGCAGCAGTCACACGAGGTCACACTGACATACATAATATTAGAAATTGTTGTACACATGAGTGCACGTTGCCCCCGGTATGGAATGCGAGCCAGGCAGCCTGAATTGTTGTAAAGCAAAAGAAGTGTCGACCCGACTCACGCTTGCATTGAGGGGTTTGGGGTTGGCCAGGATGGGCAGGCAGTAGGTGGGCGCGTCGGCGCTGGCGAGCTGCACGTACCGGTCGTCCACCATGAAGGGCGTGGTGCCGGGGGTGTCGTCGCAGCTGCAAGAAAGAAAAAGAAGGGGCACATCCAGCAGCCAAGGGGCAACAGCATGCGGTTAAGTCAGTGTCGGCGGTGTCTGATGTGAGCAAGGGGACGTGGTGCACCGTGCCAGCGGAAACATGGTGGTGCCGAAATGTCGTGGCAGCTGTGGGCGGCGGCAAGGCAGGCGACGGGCTGGTGTATGTGCAAAGGTGCGGGGGTATACGTAGCTAGATGCAAGTTGGCGAGCTGCGGGTCTGCGTGGCGGCAGAAGAACCACGCTGTAGCAGGTGCGTGTGCCCTCCCCCGTGTATGCCGGACGTGGTGCTAAACTGCATGCCCTTTATCGAACTAGACGAAGGCCGTGCGGACAAACGGCGCGCTTTGCATGGCTTCACAGCAAGTGCACGGCGGGCTGCTGCATTCTTTCCTGCTGCTCGTTGCTGCGCACGTGTGCTCACTCTTGGGATGGGAAAAAGGCGTCCGTTGGTCCCATGCTGTCGTTGCGCGAGGGCGGGGTGCAGCCGGGCCGCGTTTCCAGCGCGCTGACGGTGCAGCGATTGTCGTTCTTGGTTGCCATGGAGCCGTCAGATCGGCCCAGGTAGCGCTGCAGGGTGCTGCCGTACAGCGCCATGGGGCACTGGTCTGCGGAAGGAGAGGGGGCGGAAGGGGAGCAGCTGCGTGGGAGGGTGCGCGGATTTGGCCATGGGGTTCGGCCTTCGGCGCGGATCAGGAGTTGGAAGCTGCTGCGGCGGTGTGCATTCTGGGGCGAAGTGAAACGGGTTGTCCGTGGGACGCATGGGTGGCTGCATGTACCTGCATCGCACAGGGCCACCTCCACCGCCCAGCACTGTCCGGACAGGGCAAGGAACTCGTACAGCTCTGCTAGGACACCGTGTAAGGCCTTGGAGCATTTCCAAATGCACACGATGTGCAAACCCACCATCGCTGATGTCGAACGTGTTTGACAGGCCGTCTTGGTCAAAGGCAAGGCCGCTGCCGATGTCGCTGAGGAAGGTGCCGTTGGTGACCAGTTTTCCCACGGTGGCGTTGGCAAAGGCACCGCACACCGTCAGGCGGGTGGCGGTGCAGGCATACTGGGGGAGGAGGGGAGCAGGGCAGGGGTGTGGGTTACGGGCTCGCTCGTGCGCGCGTGCAACGGCATGGCGGTGTGCCGCTGTGTGTGCGGGGCCACCGTCAGGCGGGGGCCGGTGTAGGGCTACTGGTGGAAGGCAAGGAGCGAGGCTTGGCGATGCGGCTTTCGGAGTGGGGTGCTGGTGTGGGTGTACTGTCAATGTGCTGATGCAAAGGGTGTACAGGCACTCGGTGCTAGGCACTGCGCTCAGCACGCAGTGGATGGCCGTACAGCCGCAATGGACCGATAGGGCGGATATGCCAGTGTGCGGCCTGCATTGAACCTCCCGCAGCGCCCACCCGCTCCCACCTACCTTCTCAAAGCCGTACACCATGCCGGGCTCCGTCGCGTTCCTGTGCGCGGGAGTAGGGGCAGCAGGGGGAGGTAGCCATGTGGCGACTCGTGTTGCTTATGTACCCCTCTTATGTACTGTTGTGGCAGAACGGCACACCGGGCCTGAGTCCACGGGGCAGGGGGCAAGGTACAGGCTCCCGTATGCTTGAAACAGTGCACCTGTGTAGGGGACCTGCGACGAGGAACTGGCATTCTGGCAACTACTGGCCAGGGCAGACCGGCGCTTAGTGAGATGGACAGGCACCTGTGGGTAGTCATCCCACGCAAAAGACCTTTCGCACTTACTTCCATTCGCCAACGGCCTGCATGATGCTGTAGGCCGCGTAGTCGCAGCAGTTCTTGAACTGCACGGTGCCGTCCGGGGAGCGGCCGGAGGTGGGGAAGTCGCAGCTGCCCTGTGGGGTAGTGAGTGAGGGCGGGGGATCGGAAGGTGGGAGCGAGCGAGTGGGATCTGGTGGGATGTGGGTTGGGAGGGACAACGACCGATGGGGCCATATGGCACGCCGTAGTGCTGTAAGGACAGCGTGTTGGCCGCTGGGAGTTCCTGAACTGACCGGCAATCAATGCTGGCCCATCGCCTTCTGCCGCGGACGTGCTGAGGGTTCAACCTGCGTTGCATTACGTGCGTACCTTCGTCAGGAAGCTCCACTTTGGCTGGTTGCGGTTGTTGTTGCTGACCACCTCCCACGACCAGCAGGCGCGGCAGTTGCCGGGGGGCAGGGGAGCGGGCCTGGGCGACGGCGGGCGGGGGCTGGGCCGGGGCTTTGGGGGAGGTCTTGGGGAGGGCGGATTCCGAGGGGGCCGTGGCGGCGACCGCGGGGCACGGGGCGGCGGCCGCGGGGCACGTGGAGAGGGCGAACCTAAGACGGCTCCGAGCCCGTCGTCCGTCGGCGTGACATCCCTGCAGAGTCAAGGTTGAGCATGGGGAGCGGGAGGCATTGGCAGGGCTGTCCAGCTTCCGGTTTACCGGTATGTGACAAATTGTAACACGTCAAGCACGCTGTTACTGCAGTTGGAGCTGTCTGTGAGTCTCCGTTAGTACACAGCATCACATCTTATGCGAGCATGTGTGCGCGCACCCTAATATGACACGCAGTTGCGATGGCGAGTGCCGAGACGAAGCAAGCGTCGTCGATCATGCCGTCGACAGTCCCGTGCTTACCCCAAAGCTGGCGCCAAAATGCACGCCAGGACAAACGTAGCGAGTATCAAGGCCCGCCTCATTTGTACAGTGTCCTCTGACAGCCCTCTGTGACCCGCCGGTAAGTGCGAGTCGTTTGCGACACTGCCAATTCGTCAGGTTTAACAGTGTTGACAGTCCACCAGTCCTCAGACCCGAACAAGCATTTAGTGATGTAATCGATTATCCTCAGATAAAGGTTGCATGCAGAAGAGTCAAGCTGGTTGCGTGCCCGGAAACCCTGGTCCAGGACGTAAGTAAGAGTCGCACCGCCGCTGAGGCTTAAAGGCTGCAACGGGTGCAAGACGCGGTTGCAACAGCAGCTATTAATGTTGACATAATTAGTAGGCGTACGCGGCAATCTCCGGCGGGCGCGGGTAGTATACGTCGTTAGCAGTTTTTGCAGGGCGTTAGCTGCACTGAGTAACGTCCGAGACCGAGCGAGCGCGAGGTTTTGGCCCCACCGATCACCGGCACAATGCGGATATTCTATGCATATGGTCGCTATCAAACCAGGGTGTTCCGTGAAGTGTTTGGTGTGGGGAGACCTGTGCCGGGCCTCGGACATCAGAGGCCAGACAGGGGAGATCCCCAGCTGTCCCGGGCCTTGGGCGTGCACGTGCCCATGTCTCCTGCCGGCTGCAGACCAGGGGGGAAATCATACTAATCAAGGAGCATGTGTATATGTTGTGCGCCACTGTGACGAAGCTTCTGTTCAGCCGTGAGAAGCAGGGGAGCTCCTCTGGTGAGACGCCTGGGCGGTGCCTGGTGCGGGGCGCCGAGCGTGCTTTCAATGCTTTCCTACCCGCCTTTATTTTGTAAGCAATCTTCACTTGAGCATGGAACGCATCCGTATGTAAACTGCTACAAGAGAGCGCAGAGGCGCGAACTGGCGAACTCCGCACCACACAAAGGCCTCTGTCGGGGCTGTGAACCCAGGGGAGGATGGCCCCTGCTGTGAACAACCTCGCTCCCCCCTCCTTCCAGCCTGTTCCAGTTTGTGAGTGTGGACGAACTCCAAATCATGCGTAGGGATCAGCAGGCAGAAGCTGTATGCAGTGTATGTGTGTGTGCTCGGGGCTCTGGCGATGGCTATGGTTGGGCTGGAGTCCTCCCCTGCCAATCGACCAGGGGAGACCTTGTCCTGTTGGCGCTGGGTTGCTGGCTGAGCCACTGTTGGTGCCCAGTGTCCTTGAATTTTAGGCGAGGGTGCCATGATTCCTATTGCACTCCAGTTTCCGCAAGCACGTCATGTTGAACCGGCATGTGCACTGGCCCTGTGGCCAACCCTGGCATTTCCTGGACAAGGGCAGGGAGTGTCCCCGACACGTGGAAACGTCGTGCTTGCGTGCCTGTTGGTTGATGCAAGCGCATGGTGTTGGCATGTGTTTCATTTATCCGTGACAATGGCCACGCTGTCACAAACAGCGCGCCTCGCGCGCGGTCACCGAGCAAACATGCCTCACCTAATGCTCCGAGGCCCCAACAGACACTCGCATAAACAACAATAAGTCAAGCTGTCTCCTGCACCATAACATCACAAACATTACGTAGATATAGACAAGATAACAGAACCTGAACTAAGTCAGCTGCCGTCGATGCGCGCGAACTTGGGCCATTGGTGATCGATTGGAACCGATACCTTAGTGGGCACGAAAGCACGAATGCCCGCTGTGTCTAGCGCTGCAGGGCTGCTCGCCCTGCTGGATGAGCCAAGCGACGATCTAAAGCAGCATGCCCTGTCTCACCTGAATAAGGTACTACGCGTTTGTCAGGGAAGGAGTATCAGTGTATACATGCTGGATCTATGCACACTAGTGCAAGAAGGAATGCACTGGCGCGCTGCTGCTGGTTCGGAACTCCATATGTCACGCTTGACCGCCACCGCCTATGCATCCATGTGTTTAGGTCGTGCACGACTATTGGTTCCAAATATCGGGCTCAATTGGCTCGGTCGAGGCCCTGTACGAGGACGATGACTTTCCACACAGGGAGCTCGCAGCCCTGGTCGCTTCAAAGGTCAGTGTTGTATGGCAGGGGGCATGTCCAGGCTGTGGCCGAAACGATGGTATAGCTCTCACGGCGACCCCCTCGTAAAACGGGTGTGCGGTTTGTTGGGCAGCAAAAGGGGCCCGGGGGTAACTCGAGCCCCTACTCGCACCCAGCGGGCTGCGGCACCCCACAGTCTTAAGGATGTCCCCACGGCAATGCCATCGCACGCACAGGTGTTCTACCACCTTGGCGAGCTGGACGATGCGCTCAACTATGCCCTGGGCGCGGGGTCGCTGTTTGACGTGGAGGAGCAGTCCGAGTACGTGACCACGCTCGTGGGTGAGTAGCCCACCCCACTACCCTTGACGTACGTCAATGCTCTTCAGCCCGCTGCTCCAGTCGGGTGCCTTGCGCACCGCCTCAGACTCAGGAGGTTCCGCATCACTCTGACCTTTCGACCTCGCCCTGTGAAGAAAGTGCGCCCGACGCTTCTGCCGTACTACCTGGCTGCACCCCCTCCTCGCAGCCCGCTGCCTGGACCAGTACTTTGCAAAGCGCACCGCCCAGGCGGAGGGCAAGGGCGAGGAGGCGGAGGTGACGATCGACCCGAGCCTCACAGCCATCGTGGAGCGCATGCTGGACAAGTGAGGGGGGGCAGGCACGTGTGTTGGTGCATGTGGGTCGTAACTTGAGCGTGTCTCCAGGAGGCCACGCCGCTTGGCTATTGTGGCGAACTGTGAGGCGGGGGCGAGGGGCTGGAGCGCTGAGGGCCCTGCAAGCAATCGTTCCCACGTCAGGAAGTCTGCAACCCAACCATTTCATCACCATCATCTGGCACTCACGCGAACCACGTGCATCTGGGGCATCTTGCATAGCACCGGAGCTGGTGGGCAAACCCGTGTTCTTCTACCCTGTACTGATAATATGCGCAGCCCAAGACCCCACGCTCCCCCTGCCTCATCAACCCCATCACCACTACACCACTGCACTGCACTGCAACTTGGAGTATGCGCGGAATCCGTGCCCTTCCACACTTAAGTAACAGCAGTTGCCACCCAAGCGTCCCACTCTGTCCATTTCCCACCACCACCACCACCCAGGTGTGTGGCCGCGGGCCAGTACGAGCAGGCCGTGGGCGTGGCGCTAGAGGGCCGGCGGCTGGACAAGCTGGAGGAGGTCATCAGCAGGGCGCCCGTGGCGGCGGCAGGGGGTGCGGGCGCGGGCCCCGACCAGCGCACGCGTGTGCTCAAGTACGCGCTGCGCGTGTGCCAGCAGCTGATCGTGAGCCGCGACTTCCGGCAGCAGGTGCTGCGGCTGGTCATCCGGCTGTACGAGGGCGTGCCGGCGCCCGACTGGCCGGACATCTGCCAGTGCCTGATGCTGCTGGGGGACGCGCCGGAGGTGGCCAAGATCCTCAGCAGGCTGCTGCAGGGCGCGGAGGTGAGAGCACCACCATGGAAGGTGCAGGGGAAGCACGTTTCAAGGGTTGAGGGCTTGCGTATTTGAAGCACAAGGGCGGGCAAGGTGCTGAGGGCCTGGGGAGGCTTTACCGAACGGGAAAGTGAAGGTCTCCATGAGAGCAACGGGGTTGTGGCCAAGTGGTCGGTGGGGGCGTGCGTGGCTCGGGAGGGGAGATGGGGAGGGCGACACGTCGCGATCCATGGGGTTTGCTGGGCTGCAGGTGTAGGGAAGGTGTGTATGGATGCAGGCTGCTTTCATGGCCATGCACAGCGTAGCATGGCTCACCTGTTACCTGCTATTTGAATTGAAGGACGAGCTTTGGAGTAGTGGGTCAGTTTCGATAGTAGGAACCGGGCCGCCCCTCTATTTGTCTATAGTACACACCCGCCAACACCCGGTAATACACGTGCTCCTCAGGACGACGAGCTGCTGGCGTACCAGATCGGGTTCGACCTGGTGGAGAACGAGCTGCAGTCGTTCCTGGCGGACGTGTCGGCGCGCCTGGAGGGGGGCGCGGCGGGGCAGGCGGCAGCCGCGCCGGCAGGGCCCCCGGCGGCGGGCGCAGGTGCGGGGTGAGGGTTGCTGTCGGTGGGGTAACCGCAAAGCGGCAAAGTAACTGCATCGGCAACGGTCGGTGCTGTCGGTGGGGTGAGGGTGTTGTGGGAGCGGGGACAATGTGCATGACCCTAAAGTGTACCGGTATAAAGGCGTCATAAACTCCTGTCCCGCTTCGTTACGTCCCAATCCGATAAGGTCGACCTAGTGATTGTGTCTGTCCTCCTGTTGCCTGCAGACAGCGCCGCTGCCATGGACACCGACGCGCCGGCCGCTGCCCCCACCGACGGCGACGTCGCGGTTGCCCCGGCTGCCGCAGACGCCGCCGCCGCCGCCACCGCGGGCCCGGGCGCCGCCAAACTGGCCCGGCTGCGGGACATCCTGTCGGGCAAGACGCCCATCGCCCTGTACCTGGACTTCCTGTACAGGTGGGCAAGCCTGGGCCCAGTTATGCGTACTGGGGGCCGGGGGGCGCCGAGGGTCCGAAGGCATCAGAAGCTACACAGGTCCAACTGCCATAGCCCACCGTCCGCCCTCGCACCTCGCGTTGTCGCTATCATTCCGGAGTTCACCCGCCACCCGCGTCTTACTGCACCTGTCCTTAATGTTCCTTGCTCCACCGCACCTCTTTTCAACAACGCCGTGGGTCTTCCTTCTGAATTCGGTCCTGCTGAACCCCCGTCATGCCCTCTCCTCCTGCCCCCAGGCACAACCACGCCGACCTGCAGGTGCTGAAGAACATCAAGGGCGCCGTGGACGCCCGCGTGTCTGTGTGCCACTCCGCCACCATCGCCGCCAACGCGCTCATGCATGCCGGCACCACCGTGGACAGCTTCCTGCGCTCCAACCTGGACTGGCTGGCCAAGGCCACCAACTGGGCCAAATTCGGGGCCACAGCCTCACTGGGCGTCATCCACAGGTAGGCTGGTCCCTTTGCGCCTTTCTGCCCCTAGGGCTCACGTCCTCGTGCCGCCCTTCCAGCTTGGGGTGCACAAACCCCTGGTGCTGTGTAGTTGTGGTCCGGACATCTTGACTGGTCTGTCTCAAGTGAATCCTACGGCGCGCTTTCTGCCTGTGGTGCATATCCCCTTGACGCTTTGTAGCTGGCGACGTATTGATACGGACTTTTCCTCCTACCTGCTCATCCCCAGGGGCCACTTGACACAAGGCCGCGCCCTCATGGCGCCCTACCTGCCCCGCGCGGGGGCAGCCGGGGCGGCAGGCGCAGCCGGCAGCCCCTTCAGGTGAGGCGGGACGCGAGAGGCACGCAGGGCTGTGCCCACGGAACGTGCGATAGATTCTCAAATGCCCTGTGCTCAAGCATCCAGGTCCAGCCGCAACAACGCATGCTGCACATGGCGGAAGGAGATTTGGGGTAGCTAATCCCGTCTTAAGGAGGCACGCCAACGTTGACGTGCGTTAGCTGCCCTCTCCGCTTGATTGGCATTCCACCTGGATGCTCAGCAGCGGGACTGGCTCGCGTGCAGAACCTACAGCGGCAACAGTACAAAAGCGCGCCGTACCGCGTAGCCTCCTGGAGTGAGTGAATGCGTGTTTGTGCTGGGACCACCTTCTGTCGCTGTGACCCCCCCTTCCCGCCCCTGCCAATGCAGCGAGGGCGGCGCGCTGTACGCGCTGGGCCTCATCTACGCCAACCACGGCCAAGACGTGCGGTCCTTCCTGCTGGAGAGCCTGCGCGCCACCAGCCACGAGGTCACGCAGCACGGCGCTTGCCTGGGCCTAGGTGCGTGCGTGTGTGGTTTGGCGGGGCGGGGCTTGCGGACGAGGGCGCGAGCGTTGTCAGGATTAAGCTACCGCTGCAGGTAGCTTAGTCCTGACTGACTAAGCGCGCGCAGGACACCACTCCGTGCAATGCCAAGCCCGCACACCGCCGTGCTGTGCCAGGGCGACAGAGGCAACGCTGCGGGCCGTACGGATTATGCAGTTGAGCTGGCCTAGGTGAGGGGCAGCACCAAGCATTGAGGTATCATACCTCATGGGTCACGGTTCACCCTTCTTAGGCCTGGCTGCGCTGGGCACGGACGACGAGGAGGCCCTGGAGGACGTCAAGAACGTGCTGTACAGCGACAGCGCCGTGGCGGGCGAGGCGGCGGGCATCGGCCTGGGGCTGCTGTGCTGCGGCAGCGGCGGAGAGCGCGTGGCGGCAGAGGCGCTGGCGTACGCGCACGACACGCAGCACGAGAAGATCATCCGGGGTGCGTTGGCTATGGAGGGCACTGATGTGCAGCGTGCTGGGGTAGGGGCAGGGCACATGAGGGGCGCGCACGACACTCACAGCACGGGGAGACACTCCGGGCACGTGCGGTGTGGCAACGGGGTGCCGCGGTTTGTAGGTTCTGTGCGCGTAGGATTGTGTAGTGTGGTAGGACGGCGGGTAAGGGTTGCGGGTCGGCAGCACGGGAGAACCATCTGGGGTGCATGCACGACTACGCGCAATTTACCACCCGCTTGTTGCAATACCTTGCGACGGATGAGTACGGCGCTGGAACCGATTCAACTAGAAGCCTGCGTTACCACCGCACTGAATCGCCCTCGGGCTTGTTGCACAGGCGTGGCGCTGGGCCTGGCCCTGATGCAGTACGGGCGTGAGGAGGCGGCGGAGGCGCTCATCGAGCAGATGACGCGTGACGCGGACCCCATCATCCGGTACGGCGGAATGTACGTCATCGGCATGGCGTACAGGTGAGCCCCGGTGCGGGGAGGTGGGGCGGGGTCCGAGTGCGGGAGCGGGAGCACAGTGCATCGGTGCGGGTACGCTCGCGCTCTCTGTCGATCCAACCCGCATGCGTCAGCCCTGACGCCATGCAATCCCGCCGGGTGATTGCCTATACGGCCCGCCTGGTTGACCCTCGTCCATGATCATGAATTTGAAGGACTAAGTGAAAATGCGTTGCGTACACAGTACGTGCGTTACTGTACGCTCGGTTCTGCATGCGTTGACACGGTGCCTGCCACGCTGTTCCGTCCCGTTGCGCGCAGGGGCACGGACAACAACGCGGCGGTGCAGAAGCTGCTGTCGTTCGCCGTGAGCGACGTGTCGGACGACGTGCGGCGCGCCGCCGTGCTGTGCCTGGGCTTCGTGCTCATGAACGTGCCTCACCAGTGCCCGCGCATCGTGGCGCTGCTGGCAGAGTCCTTCAACCCGCACGTGCGGTGAGTCATGGACACCTCGCCTATTTTGCGGTACTAGTATATACCGTACTTTGCTTAACGGTGTGGGTAGGACGTCCTAGTGGTGGGCTGCTGGCAGCGTCCGTGTGGATCCGTACGTGCAGCAGGGAAGCAGCAGGCCGCAGGGATACGAGCTGCAGATGTGTCGTGACGGCTTTCTGTCGCCGGATCCACGCCGGCTTGTTGGCTGAACCATGTACTTCACAGGGCCGCCGATTCCCTTGTTCGCACTCCTAAGCGGCCTGAATGCATGTCGCCAATCGATCAGCAGTTGCACCACATGAGACTGCTGTATTGGCTGTACGGCACTCAGGTACGGCGCGGCCATGGCGGTTGGTCTGGCGTGCGCGGGCAGCGGGCTCAAGGAGGCGGTGGCGCTGCTGGAGCCCATGCTGGCGGACCCGGTGGACTACGTGCGGCAGGGGGCGCTCATCGCCACGGTGAGGGTGCCGGGCATGTGTATAAAGGGGTTGTGTATTAGGGTGTTGGGGTGCCGCAAGGGTAACGGTGAGAGCAGGGGCAAGGGAGGTATGCTGAACCGGAAGCGAAGTGCGCGCGATGCAAGGTGGCGGTGGAACTAAGGTTGCTCTGTGTGACCCCAGGTAACGCGGCGCCCCGTTACGGCCTTTCTGATGCGGCCCCGCCATATTAACTCACCACCCACTACCCCTCCCCCAGGCCCTGGTGCTGGTGCAGCAGCCCGAGTCCCGCGTGGCGCCCTTCCGCAAGCGCATCGACAAGTTCATCACCGAGAAGCACGAGGAGGTACGGCTGTCGTAACCTCCCTGCGTACACGTGACTTTGCAACCCGGTACGGGGACGCTGCTGTCGTACTTGAAGGCCGCAATGCTGTAGCTCGGACGCTGCGTCTACCCTCGCCTACACCGTGAATGCGAGGTACTGCCAGCACCCGGCGGTGCGCAGGACACACGTCGTCGCGGCTGCCGGCGTCCGAGTCCATGCACCCAACAATCGCGCGAAACCCAGTATCCTTTGCCCACACGGCACCCGCCCACACGGCACTCGCCCCCCCCCCCCTAGGTGATGTGCAAGATGGGCGCCATCATGGCCGCCGGCATCCTGGACGCGGGCGGCCGCAACTGCACCGTGGGGCTGCGCTCGCGCTCGGGCTACTTCCGCCGCACCTCGGTGGTCGGCCTGGCCGTGTTCACGCAGTACTGGTGGGTGGGATGGTGAAAGCACGTGCCGTAACGGGCGTAGGTGTTGCAGCAGGATATACCGTAGTCCTCAGGGTGTGGACATGTCGTGCTTCTGACGCACTTTGGCGCAATGCGTTCTACCGCCGACGCCTGTCGCACAGAAAGACAAGGCTTCACCGCGCCATGGAGCGAAAAACAATGTAGCACAGGCGTGTGGGATACGGACGGACTGAGAGACCGGGCCATGTACGGGTGTTGGTTGCGGCAGGAGGTGTCTGGTGGTACGCCACGTGCCGACCCCTGGACCGCCATGATGAGGTACTATGTGCATGCCCCTCCCCGCCGCTTCCCCTCAGGTACTGGTACCCACTGCAGTACTTCATCTCGCTGGCGTTCGCCCCCTCGGCGCTGATCGGCCTCAATGCCGACCTGCGCATGCCCAAGGCGGGCTTCGCCTGCGGCTGCCGGCCCTCCATCTTCGCCTACCCCCCGCCGCTGGCAGCCGAGGTCAAGGAGACGGTGCGTTGGCACGGGGCAGCCGATTAAGTTGCAGCCAGCGTGGACGCACACTGGCAGTTGTGGGTACCAGGCGGTCAAAGAGGACCGTTGTGCTGCTCTCCACCTGTCAGGATCCGGACATGGAAAGGGCTTCACGCACTTGTACCAACTGTGCGTAACTCGTGATTGCATAACTTGTAAATGCAATCACGTTTTACTCCCATTCCCGCTTCGCACCCGCAGAAGTCCAAGGTGCCCACCGCCATCCTGTCCACCACCGCCAAGGCGGCGGAGCGGCAGCGCAAGAAGGCGGCGGAGAAGGAGAAGGCGGCGGGAGGGGCGGCGGCGGCAGCGCCAGCGGCGGAGACCAGCAAGCCCGTGGAGGGTGAGGCGGGCCTGTGTGCAGCCCACGGAGGTGTGCAAGTAGCAGCGCCCGTAACGGGCGCTTTCGTTGCCCCACTTTCAGCCTTAGCCAGCCAACCCTTGCAAGTTGCAGACCTGGCTTCCTTGCCGGTACTCGCATGCCCCTCCCCACGGCCCCCCACCTCATCGCCTTGATTTCCGCCCTCCTCTTGTCCAGGCGGCGACAAGATGGAGACGGACGAGGGGGCCAAGGGCGCCGCTGCAGGCGCGGAGGGAGCGGCAGGCGCTGCTGTGGACGGCGCCAAGAAGGACAAGGAGCCGGAGCCCACCAGCTTCACGCTGGAGAACCCGGCGCGCGTGGTGCCCGGACAGGTGGGGCGGGCGGACGGGGTGGGCGCCCCAGCGGTTCAAAGACCGCTACGTGGCTACGCATGGCATGCGGACCCGCTTTAGCGTTTGGGTGTTTTGGTCAAGCGCACCTGCGCCGCCGTCACTTGCATTGCCTGCTTCTTGCACCTTCAAAAGACGCTAAACAGGGCCGAGAAGCTACATTCTGCGTCTGCGATTGTCACACGTGCTTCCTCATCGTGCTGCACACGGACGATGCGTCCGTCCCTGCAGGTGCGCTTTGTGTCGTGGCCTACGACCAGCCGCTGGCAGCCGGTGGCGGCCCGCCGCGAGGGCGCCGCGGGCATCCTGGTCATGCGCGACACGCAGCCCGGAGAGCCGGTGGAGCTGGTCTCGGCGCAGGGCCAGGACGCGGCGGCGGCGGCGGGCGCGGGGGCTGCGGCGGCGGCGCCTGCCGGTGGCGCGGGAGCGGCAGCAGCGCCTGCGGCGGCGGCCCCGGCAGCGGCGGCGCCAGCGGCGGGCGGGGAGGACGATGAGCCCCCGCCGCCGGCGCCCTTCACGTACCAGCCGTGAGGAAGCGGGGGAGGAAGGCGGTTCGGGGTTTGGTGGGTTGGTTAGAGCGCTAGCATGGAGGTGAAGGACTGGGGATGGGTGGCAAGGGAGGTGGAGGCGGGTGGTAGACGTTGCTGTGTCGTCCAAGGAGGAGGCTGTCCGGTGCAGAGAGAAGACAAAAGCGGGCGGCGTTTTCGGTGTGCGTTTGCGGGGAGGTAGGGGCTGGCGGCGTGAGACGGCACCTGGCACGGGTCCAACGTTGTGTCACGAGCGCTCCTAGGTGTCACGTTGCAGATCGAGACTGTGCCATGGGTCCTTGGGTGTGGCGGGTTTCTTGGTCGCCAACTCCCAAGGGCACTTGTCCTCGAGCATGGGCACGACAGCTGCTTTGGCGGGCACAGATGGATTTGAGCAAGCAGCTGGGGGAAGGGTGGTGATTGCCCCCAAGTCGCCGACGGGTACCGCATGTTGCTTCGGAGTGCAGGAGCCAGGGTCCGTAGCTGGATGTCGGATGGTGAGTAGCAGCAGTTGCCTAATGGCCGAGACTGGGGCGGGGTGGAGCTGCCGACGCACTGGGCCTCTGATCTGGCTGTGACCCGCTCATCACGTCTTACATGCAAGGAATGGAAGCATCGCTTGTGTAACATTTTGTATAATTGCATGCTTCAGTGACGGCACGGTAATGGAGAAAAGGGGGTTGCTTTGATACCTCGGTATTGCAAGGACGCGCTCTTGTAGAACCACAGTCATAATGACAATCACGTGCCAACTTCAAGAAAAGTATGCATATTAGAATCTCCTGCTGGGCCAGCGGGCTGTTTGACTCGTCGTTTCTCGCTCCCACATTCCCACCTTCTGCTCGAGTCGTACTAAGCTCGCCGCGTCCTCGGTCTCAGACAGCAATCGCGGCCTTGCCAAGGGTAAAGCGTTGGTTTGAGCTCTTTGTGTTTACTACACTTGCCATTTCAACTCCAAGGCCCACGCAGGGGCGGAACAACCCAATTTTTCAAGGCACGCGTCCTTTGCGTTCTGTGGTAACTCTTTTCGTTTATGAGGCCGACGTAAGGCAAACTTCGACAGTGCATCGTGGTATTTCAGAAAGGACATCTTGGAGGCCATCACAACGCCCCCAGCTGATGGCCGCGCTCACGGTTACGATCGAGCACTCCAGAGCTGCTAATGAATCAAGCGGGTAAGATCAATGGCAAGAGCAGCATACGTCAGGTGTGGGGGACGCGGCCCAAATGAGTGTGGACTGCATGCCTTCGTAATTCCTGTCACTCACTGTCGTGCCATGCTCCTTCCCCGTATCCTCTGGCCGCAGGAAGGAGTTCAGCGTCATTTCCATTGGTGGAACGTGCTACCGAACGCGGGCTGTCGGCAGTGGCGGGCACAAGCCGGTGCTTGACGAAACCTTGGTCCTTGACCCGGTCAACTTGAACCACACGGACATTGACATCCAGGTTCCACCCGGCTCCAGAGTATGGGTGGACCTTAAACCTTGCCCTTCGCTGGCGCTACCCGACGAGCAACGCACGCCGCAGCAAAGCAACCATGAGACACCCTCCCTCCGCCTGCGTGTGTACCATCACTGGTCCGCACGCAACGCCGTGGACCCCGCTGGGAGCAGCACGCAACAGTACATGCAGCACCTCCAACACCAACACCAGCAGCAGCAGCATAACACCCAGAAGCTCTCCACACTTGTGGACGGTGTGCAGGGCCTAGCCGACAAACTAGGCCTGTGGCCGTGCCTGGACCCCGCCAACTGGGTCACCACCCCCCGGCTGGCACACCTGGTGGGGGTGCTGTGCGACCCCCTCGGCCACCTGCTGGACACACAGCTGCGGCACCGGGAGGACCTCACGGTACACAGCGCCTCGCCGTCACCCTCGGGGGCAGCTGCAGCAGCTGCGTCAGCGCAGGCTCAGCTGCCGTGCAGCTGCGGCGTGATGGCCTGCGGCCCGGCAGAGGCGCTGTGCGCTCCAGGGGACATGCTGCAGCCCCTCCCGGTGGGGTCCCTGAGCCCAGCTATGGCCAAAGCCTGGTCCCGGAAGACCCTCTAAGGTCTGTAACAGAACGGACAGCGGCCACAGCAGCGAGAGTAGCGTTTCTGTGGTTCCCACCACGCTGTGGGTATGGATGGTTCTCCGGGGAGAGGATTGGGGAGGTTGACGGGGCATCGGGGACGCTGGAGGAGGACCGGGGTGTAACTGGAAGCAGGCGCCTGTCCGTTTGCGCGGGCGGTTTCTTTGTCGACCACTGGAAGCGCGCAAGGAGCACGCCGGTCCGGTCGCTCATGGGGGAGTACACACCGGGGGGCCGCTGCCAGGCATATGGGTCCTGCGGGGAGGCAACACCCCGACTGGGCCACCTCGTTCTGTGCCGTGTACATAGCATGTCTTGTGCATTTCTTTTTGGCCAGTACTGGGTCCGCCTCCCGCTCTGCGTACCAACTAGGCTGCATATTGTGGCTAGGGGCGCAGGCTGGGTCGCTTGTCCGGCTGGCCTTTGACAATGACGCCTTGACTAATGACTTGTTTTCTTCTTTCTTCTTGAGGACACTGACGACTATTTGTTGACTACATGAAGAGCTTGCCTGCTTGACAGGCCATGTGCGATGGTCCTTGCCGGGGGGGGAGCAGCGGGCTGCGTTTGTACCTGTCTTACAGGTGCTGGTCGGGATATGGCCGTTGGAGCGGTTGGCCTCGGTTGGCTCATTGACACAGTCCCGTGGTGGTGCTTGGAAGGCACTGAGACGGGGCGTCGGAGGGAAGCTGTCATGTGAGCCTGGACCCACGCGTGCGGCGTCTCTGGGGCAGTATCCCTTATGTATCGACGTATGCGGCGAAGGTGGGCCATGTGCATCGTGTGAAGCAGGTTTTGCATGGTTTGGCGGTGTTTCGCGCCCTCAGCGGCAGGAGTTTTACTGATGCCGCCGCAATTCGCATGCTGGGTGCCGTATCATGGGCGTTGCAGGCACGTGCCTGTCATGTGCCTGCAATGTCCCGATCTGGCGCGACCAGACGGCCAACGCACAACCACACGCAGCGCCCTCGTTTTCGGCCTCGCTTGACCGAGCGCCTGGTGTGCGCATGCTCAATGGGTGTATACTGGTGTGCGACAATGCCTAATAAGCAACAAGCGGCTGGGCCGGATGTCCCCAGTTTCCTGTTTTCCCGTGCAGTTCACGGCTCCGTTACCTTGCAGTCCCATGTGGGCGCATGGGTGTGCATTGTGTTGCGACCCTTCCGTGCGCATCTGCTTAAGGAGAAGTGCCACACTAGATGCGCACATGCATGTTCCCATGGCGTGTATGCCACAATCCGTTGATTCTGTTGGTTGAAAGGAGTGGTGTTTGCGTGTTCAACTGCAAGAGTGTGCCCTTACATAGCAGGATGGCAATACTGTAAGGAACTACCACTACTACTACTACCGTACTGCCGCTAAGTGTTTTAGAAAATATATAAATAATTGTGGTCCCTAAAAGTGGTTTTGAGAAAATTCGGGCCCATCCCCTAAAAAACTTCAAAAATGGGCCGAAATTCGGGCCCGCGCAACCCATGAGGGGCCGTTTTCTGCCACGGTCTTTCGGGTCTGAGCTTGTTTGCCATTCGATTTGATCAAGTGCAGTGTATGCAGCAAGACTATGTAGCGACGTGGCATGACTTTGAAGGAGTTTGCACAAGGCCGTGGTGTTTTAGCACAGTGCTTCTGGTGAGCCGCCCTAAAACTTTACGTCAGGCACGCCAAAGGGCCCGGGGGCCCCTAAAAACCTTACAATTCCCATTTTTATTCCGTATTTCCGAGGCAGCCTCTAAAAAACTGAAAACTAAAAAACTTAGCGGCAGTACGGTAGTGCCAGCCGGTCAAGCGCCCGTCCGCCCGCCTCTTACCTGCCCTCTGTCAATACTGCACTTTAACCACAAGAACTGTCTATGCCCTGAACAATCGCCGCCGTTGTTGACATGCACGTACGGGGCGACGGGCACGTACTCTACAGACCACCTAGACGCTATGGGCTCCTTGCTGCGCTCAAGGCCGCAGCACGGTCACACACGATAAGACACACAAAGCCAACAACCGCTGCAGCTGAACGTCTCCTGTATGTCGATAGCCCCAGCCAAATCGACAATATGAACAGGAACTCTGCTGTTCACTCAGTGACAGCCACACGCGGCACCCGACCAAACGGGTTCACCTCCTGTCATATCATGCAACACGTACGGTACACAGCTTCTCAGGCCCAGGCTTGCGTCGACTCCAGGTCGTGCGGCCAAACGACCCCTACTCGCCCGCATGCGGCGCCGATGCCACGTGCTCGCCAGCCGCCACGCGCGGGCACAAGCGTTACAGTTGCAGTGCGAAGGTTCCAGGCGTGCCATGCAAACTCATGAAAACTCAAGGAGACCCCTGGCCTATCATATCTTGGACGCCATCCAGAGAGGGGGGGATGTCCCGTTGCCCTCTCGGGGTGTTGGGTGTGGTACGACACCCCGACCGGAAGGGGTCCCCTGTGTATAACCTCACCTCAACTAACCAGAGTCACGACATGGCATCCGGCGTGCACCACACCGCCACTTCAGGCCCCGGGCCGCCACCTCACGTGGACAGCCCCGTTCGGTCCTCCAGCCAGCGTCCACTCCCTTTCCGGCCCCAGGGCGGGGCACTGGCTCAGGTCAACGGACTGTGGCGCCAGTGGGTCAGAGGGCAATGGAAGCGGGAGAAGCAGGGAGTCAGACGGTGCAGGCGGAGCTGAAAGGCGCGTGGCGCAGAAGTACGGCGGTTGGACATACAGTACGCATTCCGTCCAGCCTGGCCCCAGGGACGTTACTGTACGGGACCAGAGGTCCGCCCTGCGAGGGACTTAAAGGGAGTGACGATGGAAACGCACAGAGCTGATGGTGCTGGTGGGCGCAGCGCGGAACTGCAAGCACGCGCCCGCACCTCCAAGTGGGGCAGCAGCACAGGCAGCAGCTCCAGCTCGTCCTGTTGTAGCGCTATGCCGCTGAACTGTACGGCACACACGTACGGCGCAAGCAGCCCCAGGTGCCACAGCCAGCCATCGTCGCCGCCGCCGGGAGCCCCGCTCGCTGCTTCCCTGCCAGCCCCGCCAGCCAGGGCGCCTGCAGCGCGCCTGGCGCTCTCAGCGTGTGGGCCCTGCATGACGCACTTGCCATGATCGTACGGCCGTACATCCAGTACGACGGACGCTGCCACAGATTTACTGCTGCCGTACGAGAACGGCGCGTTCTCGAGCTCCTCTCCGTCACTCTTTGCATTGCTCACTGCTATAGCCGGTCCTGCTGCTAGTGCTGCTCCTGCTGCTGCTGCTGCTCCTCCTCCCGCGGCAGCTGCCCTCGGCTGGTTCACACCAGTCCCTACGCTGCGCCCCGCAGGTGCGGCGGGCGGCGGCGAGGCTGGTATTATGGGTGCCGGTGGCTGCTCCTGCTGCTGGTGGTGCAGGCGCAGCAGCAGCTCCAGGGCAGCCCCCAGGCACAGGCGGACCCATGGGTCGGGGGTGGCCACCGCGGCCGTGGCGTGGCTGCCCAGGAGCGTCAGCGGGAGCAGGGTGCGCCGGGCAGGAGGCGGGGGCGGCGGAGGCGGAGGCGCACCAGCAGCAGCCCCCGAGCCCTCTGCAGCAGCGGCGTCCGATGCCTCCGCGGCGTCAGCACTGCCTCCTCTGGCCTCCCTTTCAATAGGGGCACCTGCTGCTTCTGCGACCGCTCCCTCCCCTGCGCCTTCTCCTGCTTCTGGCTCTGCTTCTGCAACGGCTGGTGCTGCAACCGCCTGTACCTCTGCTGGCTGTGCTTCCGGTGCGGCAGCCGCCTCCGACTTTACTCGGGCCGACGGGGCGGCGGCGCGGCGACAGTGCAGGGCGGTGAGGTGCGGCAGGGCGGACAGGGCCGCCAGCACGGGCACGGAGGGGAGCCGACGGAACTGCACGTTGAAGGGGCGGGCGGGTAGGTTGGCGGTGTACCACGCATGCAATGCGCACTCGCGTAAGCGAGCAGTGGAACAGCGCGGGTGGCACACTGGTGAGATGGAACAAGAATTCTTGCTTGTCAGGTTGAGGCCGGTTCTCAGAGCACATGTACATTCGTGCAACGGGTGGACTGTAGCCGCACCGCCCTGGTGGGGCCTTCACCTGCCCTGCCTCCAGCTCCTACCACCATCGCTACCTGTGCAATCCAGAGGACTGCGTTTCCCCCATCCCCTTAACGTACAACATGCAGCACACAGTTCGCACCTTGACCTCTCGCAGGCGAGGCGGGAACGCCATGGGGGGCGGCGCTGGGAACGCCAGCATCATACGCGGCTCCGGAGCCTCCCCCAGCCCCACAATAGCCCCCAGCGCGCCTCCACCACCACCACCACCACTACCACCACCAGGGTCCAATCGCCGGTTGTAGGCTGCACCCTGGCGCACGTCCACGCCTCGTACCACCAGCCGCGTCAGCTGCCCTGCAACCGTCGCAACCGCCCACAGGTCCGCCACCCCCAGGTTGCCCTGCTGGCCCAGGTCCAGCTCGGTTAACCCACACAGCGGTGGGCCCAGGATGCCGCAGCTCCACCACCTGACCGACCGCCGCAGCACCTCCGACTCTAGCGCATGCACCGGCCCCTGCTCAGCCCCCCACTCGTCCCCCCACCACACGGCCACGCCGGCTGCTGCCGCTGCCGTTTGTCCCAGCGCTCCCTCGTTCAGTTTGCTCGTCCACAGGCCGTGCGGAAGGAGCAGCCTTCTGCGCACGGCCACCTGTACGGCGGCAGCAGCTGCTGCGGACACAACGCCGGCAGACGGCGCGGCTCCGGGTGTGCTGGCCTGCTGAGACTCCATCCTGCTCCGTTGGCCCGTGTCAAGCAGATCTAGGTCGGCTATGTTTATTTCATTGGTGCTGTCGCTTTGGAAGTCAGACGGGAGGTGCAGGACCAGCTTTGTGAGGGCGGTTAGCGCGGACAGCCCCGCCAACCGCTGCGGCGGTTGCATCAACCGCCCCAGGGCGCTGCCGTACAGCTCCAGGGAGCAGAGGGTGGGCGCCAGGGAGGCAATAGCGGCGACGGCGGGAGCGGCTGCAGGGCAGGTTCGCGGGTTGATTACGGAGGAAGCAGTAATGTCGTTGATGGCAGTCGATGACTGACTAAGGCGGCGGAAGCTCGCATGGGTCCATGTGGTTAAGAACGTAACACCACGTGTCTGTACCCCATTATAATGTGTCGGCACGGCCCACATGACCCACATGCAGGGAGGACGCTACAGCCCCAAGGACTTAATGCGGGTCGTCCCTGGCCCTACGACCAAGCATGACACCAGCGTTTAAAAGCGAAGTGCGTGTGGGGTGCAAGCTACTGCTTCGAAGACATGACCCACATGAGGACATGACCCACATGACGGACAGCAGCCCGCTGCACGCACCTTCGCCCCCGGTGCCTGTTCGGAAGGGCCCCAACGGCGCCCCAGCCGCCACCTGCAGCCCAAGCCGCAGCGCCACCAGCCGCGTGCATGCCTCCAGACCCGCCAGCGGCACGCTGGACCGCCCCTTGAGCAGCAGACCCAGCGCCTCCAGCCTGCCCGCCACACCGGACCCCGCCCCTTGGCCGCCTCCATCGCTGGCAGCCGCCTTGGCCCCCTCCACCAGGCCGCCGCTGTACTGCCGACGTGACAGGGCGGTGGTGGTTGTCTCATGTGTACTGTGCGCCTGCTTATTGCTACTCCCGTTGCTCCCATGGCGGCCTGACTTGCGCGTGCGTGGCGCAGCAGAGGTGCCGCCCTGATGTGGTTTAGCCGGTGCGGCGCCGAGCAGCAGCTGCTCTGCCCCCTTGGTGGCAGCCAGGTCTGTGAGCTCGAGCGTCAGGTCTCGGAGCATGGGGGCGGCGTGTGGGAGGTTGGAGGCTAGGAGGGGAGTGAGGCGGTGGGCTGGGCCCAAGAGCGCGATGGCGGGGGCGTGCGAGGCGCAGGCGGAGATGATGGAGCACCTGCGGACTCCACGGCAGGAGATGGAGGAGTTGAAGGAGTCAACTGCAGGGAAGGAAGCGAATTCTTGCAGGTATAGCATAAGGCGTTAGAACGCGTTGCAAGTGGACTTACAGGGTGGTGTCGGAAAGGTGCACGGCAGCGATGATGGTCAGGTGTTGCGGGGTGCATCCCCGGGCGCGCATGGCCGCCAGCGCGCTCAGGCCTGGGACGTGTCCCGACAGCTCCTTGTCAAACAGCTTCGCGTCTTCTTTGGTGATCTTGATGTGGAGGCGCTCCTGGGCAACATCATGGAGCTCTCGGGCCGCCTTGCAAATGCAGCGCAGAATTCGCGCAGAAGACCGGCCAACAAGCGCCCAGATGCCGGGCACCTTCCCAAGTGCATCTATGAGTGTTGCAGTGTGCTTGTGGGAGGTGTCATCTTGCAAAGGTGGACAACCACGAGGTTCTGCTAACTTAACTACTGCCGAAGGAGGACACGCCATTTCCCTGGCGCACAGTAGACGCAAATCACATTTCGTCTATCCAACGGGCTGCAAAAAACCAGCATCAGTGCAATTGCCAGCAACATGCGCACAGGCCTGCATCAGTGCTGCTTACGTGATACCATTCGTTGGACTGGGTTGCGCAGGGGAGACCCGGTTTCCACCAAAGCCGCCATCGCTTAGCGCCCCCGCCCAGGCCCAGCGGAAGGGCATTGCGGGGTCACCCCTTGCCGATCTCATGCAGCGCAAGCGGGGACCGGTGGGGGGCACAGGCGCCGTGCAGCGGCAGGACGAGGGCGGCGGGGAGGCAGCCATGTTGGGGCTGCGGGGCTTGCACTTGCAGCGTACCGTGGTGTAACGATGACAGTCAGCTGGCGACGACCGCGCTTGGCGGGATATGCAGGTCAGGTTTTGCACTTTGCAGGTTGCCGACGCCTGGCAGCTCAACCCCTGGCAGTCCAACCCCTGCTTTGCCTGCACTCCTGGCCCCTGCTGCCAGGCCTGCTGCCAGTGTTCCGGTCTTCGACAATATTACGAATTTTCCGGCCGGCGAGGCCGGATTTTAGAATTTTTTAGGCCAAAATTGTAAGGGAATTTAGAATTTCCTTACAATTTCCAGCCAAAATTGTCAGCAGTACTTCGACAATTTCGGAAAGCCCGGGGCCATAATTGTAAGCAGCTCCGGGGGACGCGACGACCTTTGCTGTCACCGGCTCGGCGATGGTGGGGCAGGACCCAGTACACGCCTTGGTGGGGATATACGAAGGAGTTCATATGGATTGCCAAGCATTTGAGTATGCCGGTGCATGCAGTGTACAGGCTGTCGTGGGCGATGGGTATGCATCGTACATGGAAGTTACGCGATTTACAGCTAGCAGTGGATGGCGGTGTTGTGAGTTACGGCGCTTGCTGCCAAACCACAGCTTTAGACCCTGTTGCTTGGTCAGTGGACAGACGCTGTGATGCATGAGAGGGGGCGGTGCAGGCAGGCACCTACGCTTCCTGAGATATTGATGCTGCTGGAGGCCTACTACTGGCCTGGCGTCTTGGGGCAGGGCTTTGCGTACGAGGATTTGAGGTACGCGTAAAGCGCGAGGAAACCGTGTGGGCGTCAGGGAAGCACGGAAACGAGTTTGGGGTCAATTTGCTGCTTCGATGCGTGTAACATTGGGGGTCTGGGGGGCTTGCCCCCCAGGAAAAAAATTCTGGCTTACAATTTTTACCGCCAAAATTGTAAGCAGTACTGAGACAATTTTTGGGACGGAGGGCCCAAAATTGTAAGCGCTTAGGATTTTGTACTGAAGAAGACCGGAACACTGCCTGCTGCCAGGTGCGGGGTCGCTGGGAACCAGCCGGGGACACCTTCCCCACTCAAGTGCCAGCCACATTCGCAGCCAACTATCAGCGTGGCTGAGCACCTGCGGGTATCACGCTGTTCCGCCTGCATGCAAGCACCTCATGCATTCCTCCGAAACCTGAAACTGCGGAACCCCTCGTCGTCCCACATGCCAGCCAATGCGTAGTGTAGCGACAGTGCTAACAAGAAACCAGTATTGAGTCAAGTATTAGGCTTGCGAACAGCGCGTGCGTGAACTGCCGCGACCATTGACACAAGATCGTCGCGCGGATTTTGCTATCCGAGCTCTGCTGGCGTTGCGCGCGACCATGGGCATACCTACGCAAGTAGTTGTTCCGCTGGCCGCTGCGGCGGCCTCGTCGGTTGTCGGCATGGTCGTGGGCCGGTAGGTCGAAGTGCGCTGGCCCAACACGCCCGCTTGGGCCACCGCTCCCTTCGACCTGGCGTCTGCGAACCGCTTCAGCGCTACTGCCCACCAAGGCCATGTGGGCCACGTATAGACCGCTCTTTCCTTTCCGGTGCAACGCGGCACGGCACTGTGCATTTGCCCCGGCCTACGATGCCTGTTGCTGGCACCACGCACCACGCCAACATGCGACTGACGCTGCGCACCGGAACGCCACCCCCAGGCGCATGGGCTCCCGCGCTCTAGGGGGCGACCGCAACCTCCTCAACGGTAACCAGAAGTCGCTGTCAAAGCAGGTAGTCACCAAGGAAACTGCGCAGGGGAATTCCGTCAGTGCTGTACAACAGTGCAGTTGGTCAGGCGCACGCTGTTGTGCACCGTCCATGGCCAGGGCCTTTTGCCACGAGCCTACATGGCAGCACTTGATCGCAGCTGTTCCTGTGGGGCCTACGCACATACTGGTGTTCCTGTGGGGCCTACGCACATACTGGCGCAATGGGTGTGCTCTATGCTGTAGGAGCGGCGGTTGGTGTCTGCCCTGGTGGCGTCCGGCCAGGGCTACCTCTTCCGCGGTTGGCCTGCGCCAGGTGGGTTAGCGTCACGCCTGTGTCTTAGCACGGCAACGCGCCGGCGCCATCCGCTGCATGCACCCCTCGCACCCACAGTACGACATCCCGTAGCTCCCGTGCCCATGTGAGGTGCCCGCTGCATATGCCTAGCTAGCCTTGGCAGCTTCAACGTGCGTAGCTCCACTAACGCGCGGGGCTCAGCACACGGGATGGCGCAGTGCACATACTGCATTCCCCCCATGCGGCTACGGCGCTTCTTAAAGGACACTTCTTGCCGACCGACCACCGCCACCGCTTGTCGCACTATTAATGCGGCCATGCCAACACAACCGGTTGCTGGTGAGGTGTCTTCCGCACCTGGTGGACGACGTTGCACTGACGGGATCACCTACCCTGCATCACCTGGTGTGGGTTAATCCACAGGTGTCAAGGACCACGAAAAGAAGCGCCTGCTGGCAGCTGCTGCGGAGCGCCTGGGGCAGATCGCGCCGGCGGTGGAGTCGGAGCGCCTGGGTGCGTGGTGCCGTGTACGCAGTATCGCGGCCGCCCTAGCCGTGCTTTTATGTGTCCGTACAATCGGCTCGTGTTACAGCTCTGTCGAGCCTAAATGACCACTGGATCGCAAGCACCCCGGCCTCGCATTGTTTCAGAGCTCGTTCCTGGAGCCCTCACCCTGGCCGGGTACGGCTAACTTTCGGTGTTGCACGCGCGCGGTTCAGCTGTCTTCTCGCAGCGGCTTGGCCGCCGCCTAACCTGCCTTGAATATCACTATGATTGCTTGTCCCTCTGCACTTTGCGCCGCACTCGCAGCTGTCCTGCAGCCCCCGCTGGCTGCTCAGCACGAGAAGGTCCTCGAGACGCATGGGGACACGCGCGTTGACAAGTACTACTGGTGGGTGCCGGGTGGTGCTCCACATACCTGGTCGTCATCCCCACTGCTCCACTCCAGGGACGTCTGGCGGCAGCACGGCGTCGCAATGCCCTGTCGTAAGGGCAGGACGTGTGTTGGTCACCCTACCACCACCATGGTCCCCATGGCACAGCTGACCGGTGTCCACCCTCGTTGCTGCTCTTGGGGGAGGCATACAAGCGGACGACACTGCAGCGTGTTTTGAGGTGTGAAAGGTCCTTCGCCTCCCCATCCCCACGGTCCCCATGGCACACACGGTACACGTGGCACGTGTGGAACGGTAGAAATGCGGTGCAGCGCCTTGCGATTGGGCAGTACTAGGTGCTGGTGACCCTGCTGCCGCCACGGTCTCCCCGTGGCACACAGGCTGCGCGACGACGAGCGCAAGGCCCCCGCCGTGGTGCAGTACCTGAACGCCGAGAACGACCACACGCGGGCCGTCATGGCGGACACGGAGAAGCTGCAGGTAGCTGCACCGGCTTGCACATGATGGGGGCCGCTGGGGGTGAAGCATGGAGGATTAGTGGGCGCAATATGCAACGTTGGGTGGTGCACATACTGTAGTGGTAACAGCTTAAGGAGGCCAAGGGCAGGGGCAGGGCCACGGCAAGCAGGGGACAGGGGGCCCGAGGTACCTTCTGCTTTAGGTGCTTGTGTGCTCCAGAGTGCACGATAGGCGGTTGCTCGTAGCGCCGTGCCATGGCGTGGCGGCCGGCAGCGTATGAGTGGGGGAAATGGCCAGATGCAAGTATGTCGGGGAGATTGCAGGTGCGGCTTACGCTGCAGTTACGTAAGCCAGGAACACGGTCTTACCCCAGACGCGCAGCGTCCTGATCTGCAAGTCGACGTGCGTAATGTTGTGCCGCTGCCTCCCTCCCGCTGGTCCGCAGGAGTCGCTGTACCAGGAGATGCGCGCCCGCATCAAGGAGGACGACGTGCAGGTGCCGCACAGGTGGGCGTCATGGCGTGCAACCTACTGTTCCAGCATGCATAGCCATTCGTATGTGTAAGACCAAATGCCCTGCAACTGCCGAACGACCGGTGCTGCCATGGCCATGATTGGCACACGGTTCGACAAACGTGCTGGTAATTTAGTAGCCTACATGCATACGACACGTGGTCCTGCTGTACCCTGCCGTACCCTGCCGTACCTCCCAGGTACAAGGGCTATTACTACTACACGCGGCAGGAGACGGGCATGGAGTACGGCATCCACTGCCGGCGGAAGGTGCCTGCCGCCCAGGCCAAGCCCAGCGAGACGGACGTCATGGACGAGAGCGTGCCGGAGGAGGTGCGGCGGGGGCGTGTGGGTTAGCGTGTGGGTTAGCGTGTGAGGCGGTGTGGCAAGCGCGGGCGTGGAGTGTGTGGCGACACAGCGATACGCGAGCGAAGGGGCACGAGCAAGGCCGGGTGCCACAGGACCAGGTGCCATACACTTTGGTTCGGGAGTATGCAGCAAGGAAGGCGGGTGCGGATGTGGTGGGTTTGGGGCCGTGACGGAGGAGGTGTTGCGGGCTTTGTGCACGTGGCAGGAGGTGGGGGCATGGCGTGGTTGAGGGTGCAGGGAGGGCGACACCTGGGAATGCCTCGTGTCGCGCTGCTGCGGGAGCAGTGTTGTGGGTGCCGTAAATAGGAGATGGTGCAGGTGCGCCACGGGAGTTGGTGAAGTACGATAGCCAAGGCGTCCGCTTTCGTGTCGCATCCCAGCTCACATGCTGCCTACTATCCACCCCTACCCCGGCCTCCAACGCCCAAGCTGCGCCACCCCTCCACAGGTGCTGCTCGATGAGAACGAGCGCAAGAAGCAGCTGGGAGTCACGTACTACTCGGTGGGTGTTGGTGCAGGGCTAGAGCCACGGCCATACCTGCAAGGGTTCATTAACGCTGTGGCTCAGGCGGTGTGGGGGCTGAGGGTTGGGCCTTGAACGTAGGGGCGACAACGTAGGAGTAGCGAGTTTGACGGCGGCTCAGCGGTAAGCACAGTTCGTTTGCTTCGACTTGCGGAACACCCTTTTCAGGTGTCGGGCTGCGAGGTGTCTCCCGACCAGAAGCTGTACGCGTGGGCTGAGGACACCGTGGGCGGAGAGAAGTACACCCTGCACGTCAAGGTACGGCTGTACGGCAAGGGAGAGCATGGCTGTCCTTGTAGCTTTATCCTCCGACCCGTACAGTACGGACGTACGGACGCATATGGTAATCTGCATCTGTGCCTGTACATTTTGAGGACACATGTCGGGACCGGCGCGCGTTGGCCTCTGCTGGCTTCCCAAGACGGGCGGACATGATTGCCCGCAATGCCGTCCAGCTGCTACCACCCCGCTGGCACCTCATGCCGTCTCCCCGCGCTTCATGCGCACGCCTGCCCTTGCTGCTGCCCGTGCACCTGTCAGGACCTGTCCACCGGCACCGAGCTGATCAAGCCCATTCCCGGCATGAGCGGCAACTTCGAGTGGGCGGCCGACAACGTGACGCTTTTCTACGTGGTCAAGGACCACATGGACAGGTGCGCGGCCGACAGGCTGCAGCGCGCTAGTGGTCATCTCGTGTCATTCGGCGATCTATGGCTGTGCAGTACCGTTATCTGAGTGCACGTGGCTGGGGGCAAACATGTACAAGTTGGCGGCGGGGCGCTAGGTTGGTAGGGAGGGTGCGCCCATGGGGGACTGCATGCCATTGAATCAGAGGTGGGTGCAGGTGCAGGTGTACTGCCGTGCGGTGGTGGTGGGCAATGGTGGTGGAATGGCAATGGCGGTGGCATTACGGTGGAGGTGCTGAAGTTTACACACCCCCGGAACCCGTGTCATTGCGTGCATGCACGTAGGCCATACAAGGTGCTGCGTACCAAAGTGGGCCAGGAGAGCAAAGAGGTGAGGCCCCAAACCTCGCTGCCCGATGAGCTACACGGCTTGCATGCGTCGCATGGGCCCCCCTTTTTGAAGCTACGAAGCTCACTGTATGCAGTACGTTGCTGGTATCGCATAGCCCTCCTGGGTGATCCAACGCACCCTGTGCATGTGCGCGCATGAATGGTCCTACGCATGGCTGCCTGCGGGACTGGGGAGTGACTTTCAGCTGTGTGCAAGGCTGTGCTAACGCTCGTTCTATATGGTGAGGTGATATCCGGTACCGTACGCAAGCACACTTGCGAACTTGTGCCGCGCATTCTTCACCATCATGCAGGACGTGGTGGTGTTTGAGGAGAAGGACGAGGCCTTCTACGTTGGCGTCGGCAAGAGCCGCTCGGAGAACATCATCTACATCAGCAGCGGTGAGGCCGCTGTCACAGGTTGCACTTCGTGGGCGAGGTAGCCAGGGCGCGGTATAGCAGGGTATCCAAAAGGTAACGGGTAGCATGCCGGGAAGGGGTGTCCCATGCCTGCGCCGCCGAGAAGGCAACAGGAATGGAACATGCGCAGGTGCAGGTGCACCAGCGCATTGCATGCACTTCTACACAGTCCCGTGTCGCGCCGCTCAGGATGTAAGGAATGCAACTGCTGCGCTGTCAACCGCCTGCTGCCGCACTGGCCATGTGCTGGTGCCGCGTCCTTCCATCATGCATTTCACAGTCCATGACGTCGCACCGTGCTGCTCCGTGGGGCCCCAGGCTCCGCCGTCACCAGCGAAACGCGCTACATCCGTGCCGACCAGCCGGACGCCGAGTTCCAGGTGGTGCTGCCGCGCGAGCAGGTGGGCACTACAGCAGAATCTGCGTGTGCGTGTGTCTTAAGTGTGCAATGTGCGGCTCCAGTGCAACCAAAGAATGCGCATGGTTTGCAAAGAGCGCTGCCGCGCAAGCAGGTGGTTTCAGCGTGCGTTGTGAGGCCAGGCGTGCGTTGTGAGGCCAGGCGTGCGTTGTGAGGCCAGGCGTGCGTTGTGAGGCCAGGCGCGCTATGCGGCCATCCGCAGTATCCCGTTGGTGCTGCAGGTGCAGGTGGCGTGTTACCGGTATGAGGACTTGGGCACGGAGGGTCCTGCCTTCCTGTGCATTCAGTGCACGCGCGCGCGATACACTCGCGCGCTGACCACACTGCATCATTGGCTCGTACCTTCTTCCCCACGCACTGTCGTACAGGACCGCGAGTACAGCGTGACGGACCGCGGCGACTACCTGTACATCACGCTCCGCGACAAGTCGCGCCCCAACAGCGAGCTGCTGGTGGCGCCCATCGCCGATCCGCAGGACAGCAAGGTGCGGGCCCCATGGGATGGGGGTGGGGGAGGAGTGGGATTCGGTGTGGCTCGACAGCGAACTGCTCGCGGCACCGTGGCTTCACGGGCTTGCATTTCTCCGCCACGGGAGACTTGGGGGAAGACACGCCGGTGTTTTGTTAGAGGCGCAATACACACCGTTCAGCTGTTGGCCTCGAGCAGAGAGCTGTGGTGCAACTGACTGTGCTATAACATCTTCAACACACAGGCACAGCTGCACGTGCCGGCAGGCCCACGGTCCTGGTCTGCCCGCCGCGACCAAAAGCCCTTCACAGCACGGTCACACTGGTCCTGTCCGTGTGCCCTGTCCGTTCCGCTGCTGGCTGTTGGCTGCTGGCAGTGGCCTCGAGCAGGAGCTGTGTCACGCTTTTGCTGTGTGCCCTTACCAACCTCCTGACACCAACACAGCTGCACGTGCCGGCATGCCCACGGTCATAGCCCTTGACAGCACGGTCACCCTAGCCCTGGTCCTGTCCCTGGTGCTGGCCCCACACACCCCAGGTGCTCATCCCGCACTCCCGGGAGGTCAAGCTGGACGGCGTGTCGGTGGGCGAGTCGTACATGGTGGTTTCGGAGCGCAGCGGCGGGCTGGAGCGCGCACGCGTGCACGTGCTGCCTGGCGGCCTGGCGCCGCCGCAGGGCCCGCTGGGGCAGGGCGAGGAGATCCAGTTCGAGGAGCCGGCATACAGCCTCAGCGCATGTGGGTACGCGCGTGCGTAGCGGGTTCGTTTACAGCATAGGGGTACCTGGGGCACACAGCAAGACGCAGTATGCCCAGCGCGCGAGCAAATGCGCAAAGTTGTGTAACAAGCAGGTAGCGGGTTGGCTTGGGGCTTAGGGCACATAACCAGTCCAACCCCGGCAGCCAGGTGCCGGCCTGCAGCCTCAGCGCTTGTGCGTTTAGGCATCTGCACGCACAGGCCCCATGGCAACCGTTGACGTACAGCCTGGGGGTAGCATATGCGCCACTATGCACCACGAGGAGGCCTGATGGCTCGTTGACAGCTATGTCCCTTCACTTGACACCAGTTGCTGCTGCTGCTGCTGCTTCTGCTGCCCTATCTCTCCACAGACCTCACCGGCGACTTCGACTCCCCCATCCTGCGCATGTCGTACACCAGCCTCACCACGCCCTCCACCGTCATCGACCTGCACATGGCCACCGGTGAGCGCGCTTCCGAAACCCGGCCTCGCATGCCGGCACCCCTGCACGTGCTGCCCGGCCCCTAACCCCTTGCCCCTAAGCTGCCTCACTTCGATTAGTCAGGTGTGCATGGTACCGGACCGTAATGGCGACAGCAGCATTGGGTTGTGCGCACCGGATCAAGGTCGTGATGACGCTTTGCGTGTGCTGCTGCACCACCCCTTGCGTGTGATGCTGCACCACCACCACCGCCGCCCCTCAGGCAAGCGGTGCACCAAGAAGGTGGCCCCCGTGCTGGGAGGGTTCGACCAGACGCGCTACGCCACCGAGCGGCTGTGGGCCACAGCCAAGGACGGAGTCAAGGTGGGGGGAGGACGGGTTGCACAGACATGCGGCGGGGCTTGTCGCCGAAGAGACCGAAGCCCAGGGGGGTAAAACTCAAGGTAGCATGGCGTTGGCCCAGTAGTCCTTCCAAGTGATGAAGGGTGTGTTACGGTTCACGCTGTGTTACGGTGCACCCACGCGTGCTCAAGCTCTGTGCGCCTTCATTACCAAGGCGCTCCGCTGACACGTGTGCCGCTGACACGTGTGCATCCGCTCCCTTTGTACGGCGCCGCTGCCAGGTTCCTGTGAGCCTGGTGTACCGCAAGGGGCTGGCCAAGCTGGACGGCACCGACCCCATGCTGCTGGACGGGTGGGTGGTCAGCAACTGTGCAAATGTGTTTCTCCCAAGTGCAGCACAGTCGGTGCGAGCTGACTGTCGCGTGGCAAATGTGGTTGTACAGGTTGGTTGGCAACATTGCCGGTTAAGGCAGGCATGACCACTGCTCTGGCCCTGTGCTGCGAAGAACCACGCACGCCGAATTCCTACATGCTTGCCTTTCGTCGTACGGCAGGTACGGCTCGTACGAGATCTCCAACGACCCGTACTTCTCCTCTTCGCGGCTGTCGCTGCTGGACCGGGGGTTCATCTTTGCCATTGCGCACATCCGCGGAGGGGGCGAGATGGGACGGTGAGGGCGCGCAGTGCCTGCAATGCACAGCACCTTGCAGCTGCTACCGATGCAAGGGTTACACCAAAGGACTCTGCTGGCTGTGTACCTTTACATTTCGTGTAAACAGAACGCAACGCGCAAACCTGCAAGTCGCTAGGCCCTGTGCCCCGTACGGCATTTACCCCGCAATGCATTCTAACCCTGTTGACTCGCACGCGAACGGCAGACTCCATACAAGGCGCCCGAACCAGCTGTACGCGCTTGATGGCAACGTTCGCAATCTGTTGCTATTGATGCGACGACGGAGCGCTCCCCATCTCAGCGCCTGAATCCGTGTCCTCTGCTCAAACCCCCCATTGGCAGCTACTGGTACGAAGACGGCAAGCTGCTCAAGAAGATCAACACATTCACCGACTTCATCGCCGCCGCGGAGCACCTGGTCGGACAGCGCTACGTGCAGCCGGCCCGCCTGTGTATTAGCGGCCGCTCCGCGGGCGGGCTGCTGATGGGCGCAGTGCTCAACATGCGGCCCGACCTCTTCCACGCGGCCATCATCGGTGCGTGCGCGCTTACCGTGTGTCGTTACACGAGCTGCCTGCTGTTCGGATTAGAAAACCCTGAACCTAGCTGCGATAGGTTGACGTTTTCCAGGGAAGTGGCCGGCCGGGTGGCAAAGCACGCCGTTTGCGGTTTGCGGAGTTGTTGCTGCGCTGCCACAGCCATGAGGGCAAGTACATTCCGTACTGGCAACGCCTGACAGCTGCCGTTTGACGTATCTGGAGGCTCGTGTAACGGCTGTGGGTTGGGTTACGTCACCACCACAGCGCGACCGTTCCTGAGACACCCGGCACGGCGGGCAGCAGACGTCTTTCTGTGTCTTGCGCGGGCGCAGATACCTCCCAACCTGTGCCCAAGTTCCAATAAGCAACGATGTATCACACCTTTTACCTTTTGTGCAGGCGTGGGCTTCGTGGACGCGCTGACAACCATGCTGGACGAGACCATCCCGCTCACCGTCATCGAGTGGGAGGAGTGGGGCAACCCGGAGCGGGTGCGTACGGCAGCCGCCGCGGCACGCCCGTGCACATGTACTCCGCCTGCCACTCCGTGCCCTCACGCCAGTGAACTCTCCGCAGCCCTCTTCAGGTGCCTGCACCCTCACCCACCCCCACCCTCTGGTCACATTGCACATGCCTGCCACTTGGGATGACTACCGTGCCCACCTGCATGGCTCGGTCCCATCCCCACAAACCCGTACATCAAACCGTACGAAAACTCTTTCCGCCCCGGGGGTGCCCTCCCTGGCCTCTTCACGCTTCTCTCTCCCCGCTCCACACAGACCCCGAGGTGTACAACTACATGAAGTCGTACAGCCCCGTGGACAACGTGCGCGCTCAGGCCTACCCGCACATCCTGGCCATCGCCGGCCTACACGACCCGCGGGTATGTGGGCGTGTCCGTGACCACCAGACACCACCACCTTATGTATGGCCCTCCCTCGTCTGGCGCGCGCTTCGTTCCTGCATCGTAGCCGCGGCGATTGCGTGCCACGTGGGGATGGACGCCGAATGCAGAGCCAGCTGGTTTACTCCATGTGCGGCTGCCACGTGTGCCTGCATACATGCGCCCATGCCATGCCATGACGTGGCGCAGACCACTGGCTGACTGGCACCACGCGTTCATCGGCCTGATGCTGCCCGTCAACTTTGCACTTGTTGCCTTTGAGCTGCTGGAACACGGGCAGGTGCCTGCGCCCCACCGTGCTGATGCTGCTGCACGCATTTGCGCTTGATAACCTTCTTCAGTTTGAAACTGCACTTACAAAATTGGCTCGCGATTGCAGGTGGGCTACTGGGAGCCGGCCAAGCTGGTGGCCAAGCTGCGCGAGCACAAGACGGACGACCGGCTGCTGCTGCTCAAGACCGAGATGGGCGCCGGACACTTTAGCGTCACGGGGCGCTTCGAGCGGCTCAAGGAGGTGCGGCGCCTGGGGCTGGCGTGGGCTGTCGGGCACCTACAGCTGTGTGAAGTTGGACGGTGGACGGTGGTGCGGCCCCTGGGGCTGATGTAGGTCACCTACAGCTGTGTCATTTATCTGGACGGGTTGACGCACCAGCTGCAGACGGGTTCGTTACCGACGTAACGAACGCCCAAAAAAGCATGAGGTCGAGCAAATGGATTATCTGTGGTTTGTTTGCTCTTGCTACCGTATGCCGGGCGGTCCGCCAACTCCTCCCGCCGCCAAGAAAACCCATAACCCACGGGTGGTTGTGTGGACTACTGTCTGTGCTATAATACATGAAATGGGTTGCGTGCGTTGCGCCCCCAGGTTGCGTTTGAGTACGCGTTCCTGCTCAAGACGCTGGGCATGACCAACGTCCCAGCGGCAGGAGCGGCGGCGGCAGCGGCGACGGCGGCAGCTGGCGGCGCCGCCAGCAGCACCAAGCCCTAAACGGCGTCGCTGGCCAGCGTTCCCTGCTGATGGGCTGCAGCGGCGGCGGCAGCGCTGGCAGCAGCGGCGGCGGCAGCGGGGGCCAGGGCTGGCAGCAGCGGCGGCGGCAGCGGGGGCCAGGGCTGGCGGATGCTGACGCGGCCCGCGCTGTGGCTGGAAGGACACAGCGCAGGCGCAAGGACATGACACTACACACATGACACAAACAGGTGCCCCTTAAAGTGGCCGTTGGGCTGGTTGGTTCTGTCCACTGGCCGCAGCGGCGCCGGACCCTGCATTTTCTGTTAGGTGGTTCGGCGTACCGGTAATCTGACGAACTGGACAGTTATGGCCGGGTGTGGGCCCTGCAGGGTTGATGGTCGTTGGTGGCGGTCGTGACCACCGTGAGCGGGCGGTGAGCGTCAGGCAGGGGGCTCCCTTGGCGTGCAGGAGCTGGGTGGCACGATGTCAGCGGGACCGACCGTGCGGTTGGCTACCGGTAGGCTGCCGAAGGTGAAAGCACAGCGTGCGAAGTCGGGGCTGGGCGGAAAGCTGCTCCTTTAAGCTGCTTTGTCCGCTGTACGTAAGGAGCGCTGGGTTTTGCAGCCCGGTCGGCTGGGCAACGCGCACTAAGCGGGGCTGTGTCGTACTGTACGACGCTGGACTGCCCAGGCGAGCGTGGGAGGGAGTAGGTAAGGCGCTGGCCCATGCCAAACAGGTGGGCTCTGCCACGACTGCCCTTGTTGCGGCGAGCTTCGTACGCCGTGCGCATAACCTGTGTGCTCTCCGTACGCGACAGTGCAGGTGGTGGTTGCCTTGGGTGGCATGCGTCGTTGCATTTGCAGAGGGGAAAGACCCTCGCCATGTAACACTGACGAACTGTGTGGTATCTGGCATCTGTTGGTAGCTGCGGCGTGTGCTTGCCGTATGGTGCTGTGCTGGAACGGCTTCTTCCACCCCGTGCGCCATCTCACCTGACCAGTTGCGGTCAGGCAGTTTTCATTTGTCACTAGCTGCACGATGGCTGGCATCACTGTTGGGGCCGACCGGCGGCGGAAGCGTAACACTAGTGCTCCGTCCGTACGTTGCAAGTTCACATTCATATTCGTGCAGCTGGGCTGTCACAAGCCATTGGTGCTCCCAGCGCATGCAGTGCTGTAAACCTGAAGACGAGCGGGCCACCCGCCACATACGGTCACGCACGTGCCCGGAAATCAAGACATAAACCCGGTTGCGCCCGCCCCCACACGCATGCTGCTCAGTACTGGGGTGGTTCCGTTGTCAGGCGGTATGCTGTGACTGGCTGTGATCACCGTCAGCCGTCAGAAGGCGACGCAAGATAATACATGCAGTCGCACGACTCAATATGGCGACCCCCATCAACGCTGTCACGGCCGGAACACGAGCTAGTGCAGGGATGGGTACCCCTGGCACGACCTTCAGTGGCAACCCTTTGACACGCAGCTCCATGCTACGTAATGCTTCCCCATATTCGCCCCGCACGCCAGCAGCTGCTACTCTCCACCCCAACCCCTCAGCGCTCCGCAGACAATGGAGCTCCCTTGACCTATGAATATACCGCCCTGTGTCTATCCCCTCGTCTTCATCATTCCGCTGCGGCCGCGGGCGCCGGCTTCTCCGCTGGCGCCTTTGTCAACGACAGGTCCGTGATCAAGCGCGTGAGGGTGGGCGCCTGCACCCCCACAACCTTCTCCACCTCCCGCCCGTCCTGCAGCAGAAAGGCACGCACACATATCATGGCACCGCTTTTCCACGCCAGAGGTAATTACGAGTGCTGCGTGCAAACTTCCGGGGGTGCATGTGAATCGCGTGTGGAGCAGCTTTCCTGCTGCAAAGCATAGCATACTGCCCACCAAGTGACATAGGCAAGGGCTCATAAGCCCCGTAGCGCTGGCTAGGGCAGAGCAGAGGACATGGCTTTTTCCATCCCACAACGGGTGTACCCCATGTCTTGCGCACTTGTTGCACGTGGCATCTGCCTCACCTTGAAAAACAGGAAAACCGGTATGCTCTTTCCCACGTAGTCCTTCAGGATGGGTAACCGCTCCGCCGCAAGCTGCTCGGGGAGCAAGGCGGAGGGCGACGGCAGCAAACGCAGTTGTGTGGAGCACAAGGGACCCATGCGGCGGGGATGCGGCCCAGGCATGGAACCAAGCAGGGAACGAACGAATGAAGGGATACAAACCTCTTGCGGTTTCCTCGCGTTTTACGGGTAACCCTCTTGCACCCGTGGGCCGTGGCTTGCCGGGCACCTGGCACCCATTGGATGCGCGTCCCGCAACGCCACAGCCCCCGGCCCAAGAGCACATGAGTCCCGCAACCAAGCACAACCTCAGGTGCTTAAGAGCACCAACAGGCGCAGGAGGCAAATGACGGCAGTCAGAAGGTGAGGACCATCCTCCGGCATGGCTCACCGAGTAGAATTTAAGGGGTCGATCTGTGAACTCGAAGTAGAGGCGTTTGAACGTGGACTGCACGGCCTTGCAGGGCCCACACCAGCTCTGGTACACCTCCACCACTGCAAGGCATGCAGCAGGGGTTGCTATCAGGGTCCCAGGTGATGGTGCCACGGCGGTGTCAGGTGCACAAGGCACGTTGTTGCCGAGCTGCTGCATGTGCAACTCAGCGCCTGCTGGGGCTGGTTCAGCCTGGTGCTGAGGCTGAATACGCAGAGCGCCTTCGCATGCGGTTAACTCTCATCAACCTTGTTATGTGTCTTTTCACTTCCTGCAGTCAAACCCTAAAATTGCGGCAGGAGTGCCTCTGCCAAACTCGCTGGGTTCAACATGCAGGGCAGCGGGGTCCTGCCGAGGCCCGTTAGTCCACTCATCCTAATGGCTCTAAGAATTCATTGTCGAGCACTACTTTTCAAGCGTTGACTCCCAGGTGTGTCAGGTCGCCGCTTCACATGGCACGACGAACCTTGCAGGGTCCCGGGCGTATCCAGCACTTCCGTCTTAAATTGAGATTCTGACGCGATGTCAACAACAAAGGACATTTTGACTGCGCGGCAATGGTCCCGCGCTCGGCTGTGTTCACAGTGTACTCAGTGCAACAAAGACGATGTAGGAAGCTACCCAAGGTCGTTATCCATAATGGTAATCAGATGTATAATTTTGTGCAGTCAGGAAGTGAAGCCCGGGTTGGCCTCCCCTGCATGATCAGCGCAGCATGCGCGCAGGGCAATACAAACCCAAAGAAAGGGTGGTGCGGTCAATATCAGATGATGTCCATGCTGCCTCACGACTTTTTCTCAACGCCTCAAACGTGTTAGCTTGCTATGGAGTACCCGGACTACGACGATGATGCGGAAGACTACTTCAAGGACCTTGACAACGTCCTCTCAAACCTCAAGAAGCTCCGTAGCGTGCATGAGAACAGCAGGCCTTCAGCTCAGGGGCTTGCCGCGTTTCCCAACGCTGGTGCGGAACGTGGTGACACAGACAGCAGCGGCAGCGACGGCGCTGACGACAGCCGAGATTCCGGGAGTGACGTGGACAGCGAGGAGCTGACCGAAGTGGAGGACGAAGATGATGACGGCCAGGTATGCTTGCCGGCTCCGTGCATGGGCAGTTACGCATCCAGTGCAACCACTCAACCCAGAGCTGCACGTGTTGACGGCACGCCATGCCCCAAGCACCTGGGGCCCAAGGCCCACGCGCGTTGCCCGAGAGTCTTCTTGCCTGTGCACAGCAGCTCTGCCGCTTTGAGGACCCATGGCCAGGCCCGTAGTCCCAACAGAAACACCGGTAGTACGTAATCGATAAGGTCTGCACCCTCCATTCCCTGCCCTGGAGCAGTTGCCCGATGCCGGCATGGCGCCCGTTGGCGGCGGCAGTCCACGCCTTGCCACAGCACACCGGTCAGCAGGTGGCCCGCGCGCAGGCCCCAGCGGGCTCTTTGCCACTGGGGTCCACCCTCAGGGTGCCGGCAGTGCGGGCGCTGGGCGGACAGCAGCAGCGGGTGGGGAGCTGCGGGGCACAGGTGGAGGCATGAGTGCGGGGCCCGCTGCAAGGCCACACGTAACAGCAGCTGCTGCAGAAGCAGCTGGCGGGAGTACAGCAGCAGTTCCAGGCGTGGCAGCTCCGGCACCAGCTGCAGGGGGGCCGGGGACGGCAGCAGGGCCCTCAGCGGTGGGGGGCAGGGGGCGGGGGACACAGCGGGAAGGCGCGAGGGCCAGGTCAGCTGGGGCGCCGAGGGAGGAGTCGCCCCTGGATTTGGACGGATACGTGCTGCTTGCACAGCACATGGTCCGGGCTGCTCAGGGGGCCCAGCACATGCCGACGGCGCAAGAGCAGCAGCAGGAGGGCGCGCCTGCGCAGGGGGCGGGTGGCGTGGGCAGCGGTGGGCGGCCGACGGGCGCTGCCTTGTCAGGGGACGGCGGGGAGGGTGCTTCCGCCTGTGAGAGGCTGCAGCGGCTGCTGGCTGCACTTGAGACCAACCGCGTGCTGCAGGTGGGCCCGCACGCCGTGCATGGCGAGACCTGGCGCAGCTAGGTGACGGCGTGCCTGTTCGCAAGGCCTGGTTTTGTGGTGGTTTGGGCTGCTGAAGCAAGCAGCTTCCTTGCTGCAAGCGGTCTGCGCCATCTACCCCTGGAACTCTTCCCGAGGTACCGCAGTCCCTATTGCCGTCCCTCCCTCTCCTTTGCTATACCTTGTGCCCACGTCCCGCCTGCCGTGCCGTAGCGCAAGTCCTGTGCACGCATTGCACAAGCTGCCTGTCAGCTTGCACCTCAACGGAAACAGTCATGTGCCGTTCGCACTGCTTCCTCGCGCGCAGGCCCAGCTGTGCTCCATGCTGCACAAGCTGGACGAGCACGCCAACACCTCGTGCGTGCTGGAGGAGCGCGTGCGGGAGCAGCCGCTGGTCACGAGGCCATACACCGTCACGGGCAGGGCAATGGGTGGGTGGGGCGGCGCGTGAATGGATGCACCGATACAGGGCGTAAAGTGCGCGGGGCGTAGCCAAGCGACTTCTGTGCGTGCCAATGCTGTCCTTGATGTGGCACGGACGACGGAAAGCTGCTGGACGTCTGTGAATGGGGAAATGGGACCGAGGTATCCACCCGCAACATGGCCCTTATGACCCCTTTTCGTGGGCCCAAGATGCGCTATGTCAGCTGTATCTGCACCGTGCACGCCCGTGCACTGGTCATCCTGTGTCTACTTTGGTATTTTGGACAATCAGCTCTCCCACCTCCTCCTGCAGCTCTCAGAAAATCGACCGCAGCCTCAGCTGCCACTGCGGCCCAGGAGGACTCGGAAGACGGCGACGACGAGCATACGGTAGCCGCGGGCGCACCGCACGCCACCGCGCACCCCACCAGCCGTTACTGGCGCGTGGGAGTGCTGCTGCCGCCGCCCACAGACGAGTTCAAGCAGCTGGCAGCGGCGCAGCAGCTGCCTCCGCGGCCGTACGACAGAGTCAAGTGGCCCCAGAGGTACGTAGGCGTGCACACTTGTATGTGGGCGGGCGTCGTATCATTGGCAGGGTAGCTTGTCGCCCACTTCTGACAGTTTGGGATAGCCAGGCGTATTGGACACATGAAACACCATCCCGATGTGTGCGCTGACACGCAAGGGAGACCTTATGCGTGTATCAAATTTACAGGACGGTGATATCGTCGTTGCCGTGCTGACCGGAGTGCGCCCACGCCCCGCTGCATGCGCAGGATGGTGGACGCGCTCAATAAGGGGCTGACCCTTGAGGTGCAGAGCACCCTTACGAAGCGCCTCATGGACCGACTGCAGCAGGAGGGCAGGGCAGGCGGAGGAGCAGGAGGCGCTGGCAGAGGGCAGCAGCAGCAGCAGCAGCAGGGCGGCGGCGCTGCCGGGGACGCCGGATCGTCGCTGCAGGAGCAGCTCAAGCGCATCTCGGTGCGTGCGCAAAAGGCGCCTAGTCCCGCTACCGATCTGTGGTCTGCTGTAGGAGCGCTCCTGACAGGCTCGTGACAGAGCGTGCGGCACCGGTGCTTGCACCGCCTTGCACTATGCGACTGCAACAGCAACAATTGGGGGCACGGCGTTAATGGCTGTGAAGCAGCGTGTTAGGGCTGAGTAGCAGCATTAATATGCTTTACGCAGGAGGTGCGGCCGGACAGCCCCGAGGCGGTGCCGCTCATCATGCAGCTGGACGCGGCGGCGTGGGCACGTGTGGCGGCGGCGCACGGCGTGGGGCGCAGCGGTGCCGAGTGCGCCATGTACTACAGGCACAACCTGCGGCCGGGGCTGGCGTGGTCGCTGGAGGTGGGGCAGTCCTTAAGTGCAGTGACCGATTTAAAGCTTCTCCGGCTGTGGAACTGGAATTGAGGTTGACAGGGCAGGGCTAGGAACGGGGTTCAGGCAGGGCTCAGGGCTCAGGGAGGGAGACGCAGGGCCCAGGGTGGAGTGGTCAAAGCAGCTAGCTGGGCGGGACGTAGGGAGGCATTCAAGGGGTGGCAGCTGTTGGTGGCCTGCGCGTAGGTGGTGTGCCTGGCGCTCAGGCCTGACTTGCGATGCTGCCTGTTGCTCGTCACGCCAACCCACCAGGAGAGCACGCGGCTGATGGAGCTGGCGGAGAAGCATGGCAAACGCAACGTAAGTGGCTAAACATGCATGGCCGCACCCTTCTTACACAATTCACCGTTGCACCAATGTCCGGATGGGTTCTAGATGCCAGCAGTGGCCTACACTGGAGCTTTCCGGTCGAGCCCCGAACTCCACCCTATGCATGCTCTGCGGAATGAGCAGATGGCACGGCCATGGGACACACGCCGCCACTAACGCAACTCCCCACCACAATTGCAATCTTAAAATTTACCCTGCACACGATGTCTCCGCCTTACACCGCAGCGAAAGCAGGTTACCCTGGCACGGGGCCACCCCAACGATTATTCCATCATCCGGTACATGTTCAACTACAGCAAGGGGTCCCTGGCTACGCTGCCCCTGTCGCGTGCTGCAGTGGGAGCAGGTAGCGCGGGAGCTGGCCACGGGCCGCACGCCGGCGCAGTGCCTGGCGCACTCGCTGCGGTGGAAGCGCTTCGACCGCCGCCCGCAGCGCAGCACGTGGAGCGAGGAGGACGACCAGCTGCTGCAGGTGCGTGGGCAGTGTGCTGGTGGTGGTGGTGGTGGTGGTGGTGGTAAGGGAGGAGTGTGTTGCCAAGCGCACGTGTGGCGCAGCCAGTACGGCGTGTGCGGCACGCAGGGCGACCAGTTGCTGCACGTGCATGCACGCCTTGCGTGTTGGTGGTGGTGGTGGTGGTGGCGGTGTATTACCTTTTGCAGGTTATGGCATGTGGCGGCAGCAACTCAGCGCCTGGGGCAAGCTGGGAGACCAACTGACGACCTGTGTGGCCATGTGTGATGCCTACCTAGGCTCTGCCGTCGCCAAAATGTGGGGCCAAAATGTGTGTGGGGGGCATGGCAGGTGTGCTTCTGGCGCCGCATGGGATCCATGGCTTCGTGAGCGGACATGATGTGTAGTTCTGCGGACGCCGCCAGCTGCGCCTTGGCCAGCACAAAACAATGGAACGTCTCAATTGTAGGGTGTTGTCCTCCTGAAAGTGTGGTGCACTGCTCCCCTGGTGCGGCGTGTTGCTCGCAGGCCTTGGTGGCGCAGTTCGGTACCAACTGGGTGGCGGTGTCGGAGGCGTTTGACGGGCGCTACGACAGGCACCAGGTGCGCCGATGCTCCCTTTGTGTACCACTGCCCTGCAGCGTTGGTTGCACGACGTTGCGGGCCAGCATTTCTCCAGGACTGAAGTTGCCATCGGGGCTCACCGCGTGTGCGGACTTTGCATGCAGACTGTGCACATGCCTGCTGGACTGGTGACTCCAGTACGGTGTTTATCCGGCGCAATGCGCTGCTAACGGCAGCACGGCACGCACTGGTCCACCCGCAACTGGGAGAGCACTAGGGGCCATCTGTGACCGGTCTGTTGGCTGTACTGTTGCGCACAGGTTCGCGACCGGTGGCACGGCATCCACAAGGCCGGCGCCCAGCGGCGCACCGGCAAGTGGGAGCCGGAGGAGGACGAGAAGCTGCAGGAGGTGGGACACTTGGTACACGGTGTGGTCGTTAACAGTGCCGCAGTGTGCGCATTGATGGATTGACGGCTGCCCTGGGCGATGACATGCCCCAGCCGGCCTGACAATGGGTTGTACCGTATGAGGGTAGGCGATCATGTATGCAACATGGCGGGCTAGAGGTTGCTGGCACGGCCTGTGAAGTCGGCACCCCTGGGTGCTGGAGGGACCCCAGTCGCAGCAGTGCGTCTCGTTGCTTCCCGGCGGACCCGGCCACAGCCTCATGATGCACTCGCTGGCTGCCAGGCCGGAGCCGGGCATGCAGGGCTTCGTTCAGTGCTGCCTGCTTGCCCTTTTCCGGCCCTTGCACCCCAGGCTGTGTCGTTGCTGGGGCCCAAGTGGACAGCCGTGTCGGGCCACGTGCCCGGCCGCACGGCGCGCCAGTGCCGCGAGCGCTACGTCAACCTGCTGCAGCCCGACCTCAAGTTCCAGGAGTTCAGCAAGGAGGAGGAGGAGGTGCGGCTGCAGGCCTGCCTGTGCATCTTGCATGGCAACCGGTGCACCTTGGCGGCTGGCAGCTGTATGCACCTGGTACCTCACGGCGGTGACCACCCTGACTGTGGGCGTGTTGGGAGCCCTAGGGCTGTAGCCGCACCCATGCCTTCACTGGCCGATCAACTGGCCGATTAGGTTACCGCGCCGGTACCGGTAACAGTGTACGCAATACATGCATGGCCCGTATGCAACTATGCATGTCACGTGCGGGGTGCGGATGGGTGCACCACGTGCATGTGCTGCGTGAGGTGCCCTGCGTTTGGCCCTCGCCCCGGCCTGGTTCCCCATTCACATGCGTCCGCTGTGCAATTACGCTGGCAACGTACAGACTGCCGCACACCCGCTGCCGTACAGATTCTGGCGGCTGCTTGTAAGGAGCTACAGGCGGCGTACGGCCGCATCTTGTGGGCCAAGGTGGCGGAGCGCCTGCCGGGCCGCACCGACAGCCAGTGCGCGCGAGCGTACGACAACCTGGTCAAGCACAAGCGGGTGCGTGATGGGGGCGCCGCCCGGCCGTGTGTGCGCCGCCACGTTCAGCATGCGGCTTTGCATGTACCGGTATGCTGTTCGGCGGTGCTAGGGTACATCACGCACATCGTGCAGTCGATTACCGCTTGGCCGGTAGTTAACGGGGGTTTGGGGTTGGCCGCACCCTTTCCGCACTGCATACATAAAGGGGTATACTGTGAAACGTCTGAACGGCTCCAGGAAATAATACGGGTACGTGAGGCACATCCACCTCCGTCAAGCACACTACGGTACCCACATGCGCCACACACAGGCTTGTGCGGCCACCTGTTAAAAGGGTGTGAGCGGTATTATTCCTGCATACCTTGCACAGTGCGCCTGCGTGATTTTACTGCTGTGTCTGCTTCCAGGCTCACGCGCGGGCTATCCGGCCGCCCAAGATACCCCGGGCTGGAACACCCGGTCCTGCCTCGGGTGTTGGTGGCCGTGCTGAGACTCTCGGGGCAGATGCAGCGGGGTCTCCTGGGGACGCGGCAGCAGCGGAGGCGACAGAGAGAGGGGCTGCAGACGGAGGACGGGACGGCGGGGTGCGGCAGCAGGAGGGCGGTGGCACAGGCGCTCCAGGGAGACCTGCGCGACAGGCGAAGCGGAGAAGGGGCTGAGCACAATGCAGGAAAGGAAGTGGCCGGCGAAATGCTAGGGATGGGGCTGCAACGGATGCCTGGCTGTATCAGTTGTGCTGGCCCGTTGCATGTCCGTCTCGTGCAGCATTGAGACTTCGAGAGTTTGGGGCTACGTGGCTAGTAAGGACTGGGGAGGGAGTAGCAGGTGCTATTGTTTTCCCTCCATTGCGTGCCGCCGCGCCCTGAACCTCGTCTGTTGCTTGCATCCAACACCACACCGTAGTTTGATATGAAGTGCATGCAGAGCGTCGCGCTGCTGTGCACGACCGGGGCTCTTAAGCTTGCTGCCTGTCAGTAGGGCACGGCGTGCCCTGTGCGTGCCCTGTGCGCTGCCAGGATTTTTTTCTGTGGAAAGGTTGAAAGGTAATGAGACGGGAAGGTGCAGGCCAGCTGGAGGATACTTGAATTCCTACACGGGGCTTATCCCGGTCGTCTAAAGCCACGCACTGAGTGATTAACACAAGGCATTAGGGGACATAACGTCCTACAGCATCCGCCTACGCATCTGCAGTTGGACATGGCCAGGTCCTGGCGCTGGTGACGCTGGCTCGCTGGGACCCAGCTGGGACATGGGAGGCAAGCGCAGCGGGCCTCGAGCACTGACAGGAGCAGGTCGGAGGAGGTCCGCTGGTGCGGTGGGTCGCCTGGGCATACTGTAACACTGTCTTACGATGATGGACGGGTGGATGATGGACGGGTGGTCCAGAGCCGTCGAATTGGCACTATGTAAAATTGGTGGCTGGCTGTGTCGGGCTGTGTTCACGCTGGGTGGGGGAGACTCCCCTGACTGTCGACGGGCCCGGTGCCTCCGAAACCCAATCGTATCATTCAGGTCAATTTGGCTTTAAAGCACAGCGCCTCAAACATGCTAATGTGTGAAGCACCACGGGAGTCCATGAGCACCGAGCCGAGACGCAAGAGGCGAACGCAATTGCGGTTAGGGTTCTGCTCCGACGTGCGCCAGGTCCGTGAAGATAATTTTTATCATTATTTATTTTCCAGTATATCCATAGAGACGATGTAGCAGCAGTTGGTTAGTTGTTTGAAGTTCTCTCGTGGTTTGCTACCGAGCCCGCGTGACACCACGTGCAGTTGCTTGCCACAACCGCAATAGAACGTGAACTTCAGCGTTTTGAGATTGCAGTTCAACATGTTTCGGGTTGTGACGTGGCATGTAGCAGCGGGCCGGTCAAAAGCTCAAAACTGCAGTTCCAGACACAGCATGCTCCTGCGTTCCACAACTGTACAAGATCCAGTCACAACCAGGGGACACACATCCCCTAGTCACAACACATGCTGGAGCAAGTAGCCTCAAGGAAGCGAAGTCAATGCAAGAGTGAACAGCAATACAGCATGCTGTGCCTGCCAACACACCAGCAGCACCTCGACACTACCCTGCCCATGCACATCTGCAGCCTTGGCCAACGAGACATTCCTGACGACACTCGGGGGCGGGGTCAGATAGGGGCACACCGGCAATGTGTTGTATACACCGTGTGCACTCAGCAGTCTGCATGGGGTCTTGGCAAGCAGGGGCGGTGTTCACGCTGCAACACAAGAGGCCCTGCTCAAGGGGAGAGCTGGGGAGAGCCCTCTCCTGGCCCTGCCTGGCCCTGCCCATTGCTGTCATTGTCGCACATCTCATGGCTTGCACGCAGCCACTGATCGCAACGAGCGCATTCTAGCGAAGACGTTCGCCTTCGCTAGCCTGGCCTGGCCAGGCCAGGCGTAATCTCCCCTGGGCGTAATGGAGCGAGGGCAGATTCAGGGCGGCGCTCAACTGCAGCCCTCGCTCCTGCCCCACGCCGCTAGGGGCAGGTGGTGGGGCGAGGTGGGGCAGGGCGCGGGCAGGGAAGGCACACCAATAACGCCTGGTGCATGTCATCAGCGCATGGTGGTGTCCCTCTGTGCGGTCTGCGCCATACGTGTCTGCTGTTGTGAGCAGTAGACCGGTTGTCAAGACCAGGCAAGACCCACAGTGTGTCCAGCCTGGTCCAGCCCACGAACACCCGTGAAGGTCGGCGCGGGCGGGCGTCGACTACGCCCGCAGCAGAACCACCAGTGCCCATCTGCGTCGCACGCCGTCAGGTGTGCCGCCAGACCCGTCCGTCCGGCGTTATCCTACCGAGGTGCGCCGGAAGCCGAGATGGGCCGCTTTATTGCTCAGGTACACGCTGAGACTCTGTCGTCGATAGGTGTTTTCGACAGGTGTACTGGGAAGGTAAAAAGAACTAATGACGAACCCCGTGGTTCGACGTGGCCTGTTGCGTCCCGCAGCTGTCCCTGTGAGCGACCCTTGAGGCAGAACTGACAGGCAGCGCCGGCAGTATCCAAAGTTACTTAGCATTCATTCGAAGGTCAGCTTTGCTCTCATTTCATCGCTCTAAATTGGCCTGCATGGGGGCCCCCATGAATCACGGGACTGAATTGTTAGTTGCCACGTTCGCCACGCCATATGACGCTACATGACTACTTAATATTGTACGTTGAACAGTGCCTGGGCGCCGCTTGTGAAGATGAGCACAACAGATTTCGGTAACGCGGACTTTGTCTTCACAGACAATGAGCTGACAGAGCTGCTCGGAGTCATTGAGCAGAAGGCTGCAGGGGACGGAGGAGAGCTTGATGTGCTCGACTTCTTTCAGAGCGACGCAAATCAGCCGCTGGCGCTGCAGGTCTGGCAGGTTCTGGCCTTGTCTCTCCGCTGGGAACACCCTCTGTCCAACCGCCATGCTAGTTCTGAGCTAGTTTTCAGACGGTATTATGGAGGATAGAATCTGCCTCGTGGGCACAGCACGCACACTTTGCTGTAGGTGTCGCCAAGTTACCTCGCCTGTCTGTCCCACGGCGATTTCGCGCTGCAGTTCCAACCAAGGGACGAGCCAACAACGTGCACGACAGTCAAGCAAGAGGAGCCGGCAGGGCACTCTGCGTTTTCTTCGGCGTTGGCTTCCCCTTGCGAGGCAGCATCCCTCCAGGCGGCAGTGCTTGAGCCTGCCCCGCCGCAGCCGGCTCCTAGCATCGCCACACAGCTTCCAGTTCTACCCATGCCGCTTGCTTCGGCTGCGGTCCTCGGCGCGTTTGCGTTACCCAACATGCTTCCGGCCCAACCGCATACCGCCGCAAGCATGCCACTTCCCTCGCTTCCTATGGCGAGCGTTGGCATGAGCTTAACCCGCATGCACTCAGCAGCAGCTGCCACTGGCGCTGCCGGTGCCAAAGGTGCGAACGTGTGCATATTTGACTCCTCTTTAGCCGGTCCTTCATGCCCCGTAACAAGGCTTTATGCATGGTGCACGATAGCATCAATAGGTCATGCACTTTTGCCTTACTGCGGCGTTCGCGCTGGTGATCGCGCCTGACAACGTTCAACCGTCCCGGGACCGGCTGACAACCACCGCATTTGCAGGGCAAGCAGCCGATTTCAAGGGACAAATTAGCCATTCCACGGTTGAGAAGCAGCGGCGCGACCGCATCAACTCGCTGATAGACGAGGTGCGCGGTTGGTTGGTATTGTCGGCACGGTTGGTAGCTGTTGTCGGGGGCCCGGCCTGATGTCCTCCCTCACTCGGCCCCCTTGCACCGTTGGGCTTGCAGTGTCGGACTGTCTGCAGCGCACAGTGCGCATAAGAGCGCCCTTCGTGTCCTGTGCACCCACGTGACCCCAGAGCTCACCACAATCCTTATGGGCACAACTTCTGCTCCTTGGCCTCGCGGAGAACTGCTGTCCATTCCTTGCCCGTCTCTGGCTGGCCAGTCGTGGCGCTCTCGCATCTGCAACGGACCCTTGTCACGCCGTGCCTGTGGCTCTCTCCACCAGCTTTGACCTCAGGTCCTTCCCTTGCGTTTCCTGTTGGTTGCTTTTTGTCCCGCAGCTGCGCGAGCTGGTGCCCCCGCAGCAGCCGCGCAATGGGCAGGCCGCTGGCAGCGAGGGCCTGGAGGCCCGCCGGCCCAAGCACGTGGTGCTGGCAGACACCATCACCCTGCTGCGACAGCTGCAGCAAAAGGCAAGCAACCGGGGGGCGTTCTGCTGGACTTGCCGTACGCGTGCAATCTCGCCTACCACTGCTTTCCCTGCCGCCCGCAAGTCGAGCTGCTCGTGTGTAACACCGTTGGTGTGCGTGGACTGTGCAGTTGCACATCAGCGGCACCGAGCAGATCGCCACCAGCGGCCTGCCCGCGCGGCCGGCGGACGACAACTCGGAGGGGGCCCACTCCAAGGGGTCCGCAAGGTGAGGCTGTGCGATGGTGGGCTACGGCCGACTCCAGGGCTTTTCATGGGAGAGGGGTTACGCGTAAAGCGCGAGAAAACCGTGTGAGGCGTCAGGGATGCACGAAAACGCTGGTACCTGCGCGGGGAGGGCGGGAGAGGGGCGATGGCGTTGAGGGCGATGGCGGCAACAGCATGAAGGGTCATGTCCTGCGAGCTGCCCATGGGCACGTGTCGATAGGGCCTGACGGTCCGGGGCATGCATTGGGGAATATGAGCTATGCACGAGGGCGCAGGTGATCCTTTCCAGGAACACAGGTAGTGAGCTAGGTCTGCCGTACACCGCAGTGACTCGCCCCATGCCAGGATGTATGGAGTTAGTACACGGGCCCGGTGCTCCGTCTGCAAAGCGCTACACAGGCGCTGTGTGGGCTGACACCCCTGTGCTTGCCGCCCCCTGCTGTTGCTTGTGCCCACAGCCAGGACGACATGGAGGTGGCGGGGGCGCCCCAGATGCCCTTCGTGAGTAACGCCGTGCCGCAACAGCTGCCGCGCGTGAGCTTGCAGACACCCACGGTGTGTACTGTCAGGACGGAGCCACGTTGCGCACCCATCAGCGCCTTACTTGTGGCCATGCCTTTGCGCGAGTTTGCTTGTGCTTGCTCGATGGTCGTGCATGTCCTGGCATGTCGTGCTGTGCGTGACCCACAGCGCGCTGTTGCTTTGTGGCAATTACGGACTGAGCGTGGGTGAAGTATTGCCGTGCCTCTGCTTCCACTTCACCAAACACGTGCGTGCTGTGGCTGGCTGGTTGCTGTCGTACGTACCGCAGATTCCGTGCCAGCTGACCCAGAACGCCGGCGTCACAGTGGAGCGCGGGCCCGACTGCTACTACGTGCAGGTGGGTGCGCGAGGGCCGAACATGGCAAACGACCACCTCCATGATACGCACCGGCCTCGGTTTGCTGCTGGGCCGTCCCGGCTAAGGGCCGCACCTACTGGCCCACCGTGCGTCATGAAGCGCGTGCGGGCGAACCGTCCAGGTCTTACTACTTATCCGCACCACCTCTTCTGATGTGCCACCCCTACCCCGTGCGGCTGCTGCTGTCGCTGCTGCCGCTGCCGCCGCCGCCTGTTTGTGCGCAGGTAAAGTGCCGCGACCGCAAGGGGCTGCTGTTCGACATCATCAGGGCGCTCAAGCTGCTGCCGCTGGAGGTAGGCGAGGGGGAGGATGGGGCAGGAGCTGGGTGGGCCCGGCCTGGCTCCCATAGCGCAGGCACGGTTGTAGGGTGCATTGGAAATGAAGGCCACAAGGGCGCTCAAGCCGCTGCCCTGGAGGTAGGCGAGCGGGAGGATGGGGCATGACCTATGTGAGCCGGAGCTGTGCTGCAAGGCGTCGCCGGATGCATGACTATTGGAGAGCATGTTGCGGGTGGAAGGTGATGATGTGGTGACGAGGGCGGTCAAGCGTCTGCGGCTTGAGGTAGGGGGAGACGCCTGTGGTGATAATCTCGCACGGAATCAAGGGCTGGTGGTATAATTAGCTCACCCGCGTGCCCTCACCCGTGTCGTCTCCGCTTCTTCCCGCTGCAGATCCGCACTGCCGCCGTGACCACCACCGGCGACGGCACCGTCCGCGACGTGTTCGAGGTGCGTGTGCGCTCACACCAACCTCACCAAGCCGGCTTAGGTGAAGCTGTACTGCATGGTTGTTACGCCAACGTGGCTGCATGTGAAAGTGGCCTACGTTGACCTGAGCCACGTGGTATCAACAGCACGGCGGGCGTCATCCTTGCTTCCGGCCGCATTCAGGGCACGGCATACGTACATTGTCGCCTGGCTTGCGCTGAACATACTGATAGCCATGCTCATCCTGCGGCGGTTTAACCTGCACAGGTGAAGCTGGACGACGCATCGCTGTCTCCGGAGGAGGTCCAGAACCTGGTGCACGACGCCCTGTTCCAGCAGTTCAACCCCGCGGCGGCGGCGGCAGCGGCGGCGGCCATGACCTCCGCCTACGCCGACGTCATCGCACTGGCCGCCAAGCGCCAGCGCGCGTAAGGACGGACTCGGTGGCAATTCTTGAGGCAGCTCGCCTGGCGGCGGCGCGGCATTCTCCCGCGCGTTGAGCGTTGGTAAGGACGAGGCGCGACTGGTGCGCAGTGCGCGCTGGCGGTGAAGGTGGCGCTGCATGCCGCCCGCCCGCGCGCTGAGCGTGCGTGAGGAGACGCGGCTAGTGCGCAGCGTGCCTGGTGGTGGCGCGGCACTGCAGCAGCTATCACGCTTTTTTTTTTAAATGGTGAGATGGTGGCGTTGCGTCGGCTTTCCTGCTTGGTCTGAAGCTGGAAGTCACGTGCGCCCTTGCCATGGCTCACGGCGGGCAGCAACACGCAGAGCGGTGTCTGCGGCAGCAAATTCGGTGGCGGTTGCGCGGCGCAGTCCGTTGTTTGAGGGATGTTGCGGATTGCTAACGGGACTAAGATGGGGGTGGGGCGTTGAGGCTGGGATATTATTGGGGTTGTTGGGCTGCCAAGTTTGGGCACTACGGCGGCGGTTAGCTTGACAGATCAGTAAAGGCTGCTGATTACCCATACGGCTTGATCAGCGGCGTCATTGCATAGGTGATGAGTAACAAGACGGGTCTGGGGGAGAATTGTTGTTGGTGACAGTTGTGGCACGTTCGGTTGGTACGTATCAGTGCGCTTCGGACCCCTCGCGCATTTGTGGCGGGGAGCGAAGGCGGCTTAGAGATGGATCCAAGGGAACGGCCGCGGGTCTCGGGGGCCTACTGGTTTACTGCGGCCTCACCATTTGTGGCCGTAACGTTTGGGCTGGAGGGGTGGAAGACGTTGAGGCGAGCGCCGTGGATTGCGCGCGCTTGGGTGCCGTCGGGTGGGGTGTCCTTGGGCAGTCTTCGTGCGGTGCGCTGTGGGAACGCGGCAGTCCACTGTGTCTGTTGCGCACGGCTGCGTAGCGCTGTGTTGCGCCGGCTTTAACAGCACACGCCGCGTGGTCTTCATTGTATTTGGGGCTGTCCGTTGGCCCCCCATGCCTAGGCAAATTCTGGCAGGATGTTGGCGCCGAGCATCTGCAGCTCGAACGCGACAGTTTGTGGTGGTCTTGTAGGGCATACACACGGCTAAGGTCAGATGGCATGGCATGCGCATGCATTCCTTGCATGCTGCATCGGGCACTTGTGTGTGACATCGTCGACGCATGATACTTCTTCTGCCGTCGAATGGGTTGGGTTTGCAGAGGTACAGGTGGGGACTTGCGGGGCGAGCTGGGCTGGCAAGGGCCCTCATTGTGTTGTGGGGTTGTGTCGCAACGCTCTAGCGCAAACGCACTGACGGTACATGCGCGAACGTCTGTGCAAAGAATGCTACTTACGCGGCTTACCGCACATACAGTGTACCCGGGCGGGTGTATGTGGGGGCCAATGGTGACTTGCTTCCCGCTTGCCTGCTGCTGTAGCCACGTGCCTCAGCAGAGCATACTGCCCCCGTTTGGTTGAGCGCACCTCCGATGGGACAATTTGGCGTTTCCCTGTGTTAGTCGCTGGTTGTGTGTGCTTGATACAGCTGTCTTGTGCCTGTCTTGTGCAATGACAACACGTTACATCACCCCAAGGGGGCATTCGGCATTATGGCTTAAGTAACGTTTGGGACGCCTTTTGAGTGCGTCAGTTTTGGGAGCCGCCTTCTAGCAGCACACCACATTGATCCGGTGAGGCTGATTGGTGTCGAGGCCGGCCATGTGGCACGTTGCTGAACTTGCGTAAAGGGCACTATGGCATCAGCTGCGACTTGGGTGCGGCTGCTGCGCTGCTGCATGTACCTGCCGTACTAGATGCAGGGGTATGCGACTCTGACTAGGGTTGCCGACTTGAAGATATCTCATGCTGTTCTTTTGCTTTTGCTTGCACGTCGCATCATCGTAAACTGTTTGCCGCGTGCGGTCTTACGTGTGGGTCTTTGTGGTCCGTGCGGACGTCTTCGGTGCTGTGCTGTGGTTATATGCACGGCTGTATGTGGAAAGCGGAAGGCAGGGGGTTCGTACATGTGCTGCTGAAGGCGAGGGGCTGCGGGGACGGAGCAGGTAGGCAGGAAAGCAGGGGCACTGTGCGGATGCGAGGCACGATGGGAAGAGCTGCGTTGGCAGGACTGATAGCAGGGAATCGAAACAGTTAGAGACCTACTCCATGTTTCGTAAGTACCAAGCATGGAACAAAGGGACGGATTTGTGGCTGGCCGTTGCGGGCCCTCGAGTGGGCAATCAGCGCGATGGTATAGCCCGCACGTATCTTCGTTGGGATGGTGGTTGTGTGCAGCAGCATGGGGAACGCCAGTGAAACGCACATATTTCGAAAGCAGAATACGCGCGCAGGGAGCAGCAGAGCACGCGTGTATGCTCTCCGTTGGTTCCCATGTGGGGTTCAGGTGAGGGCAGTTGGCGCGGTGCCCGGGCAAAGACCATTGCACATGGTGTTCGTGTGCGGCCTTTTAACCCGTGGGCGCGGCACAGCACGCTATGAGCGGGGCGCCTAGCGTCGTGTGCTGGTCCGGTCTTCAGTGCAGCGTTGTGCTGGTGGTTGCTGCGGGGTAGTGATTTGGGTGAATAGTATGGCGGCTTGTTCCTAACCCACTGCCTTACTAGTGTATAGGTTTGAAAGCTCGTGCACGAGGTTTCACGTACAGCCATGTGTGCGTGTTTAGCGAATGTCGTGCCTGGATTTCGGCTGGCTGGTGGCTGACTCATGGCGCTTGCCTTGCCTTTATTTACTACTTTGGCCGTTAATCCCTTTTTGAAGTCTTTTGAACTGGGTTCTTGCCGGCGGTCTGGGTTGGCGTGTTGCGCACGGCACGCCCACATGCCGTTACACTGTGAGTCGTACACGTACCGCTGTTGGGCATTGATGACGGTGTCTCGGAGAGTGGTTGGCGGCGGCAACACGTGTCAGTGTCAGGCGGTACCACTAATCCCTTGGCCCCTCGTGTGGCTCGTACCGAAAGGGGTGAAACGTGTGCTGCTTGGATTCCATCCTAAAGGGAACCTGCTGTTGCCCAGGGCAGCTCCCCTGCTGTTGCCTATTGGTGTGTTTGTCAGGGACGAGGGGATAGGACAGGGAAGAGTGGGTGCTACGCTCGAAGGTCACATTGGCCGGACTCTGTTAGGCCACCCTTTGCAAAGGGTGCACATCGGCTCGGCGGTTTGTTATTGTTGAGATGTGTTGTCCTAGTGATGCGTGTGTTTTGGCCCTGGCCTTCAAGGGAAAACGTCGTGTGCCGCTCGCCCTCCTGGCCCTGTGTGTGTTGGCATCGTGTTGGTGGTCCTGTCACGTGCCTTGTGATTTTGTTACCGCTGCTGAAAGCACTCCTCCTAAATTACACGTAGCACGTAGTTGTAAGATGTGCCTGGCCACTGCCGGCATGTGAAGTACGGTACACGCTCCCCTCCGGCTCAGTCAGTCAGTCAGTGCTACACGGCGTGGGTTCCTGTAAACCCTCCGCAAGTGCAACGAGCCGGAGGCTCAAGGGTCTCCATTCAAACAACCAAGAACGTTTTGTCTGGTCGACCAAATTTTCGAAAGCAAACCTGCTGAACCTGGTCACCTTCCAGCATCAGCTTTCGCATACTACCATCCATAGGTAGGTCAAAAGCAGACCTGAGCTCAGAATATACAGGACACTCCATCAGAACGTGCAGCTCGTCCTCCACCATCCCTGTACGGCACACCTGGCAGACCCGCATGTCCCGTACAACCGTACTGCAAGTCCTGTTTGCTGCAAGTGGCCAGCAGCCGAGTCGGAAACGCATCAAGTGCTTGTGCTGTGCGGGCGGGATGCTAGCCCTGTTATGTGGCAACAAGGTCGGGAGTGCAGCACCATCAGCCACGCCGCCCATCCAGTGCTTATACCTGCACATCTTGACACCCTACGCACTTACCCTTGGCTCAGATCTGTTCGGCGTTTCGTGAGAGGCTACCGTATCGGTAGCATGGTCAAGCGCTAGGCTTGTTTCGAATCCCTCCGGCTCACCTGGGCCCAGCGGCCCACTGACGTTTCGAGCTGAGCCAAGAGCATGCTTGTGCTGCACATCAGCAGAAGTTAACATCAGGAGCAGCAGCTGCGCCTGTATAGGACTGCGGGGAACGCTGGTCCCTGGGGCGAGGCGGTGGAGGGCTAGGATACAGCCCACAGCCACAAGCCGTGCCGTACCACACATGCCACCCGGCTGTCCCCTGGGCCAGAGCGCCAGGCCCCAGAGGTTTAACGCCACTACGCAACTCTGTTTTCAGCAGGAATTATGTCCAGTCCCGTGGAGGCTTTGGAAGAGCTTTCTGCGCTCCAGGCGGTCCTCGGACCCCAAGACGCGCGAATTGTGAGTCGTGTGACGCTGAACATCACCTACCAAGCAATTTTATTCTATGGCAATGCAGCTGTAGCTAAAATGATCATTCGGTCAGCACGTTTGACCAGCGGAACGCAACGAATGGCAGGAGGATGCGGCGCTGCAGCAGCTGGTCGACGCAGCGGCAAGCGGAGCACTGACAGAAGATGAAGCACGGGAATCGTTGGGATGGACCTTAGACGACGGGAGCGGAGCGTCGCAGCTGCGCGTGGTGGTGGCGTGCCGACCCGACTCCGGGTGAGCGGCACTGGCGAACAGATGGCACATCGGTGCGGCAGGGCTAGGGGATGGCTTGTAGCGCATTGAAGAGCCATCGCAGTAGTACTTATCGAACTTCAGGACAGAGTGTGACCCGCGTCGCAATCAGGGCTGTGGGGACGCGTGGGCATGCGTTGTTGCACCCTTGGGTGGATCGTACTCCCCGAACACCAGTCCCTCTTGCGCCCTGGGTTGTACCGTCAGTGCTTACTTGTCCAATGAGGCATCCAATGAGGCATTGCTCACATGGACATTTACGTAGGGCCTACCCGTAGTGTTTGCATCCATCCCTCCTTCCGTACCGAGGTATTTAAACACGTGTCTGCTTGCAGTCCCCGAGCCACGCACAGCAGCCGCCCTGTGTGGCATAAAAGACAGGCACGCACACAAGAAAGACTCCTGAACGCCCTGTCCGTAGGGCGCATGGCACCGATTCCTCAGCGCCGTACGCCGAGCTACACGTCACCCTGCCGTACGGCTACCCGGGCATCAGCAGCACCACCACAGGCGCTAATACACCTGCACCAGGTGCAGCTGCTCAAGCGCACGCTGCAAGGTGCTCGGTGGTGGGCTTTGGGCCCGGTGCTGTGCGTGCATGGGCCGACGCGATGGCGGGGCAGCTGCAGGTGCTGGCGGAGGCGGCAGCAATCGAGGTGGGTTAGGAATGGAGCATGGACTACAACGCATGGGGCAGGGGAGGTACATGTGCAGCTGGGCCGAAATATAACAGCAGGCACGTGCGGGTGGCGTTAAGTACCGTACGCTGATTGGCCCGTTGACTTTTTGCTTTCTGGGCCTATTTCTCGTGCCAGCCGGGACCATGGCTGGCGGTGGTGGCTGCACCTGTGGGTCCCTCCACCACCTCAAACCCGCAACTCACCCGCGCCTACGCTAACACGCCCGTTCCCCCGTCCTCGACATGTTCTTGTGCCCCTTTTCAGGGCCGGCCCTGCCTACATGAGCTGGTGGAGGAGCTGAGGACACAGCTGGGGCAGCTGGGGAGGCAGCAGGATGCGCAGCCCCATGGAACAGCAGCAGCTAATACACCGCATGGCTGTTGCTCGTCTCCGCCATCGGGGGCCGCGGCAGGCAACGGAATGCCATCAGCTGCGTCAACGTCTGGCGCGGGGTCCAACGGAGAGGAGGAGGGTTTGCAGGTGCGTTGCTGCCCAGCCGGTTGCGGGCGCTGCCTGTGGGGCCGCTTACCGGTATCATACCTGCCCCAGAAACCGGTCAACCCACCTTTGCACCCTATGGCTTGCAGGTGCTGCCACTCCACCGCACACCGTGCGCATGACCTGGCCAGCTGCCTGTGTTACAGTTATGCGCCTGTGTGTGTATTAGCAGGTGCTGCTGCTGCGGCTGGACCACATGCGTAACCGCTCGCTGTACACCAAGACCATTGGGGCATGGGTCAAGGACCTGGGCCTCACAGGCAAGTGCGGTGTATGGGTGGACCGTGCGGGGAACAGTCGGGGGCAGTCGGGCCTGCTGCTGCTGTTCGAAGGTGGGTTAGCTTAGTGGTCCTGGAAATTAAACGCGTTAGGGTGGATCGAGAGCAACCAAACAAGCATGGCTGCCGGGCAGCTGCTGGATCCCATCATGCGCGTGCGATGGAGGCAGGGGTGGAGGCAGCGGTGTGTACGAATATCGTACGGCTGGTGTCGTACGACTTTCGTTAAAATGGGCCAGTATTAGCGTTCCGTATTACGCCCCGTCTGCTGTTTTACCCACACGCCGCACTATGCCGCCCTGGGGCACCACCGTTACTTCATGTCCACCAGGGCGGCTCATCTTCCAGGGCAACCTCATCCTCATCCTGCTGGAGGGCGAGGGCCCCGCCCTGAAGGACTACTTGGTGCGCCATCGCACGGAGAACGTGGACGTTGACTCGCACGGCCGCAGGTGTGGCGTGGGTGTTGTAGCGTAAAATATGCTACCTGGACACAGTCCGTTGAGGGGCCGGACTGCTATCGATCTATTGCTGATTTTCACTTACGTGCACTACAATAGTGGGTTACGGGGTGCAGGGTGCGTGGTGCAACACGGGGCTGGTGCTTGCCACACCAGGGGTGCTCTCCGGCTCTTGTACGCAGGCCATGCTGTGCGTGTGGTGCTAGGTGGGTCCCGATGGAGGGCAGGAGGAGCAAGGATGCACCTGCGCTCAGTTGCTACTCCACACCGTGCACATGCGCCGGTAATATGGGGGCAAGAAACCGGGAGCCTCTGGTTCGAGCGATAGCGAGACACATTGGATGCCTTTTTCTGTTAGTGACTGCAGTCGATTTGCCTTGTGTTTTCTGTTGCTGTTGTACGCAGGTGCCGGGAGCGCATGATGGATGTGGTTGTGCAGCAGGCAGTGCAGCTGCAGCTAACGCAATCATGTGCGGCAGCGGAACGAGGAGCGGGAGGAGGCAGAGGAGCAGGGGCCGGTGGCGGGGCTGCTGCCGCCCGCGCCTTCACCGACTGGAGGTGCGTGTACGTGTGGGGTGAGGCTGGTGGGGAAAAGGTGGGGAGGTGGTGTCGGCACCCCTTGGCTGAGACGGGCCAATGCATGGGTACTGAGCCTGCACACTGCACACAAGTAGGCACACTTGTCCACGAGTTGTCGGTGGTCAAGTGTCCTCATGTTGGCCGCGCCTGGGCACCGTGTGTGCGGTGTGTATTACGGCGGCGCCGACCGTTGGCGACCCAGGAAGGCTCGCACGGTGGGCGTTGCACCAGCAGACGGTTGACGTGCCAATATCAAACCATTGGCTGACTGTGTCCTGTTGTACCTCACCCCTGCGCCCTGTCCTCCCTTCTGCATAACACACAGGGAGGTGACGTGCGCGAACCTGGAGGAGGTTGGGCGGGTGCTGGGCGCCGCAGGGCTGGCCGAGTGGCTGCGGCCGGCGGCGGGGCTGCGGTAGCGCAAGGGAGGTCCCCTGGCGCTGCGGGCCGGCGGTGCGCAGGGGAGGGCGGTAGCGGAGATCCGTTTGCTGCGACGGGCCGGAGGTGTGCAGAGGACGTCCCCTGGCGGCGGCGAGGCGGTGGTAGCGCAGGGGAGGTCGGTGGGGCTGCGGTAGCGCAGCTGGCGGCGGCGGGGCGCCGGTAGCGCAGGGGAAGTCCCTTGCGGCGGCCTTGAATTAACTGTGTTGCGTGTACTGCACGGCCCAACCAACCACACAGTTTTGGTTGGCGGGGTCTTCGTACGCACACAGCATGCACGGATGCGGATGATTTAGCTTGCGAGTGCAAAAGTTGGAATTGAGCAGCACACCCAGTTAACCGCCAGTACTGCTGATCACAGCTGCGGGCTGTCAACAATCGGCAGCTCGGCACTCTGCTGCTTTGTACTGCAAGGAGTGCGTAAGCATCCGCATTCTGCTCCTGCATCACGGCTGGTGCGGCCTTGCGCCCCGCCCGGTCACGAAATCTGTGATGGGCCCGTGTAGGAAGGGGTGATGAGCACCCCCTTGCAAGCCGCTTCGGTCGCTGCCTTCACCAGGTCGTCTTTGACTTTCGCGGGAGCTTTGGACTCTCGCTGGCCTGTCCTCCCAGACTCCTAATTGTACGTTTGTACCTGTAATTCTACCCACAGAATACAATCCCTTCACCAACAGATGTCCCATGGGTCGTCCTTGCCCTGGCTCTCCTCCATTGTCGCGCACTGACATCCAGGGCTGCTTGAAGGTGCAATACCGTAGGTGCCTGTTACGATAGCCAGTCGTCGATGGTGGAGGGACTCTAGGAGAGGAGAGCGACGCATGGCGGGACTTTTCGACAGTTACCGGTTCATTCCGTGGACAACTGACATTGGCTTTGCTCGCTCTGGACGCTACATAAGCGCATGCTGTAGGATACTGTTCATTCGTCAAGTCCGCGTCACAAGGCAAGGCTGTTCGTGCGCATCTTCCCGTCCCTAGAACATACCGCCAAAGCCAGCCGAGGTCGACCTCGGTGCATTCCTAGTCCACATACGGCCTTCCCAGGGCAGCCCGCCCCCTAATTATAAGCATTCTTATCACCATGGCCCAGGCGCAACGTCCCGGGGCTGGTGTATACGTCATCGCAGACGTGGCCACCGGGGGCGGGTCACAAGCCCACCCGCGTGCTCCCGTCCTCCCGGACCCATACCCGCCGGCGGACAGCACGCTGCCGGCGCCGGTTCAGGCCGACCGAGGTGGCGCCATGTGGACGTTCCCGCTGAACGCGGCGGGATTCCAGGCCGCCCATCAGTTCGGTGGCGCGCTGCAGGCCGTGAACCCGGGACTCCGGGTGGGTGCTCACACCACGGCACATCTGAAGGGCTAAGCGCGGTGCTTCAGTCGTGCAGCAGCGTCGGAGAGCGCAGACACTGCCGTGCAGATGTCCAAAACCCATCCCAAATCTTTGCAGGTCAAGGTGGTGGGTTGCACGGAGATGATGCAGCTGTGAGCGAGGATCCCGGCAGGCGGCAAACTGGGACGGCCTCATGAGCAAGGTGGGCTGGATGCAAGACGGTGTCCACAGTGTCCATAGGGCGAGGGGTTGCGATGGACTTGGGACATGTGCATACATACCGGTAGTAATATGCCGGGCAAGTCCTGGCAGGCACTCAGTTGGCAGGGCATGCATGTGAGGGCCATGGGGTCTGGACGCGTTGCCCACACCCATCCCAAGCGCCAAGGAGACAGGGCGGGGCTACGAGTCTCAGGCAGGGGACCCGAAGGCCAGAGGCTGAGGCAACAAGCTGCAGCAGTTGGTAGGAGGTGGTAGGAGGTGGTAGGAGGTGGTAGGAGGTGGGAGTGCGCCACACTTGAGGGGTAGGTGTGAAGCACGAGCAAACCGTGTGAGGCGTCAGGGAAGCACTGAAACGCGACCCAGGGGCGGGCCAGGCTACGCACCCGTGTACCTCGCTCGCTCCTGCACCAGCGTGATCACTAACTGCTGAGCCCCCAAGTGGTCCAGGTGTACGTCAGGGTTGGCCCGTGGTGTTACGGTGCCGGGGACCTTGTATATGTAGTGTACGCAGAGGGGGATCGGCATCAACAGAGAGCCTACCCAGGGCTGCCGCTCTAGGTAGCGGTCGGTGTTGGCTTTCTGGGGTGCTGAGCAGAGTGAGGGTCTGAGGCAGGATGACAATCATCCAGTAAATCGGTTGTGGTAATGCAGGGCCTGCACATACGCATCTTGGTGTGGGCAGGCTCACAGCCAGGGTCTGAGCTGCTCCGTTAGGGTGTGGAGCACGATGCTGCACAGACGCACCCAGCGCGGTGTCCGCGTTCTTGCCCTTTTTCGTTCACTACCTTTCCCGTGTCCCACAGGAGCTGGGCAGTGGCGGAGGCGGAGGATCACCGTGCGTTGCGGTGGAGGCGGAGGTGGTGGGCCCTGCATGCACGTTGCGGTGGAGGCGGGGGTGGTGGGCCCTGCATGCACGTGGCGGGCGAGGCGGAGGTGGTGGGCCCTGCATGCACGTGGCGGGCGGGGCGGAGGTGGTGGGCCCTGCATGCACGTGGCGGTGGAGGCGGGACCCCTGAAGCCTCCGGGGCCGCCACGCGTTGTAAGAAAGGGTGATGGGGCTCCCGGCCATGGCAGCAGTTGTGGCGCATACGGCAGGCAGAAAGGCGCAGCAGCGGCAACGGCAGCGGCAGCGGTGGAACGTGGAAGTGAGGAGTTGCGGGCGGGCAGGGAGCCCCAGCGCAAGGCGGCACACGTCGACGCGGGGTGAGGTGCCGAGCTGTGGCCAAATTGGGCGTAGGGGGAGAGCAGGGGTAGGGTGTGTAATGACTATTTGCAAGACGGAAGGGCATGGCTTTGAAGGCACAGCGTGGGTAGCATCTATTGCATCATTCGAAGGCGTGCTGTCCGTGTTGCACAGACGGGCGGTTTGGCTCCCTGCTTTGGCTGTTGCTGTAGCGTATTCCTTGGAGCATACTGTAATGGTCTGTATGGGCTGACTGTTGTAAGGCGGTCTGGCACGTGGACCTGCCATTTACAACCTTGCACGTCCTTTGGCAGGCACAAGAGCTGTGCAACGTGTGACGTGAGGGCATGCAATGTGTTTCGAGCGGGATGGGGCTGGGCTCTGGAAGGGTACCAAAACTGTAAAACCATACATACATGCAATTGACGGATGGGCGGGGCGTAAGCCTTGAGTTCTGTCCTCAGGCACGTTTCGACCGGAGTCGCTGCTCGCTGGCAGCTGGGCTCGTGGGCTGGGCTACACAGCACGGTGTAGGTGTACATGTACATGCGCACAACATTTCGCCATGAACCCCGTACTTCCTTCCATTCTGTACGTTCCTCTTTGGCCGTACCGTTCAGCCGTACCGTTCAGCAAGGCCGCATGGTGGCATGGGGGCTTCACCACTTCAGGATTGCTGGCTTGCCCATACATTGATAGCGATTCGTAGGTACGCTGCAAAGAAGGCCGCTACGGTAGGGAATCGGATGCTCGCAATGTGTTACCAGGTCCCGGCGCAAGCAGTCAACGCCACAATGAGCGTTGGCGCCAAGCGACCCGCCACGACCCATGAGGTCCCAACGCACCAGGGGCACAGCCTGGGGGCCTTTCATGGCCACAGCACGTCTCGTACACATACCTGCGCTTCCCTCGCAAGCTGGTATGCTCAAACAAACTCAAGTCACCGAGATCACCGAGAACACCTTATGTCACCGAGCACACCTCCGAGCGCCCGTGGCCTCTCCATCCCCTCCATGACGCACCATACAGCAACGCTGCCTGTGCATGCATGGTCATCCCGTGATGCTAAGGTGGGGCTCTGCAGGCCCCCCCAATGTCCCTCGGCCTTTTCCCTCGGCCCCTTACCCACTGTCCGCCTCGCGCGCAATGCGCACAAACACGCTCTCCAGGGTCGCACTGGACACAGCCCAATCCAACAGCACCAGCCCTCCAATGCCCCCACCGCCACCGCCACCGCCACCGCCATCACTCGGAACACCACCCGCCTTGGCGGTGCCAGAGCCCTGCTGCTGTAAACGCGACGAGGCATTCCCTGCTGTGCTGCTGCTGGCGGCGGCTGCGTCATCAAGTCCGCCCGCCGTTCGCTCGCCCGCCATTGCGGCCGCCATTGTACGGAAGAGGCTGCCCAGCCGTACCTCGCCGCGCGGCACCTCGTAGCTGTGCACGCCGTTGAGGCAGTACACCTGCAATGCGCGAAAGCCGTACAGCACGGCATGGGTGTACGGCACGTGTCAACCTGCAAGGCATCGCAAGTTCGCAACCGTCCCAGCTGTACGTGAATGCCAGCGCTTCGGCCAATCTGCCATGTCGTCCCTGCGCTACCGACAATGGTCAATACCTATCCATTACACGCACGCCATAACAGCATGAGCCCTAACACTCCGACGCACCCGCTTAGCTGCGGGCGACACGTGGCGGGTGACAAACTGCAGCGCCAGTGCGTCCTGATCCACCTTCTGCCCCTGCCCCTGTCCCTGCGCCTGCTCTTGGTCCACGTGTGGAAGCGGTGGCCCGCGGTGGGCCCCTCTGTCCGCATCCTCACCCCCCTCCAGCTGGTGGTGCTGCTGGTGATAGTGATGCTGCTGCTGCTGCCCGTCGTCTCCCCTGTGGCTGAGACTTGGGCTGACGGGCTCTCCCGCCGGCGGTGTAGGCATGGACGGCCGTGTCGCTCCCGACCCGTGCGCCACCGTAAGGCTGCAATTGGGCAGGGCACGGGAACTTGTTGCGCAGTCACGTTAAGAAAACAAATGTACAGTGATAGTTGGACGAAAGTTGTGCATTTATGGGCGTCGGCATACCGGGAGCGCTGGCCCCGACCAGTGGGTCACCGTTACTGCTGCGTTGGTTAGACGGCAGGGGTCGGAAATGCAGGGTCTGCGTATATTATCGTGAGCAGCTGGTGCGTTGTCCTGGACGTGCACCATGGGCGTGCACATTGCTGAAGACCACTATGCACCTGCCATACCTGAGGTCCTGAGCGCAAGATCGCAGCTGAACCCGTTCATCATCCGCAGCACCCTTGCCTAGCCCACCGCACCCTGATACCCTGCTAACCCACACCCCAGCTAACCCACACATCGCCGCGCCCCCACCTGAGCACCAGGTAGGAGCTGTACCGCGCCGTCAGCTGCTGCGCCGTGCCCACGCAGCGCAGGCGGCCGCCCGCCACCACCCCCAGCCGGTCGCACAGCGCCTCCGCCTCCTCCATGCTGTGCGTGGTCAGCACCACCGCGCAGCGCAGCTTGGCGTCCAGCACGGCCTGGGGAGGGAGCGGCCGCATATAAAGATCTCTCGTCATTACATCGAATTCAATGAGCATTTATATCATTTTTATAAGATATTCAGGGGCTGCTTGGCGTCCAACACGGCCTGGGCAGCGCGCCGTCAAGAGAATCCACCGCAAATGAGGATGGGGTAGAAGGAGGGGCATGGAAGACAGCGGGCGTGGGACCCGAAGGTCAAACGGACGTGATCCTGATCACATGAAGTACGGTACGGCGGGATGGAACAATGCATGGCCGGAAACATGATGGGACAGAACAGCAAGGAAAGAATGGTTGGGTAGCCCCAACGTCGACAAGCCCTACCCTGCCATGCCCCTAGCCCACCTTCCACAGCAGCCGCCGCGAAGCCGGGTCCAGCCCCGTGGACGGCTCGTCGAGGTACAGTACCCGTGGGGCGCCCACCTGCCGTACAGCCGTGCACCGTACATGCGGCGGTAGCGGAGGGAAGGGAGCAGTTGGCCAACATGGCAGGATGGCAACACGCGGCCACGTCCAGGTACACCCTGAAGGGCTGTAACAATAACTATGTTATGACCGGCACGCAAACCGTTGTACTCTTTGTGCACACGGCCCGTTGTTTGCTTCCACCAGACCCGCAAGGTGGCACCCTGACACGCCTCTCACATGGACCTCACCCCATGCGTGACATGTCCCACACGTGCGACCGGTACGCCCATGAACTATCACTGAGCACAATGTACCCCGCAACACATGTCGTATCACGGCACCCACCAGCGCGCACGCCACGCTGAGGCGGCGCCGCATGCCGCCGCTGTAGGCCCCCGCCAGCTTGTCCGCGGCGCTGGTGAGGCCGCCCGCCTCCAACACCGCATCCACGCTGGCCTCCAGCTGCCCGCCGCGCAGGCCCTGTGGGCATCGTGGAGGAAGAGAGTGCTACGTACTTAAGAACGCACTTAAGAAGGACGAGACACCTTTGCGCCGCCTAGGCATGCTCCGCACGCAGGACCTTCACAACGCCTCGGATACTGCTGCGCAATGCCCAGCTCAGCACCGCAGTGCCCTGCTCAGCACCCTGCTGCTGCACCGCCGCACCGTGCTCCCTCCGTACGCACCTTGATCCTGCCGTACAGCCGCACGTGCTCCCTGCCCGTCAGGCTGTCCCACAGGCAGTCGTGCTGCGGGCAGATGCCCACCAGCGCCGCCACCTGCTGCTGCTGCGCCGGCAGCGCCAGGTCCAGCCCGCACACGTGCACAGAGCCAGAGCTGGGCTCCAGCATGCCTTCGGGGAGGCGAACGGAGGGATGACACCACACAGGTTGGCCTGTCGCTCTCCAACATGTTAGCCACTGTTGTGTCTTCTGCTCTACGCTCGTTACACGTGTGACTCGCTGCAGCTGCACCGGCCCGGATGGAATTGACCTACCCTTTGTTTTCAGCCCGCACCGACAGAACGTCGTCAGTTGCCGTTGGCATGGCAGACAAGCAGCACCAAGACAGGACAGCATGTCGACGCACAATGGTGCATTGAACTGCTATGCAGTACCTCTGCCCCTGTGAACACCACGGCTGAGCTGCCAGCACCTACCCTGCATGATGCGCAGTGTGGTGGTCTTGCCCGCGCCGTTGGGCCCCAGCAGCCCCAGAGTCTCGCGGGCTCCCACCGCAAGGGACAGCCCCCGAAGCGCCTCGTGGGGAGCGCCGCCAGCGCCCTGCGTGGTGTGGGGCAGTGTGTATTAGCAGCAGCATGACGCAGTGAGTGAGCAAAAAACACACGGTAACGACCAAGGTGGAGGTGCGGTAGCATGCCTCGCGGGGCGCACCGTCGGCCAACCCTGCGTTGTGTTGCTCACGAAAGGGCATTGTGGGCTACCAGCACAGCAGTGTGCGCCTCCGACACCCTGCCTGGCCCCGTCAATGGTCGAGACATCGTGGTCTTCCATGGCGCCAGGGCGATTTGCTGCTGGGAACGCGTGCGTGTGTTCTTAGCGCTTGCAACGGGTGACACGCGGCACTCCTGTAAACCACCGCCAACCCTTTCCCCCACGATTACCATTGCCGTATCAACGCCGCACAGCTCTCACCTTTGCGGGGAACACCTTGCGCACGTTGCGTAGCAGCAGCGCTGGGACCTCCCAACCACCCAAGCCTCGGTTCTCACCGCCGCCGCCAGCCTCCATCCGCCCTGCCCCGGCCTCCACCTCCGCCGCACCCTGCACCACCCCTCCGTCCTCCCCGCCATCCAGCTTAACCCACAGCCGCTCCACCCTCCGCGCCTCCTCTCTGACGTCCTCCCCTGCCCCCGCCCAAAGACCAGGGGGCTCCTCGCTGCCATGAGCTGCACCTGCTCCTGCTGCTCCTGCTGCTGCTGACGCCTCCACAGCAACCCGGACGTCTGCACCAGCACCACCACCACTACTACCGTCCCTCGCCGGTGGCGGTGGGTACACCAGGGAGGACACCAGGGCCGATGGGGTCGCGGCTGCGGTGCCACCGGTGGTGGGAGCTGCCGCACGGTTGGCACGGCGTTGCCGGAGGCGCTCCAGGGCTCTGTTGGTACGCGGCATACGGGGACAGTTACTGAGTGGGTCGTGCAGGGTAGAGTGGCATATTGGCACATCATGTTTGTGGCCAGGTAGCCATAAAAAGCAACTGGCTGTCAGTGCCAGAGCTCCCTTCTCCAATCCCGGCGCTGCACACCAGCGGGCAACTGCTGCAGCAGGCTACGCACCGGTACCCAACCCACAGCTCACAACCCACAAACCACAGCCCCACGGTCAAAAGTGGCGCTACAAGGCCCATGCCACACCCTACCGCAGCACCATTGCAGTGCTCGCATGGAACCCTCGGATCCTGACGCCCAGCGCATCCACAGCCCACAATCCTAAACCCCATAGCCAACCATGGCGTTACAGGGCCAGTGCCACACACTACCGCAGCACCGCTGCACATGGAACGCCCGTTTCTGGCGCCCAGCGCATCGCAGCCACGCATGCTCTATGCACTCCTGTGGAGAACTCCGGGCAATATGGCTTCACGATCCTCATCAGTCCCCACCGTCAAAAGTCGATTGGCAGTCGCGCGCACCTGTGCCAGCGCTGCCTGGCGGCCCGTGGCGTGAACCAGTCCCAGCCCCGCGGGTCGTCTGGCTGCAGCTTGAGGCCCATGAGGAAGAACGGGTGGCGCCGTGTGCCCAGCTCGTCAGGGCCGAACACCTGCGTACGGCACAGCAGCAGGCACGTGTTGTTGACACGTGTGGTCGGCACGTTTTGTCGGCACGTGTTGGCACGTGTTGTTGACACGGGCTGTCATCCGCGCACGCGCTGAGAGCGGTCGGCCGCGAGCGGATGGTCATGTGCGGACACGGGCACGGCGCACGTGTGGCGATCGCACGGCTTGCGATACCCGTTCTGGGCATTGCGCAGCCGAAACTCAGCCGTACCCAGCCGTACAAGGGGGATAGGCCCTCCTCCTGCCTGGCGCAGAGCCATGCGTTGGCCAGCAGGACCTGATTCACTTCCTCCAAGAGCACCCAGCCATCTGCACTGCCGCTCGCCCGCAGCGTTTCGGCAAAAGCATCGTCGGCGCACGCTGGCCCAGCCGCGTGCGCTGAGTGCTCATAATTGGGTAAAAGCAGGGGCCGACGGTAAGAATACGCGTGGCGTATAATTGCGTACGTCACAGGCCATGGCCCAACGCGCCTGCGCTGCTCCGTGCCCTGCCGTTGGCCAGGTAACCCCCAACGCCACACGCCCGCTGCCCCACACCTCCACTGCCCCACGTCCACACCCCCGCTCTGCCCCACGCACATTGGCCCAGTAGAAGGCGCAGAACGAGCTCCACACCGACAGCCCCGCCAGCAGCCCCCACACCACCAGCATGCCGTTGCCGTCGTCGTGCAGCCGTGACCACGTCAGACCTGTACGGCACAGTGCGTCAAAGTACCGCAGGATTACGTAATGCCGCCGGCAGCGCAAGGGTGTGTACGGCCTGCTTGCTTCAGGTGCAGGCACTAGGGCGGGCGCATGAAGTACGGCACCCCGCTGGCCATGCCGGTACACGCAAGAATCAAGAATGCCATCGATAATCAAGAATGTCATTGATAATCAAGAATGACATCGATAATCAAGAATGCCATCGGTACGCTTGAGTCCCCGATTTGGTGCCGCGAACGTGTCCGGTGGCCCCGCAGTGCCTCACCGTCTCCGCCGTTTGACGCTGCCAGGAAGGCGTACTGGCTCATCTCCCACAGCCCCCGGAACAGCGCAAAGGAGGGGAACACCTCCAGCAGGGTGGCCAGCCACATGGGGCCGCTGGTCACGAACTGCGGAGCAGGAGTCAGGGGCAGCGCATGTGCATCGCCACGTGTGCAGTGGTACGACAAGAAGAAAGGGCCAGCACCACGCCTGACTTGCAAGCCCTGTCAGCCACACCTGTGCAGCACGCTGCACACGTGTCGTCCGTCTCATCGGCACCGCCACCACCAGCGGTGCGCGAAAGGTACATGAGCATCACCTAACATGACGTGGAGCTGATGTCCACCATATGGTACTAGACTGGTACATACCGTATGCCATATTGCTGTACCTAAGGTGGGCCCCACCTGGGCGACGACCATGTTGGCGATGAGTCCTGTGAGCACCACCGTAGCGGTGGCGGTCATGGTGGCGGGCCCCGGCTCGCCCATCACGGCCGCGAACCAGAAGGCCCACGCGATCATGCAGTTGCCCCACAGCAGGTAAAACACGATCTGCAGGAAAACAAGGCGGCGAGCTTAGGGTTCTGGTGCCCGCACGGCGAAACACAACAAAGACAACACAGGAGGTACAACACAATCTGAACTGCAGTACATTAGGGAGCAATGCGGTGGGCTTAGGTTTCTGGAGCCCTCACGGCGAAGAGCAACACGTGCCTGCCGAGGCGCAGGTGACAGTCTACACCTAGGAGACCCAAGGCACACCCATTCCACACATCCGCCCTTTCACACACCCGCCCTTTCACACACCCGCCCTTTCACACATCCGCCCTTTCACACACCCGCTCGGAACGAGATGTCTAAGCGCCCTGATCTGCCCTGTCGGGCCCCATCACCTGCACCCCCGGCGCCGTCTTGGTGAACACGTTGAGCCCAATGGCCGCCCCGAACAGCGCGAATACGGCGATGGACGTGCCGTACAGTACGGCAAACCAGATGTACGACGCCACGGCGGCGGGCGCAGGGCGCAGGCCCTGCTGCCGCATGAGCAGCTGCGTGCCGCCGGAGCGCTCCGAGACCAGCTGGTACACGTAGGTCTGGGGCCGTACGGCAGAGGTAATGCAACTGAGAAATATGTAGTGCAACTGTGAGCTGTACTGGTTACTCTGAAGTGCGCGGCTTTTGCGGATGGCCTGCTTGGCATCGCCCTGCGTACCCGCATGCCGGTCTACCTCTGTGTTGGACCAGGGCACACCGGGTGGGCTCTTGGCTGCACTCGCGTCGTACTTGGCCCTAGGGTAACACCCTTGCTGGACAAGGCCTGACCCCACAGAGGCACGACAGCACCCGCAAACCACCGGTGCCGTACTCACCGGCAGCAGCAGCTGCATGACCCACATGAAGAACAGCGGCCCCACAAGGGAAGCCAGGTCCAGCCGAAAGGGGAAGCCGCGAGTGGGGAAGCCCTTGATGCCTGTTGCGACAGCAACCACACGCGTTCAAACTGGCTCACATAACATTGATGTGCGGACGCGTGCGTGCATGATGCATGGTAGCAGGACGGCAATAGTCTGAGGACCAGTTTCAGCCCTGTGGCGCAATTGAACCAAGAACGCCCGCGGACCCGCGCCTTGGCAACATGTGCTGTCAGCGAACCGTGGCATAGCAAGGGAATCGGGTACCGGTATTGAGCAACAAGATGAGGCTTCATTGTGACACGGCTGGCTTTGCACAGCCTTGCAAAGCGCAGCTGAGGCAGCAGCAGAGCGCAGGGCCAGAAACAGGATGGCTAGACGCGGCAAGCGGGCTCTGAAGCGGCGTTCGAAAGACCAGTCAGGGTGGCATGGCCATACAGCGGCAGTTCACCTGCAAGCTTGGCGGCCCACCCCACATTGCCACCGGGGCTGCCTCCAGTGCTGTTGGCAGGTGTCCCGGCGGTTGAGCGGTTAGCAGGTGCCCCAGCGGTTGAGCGGTTGGCAGTTGCCGCCTGCATCCACGCGTTGGCCGCCAGGTTTACTGCCGCTGGCCACCGCTGCACGCGCGGCGCCAGGCCAGCCTGTACGGCAGTACGGCAGTGTACGGCAGTGGGGCGGAGAGCGGAGTGGCAGAATTGGTATATACGCGTGAGAACCTTTACCGCTTCCTAACTGGCCACGTGCCATGCAACGGCGCAGTGTGTGGTCGATGGTGCCGTACGGTGCAAGGGGTGCAAATGCTCATGCATGTAGGCTTGCTGCCATGTGCATGTTGGCACGTAGCCTACCGGTGTGTGTGTGTGGGCCCCGGGCGCAGGGAGTCAGCACCCGCAAATAGCGCTCCTGGCTTGCATCGTACCCACCTGTGCGTTGCTGTTGTTAACCCACACGGTCAGCTCCAAGCCCCTCGCCGCGCCGCCGGCCGCTGCGCTGCTGCCGTGCCAGTCATACACAGCGCTTGGGTATTGGATGATCCTTGGCCCTGCCACAGCTACGCCCCTGTTGACACTGCTATTGCCGCTAAGGTTGCCGGTCCTGATTTGCTGCTGTTCCTGCTGGTGCTGCTGCTGCAGCATCCGGCGCGCGTTGCTCTTGGTGCTTTTCCCGCTCGGTGTAGCCGCAGGGCGGCGGCTGGTTGCAGTTGAGACCGGCACAGAGGCTGCTAGGAACGGGTTGGGCGACACCAGTAGGCTGCTGGCATCCAGCAGCCGAGCGGTGCTGTTGCTGCTGTTGGTGCTGCTGTTGCCGTTGCTGCTGTGGGCGGGTGGAGGGCAGCCGGAGTTGGCCCAGCCGCAGAAGAGCTCCGCCTCAATGGCGGCGGCGCTTGGTTCGCTGGACGCGAGGGTAGGCAGGGACAAGGGGGAGGTGTAGGGGCAGTGGCGGTCGTGTTGCAGCGCAACAGTGGCGCGCGGCTCCCTGGACGCACGAGCAAGCAGGGTAAGGCCAGAGGGGCCGCAGCTGTGCCACCCCAGCGCGCAACCAGTCAGAAGGGGCAATGCAAGGCCTCCATCCTGCTCCACCGCTAAACACACCCATGCGTGGATGCCTTGTGCGGGCACTACAACCTGACTTCAGCCCTCATGCCTAGTCGATCGATCCTACTCAATCCAACAGCTGTACAGCGCTGTTCGTGGCGGGTGTTAAGGCCCACCGGTGCGACACAAAGTCCACGCATTGCAGCTCTGGCAGCCCCAGTCCCCTGCTCAGCAGGCAGGACAGCTGGCCCATGACACGTGTGTCGAGGGCTTCCAGCGCAGAGCAGTTGCGCGACAGCCGGTACAGCGGCAGCGCCTGCGCGGCAGGAGGAGGGTCACCGGAGGGGTATTACTCAAGGCCTCAATTACCGCAGCGCCCTAATGTACCGCGGACAGCGTCACGGCTTTGGTCTTAGACGGGCCTTCGTACACGTGTTATAACTCCTTTTCACCGTATGCAAATGGACGTTCAGCGGTTACAGGCAGTACAGCGGCAGCACCTGCTCGGGAGGCGGCGTACCAGTAAGGGTACTGGCACAGTGTAAGGCGGGCGATGCAGTGCGTCTGCATGTCAGGGAATGGGAGAGGCCTCCCATCGGATGGGCTCTAGGTGAAGCTGGGGCTACGGAGGGGCTACGCTGCGGTTGCATGCCTGTCGCAGCAAAAGGGACATTTGCTCACGCAACGTGGTGTTCAAAGGTGTGTAAAGCCTAACACAGGCGGATCCTCGCCTTCTGTCGCACCTGATCAGGCCGGGTGTTGAACGCTGCGCTCCCGCCGTGGCCTCCTGTCAGCGAGCTGCCCCCGCCGCTACCGCCAAACACGTTATTGCCCCCCGACCCTCCCCCCGTGCTGCTGCCCCCGGTGGCTGCGCCCAGCAGCGCAGACCCCGGGATCAGTGCCGGCTCCAGCAGGTTGGTGTACGGCGCGTCGGTTGCCGTACCGAGTACCATGCCGTACTCGGAGAAGAGCTGAGTCAGCGCCGCGGAGGCGGCCGCGAGCGACTCGGGCGAAGAAGTCACCACCGCATTACCGGAAAGCGTTGCGTTTGCTGTTATTGATGACGCATTTGCGACTTGTATGTTTGAAAGGGGTGCGTTGGAGGTGCCGGAGGAGTTGCTATACGGAGGGGAGAGCAGTCCCGCGAGCGCCGGCTGTAGCAGCTCTTGGACGTTGACCGCCGGGTCGCAGAAGTCAACGCTGGCGAGGGAGGCGGGGGAGGGCCCTCCCTGGCCGCCGGGCCCTGCAGAGGCCGCTGCCGCGGACTGCAGCCGCAGCAGGTCCTGCACACGCACGGACACGAGCATGGACAGGTGGGAATGAGCATGCCGTTACAGAGACGAGTGGTCGGTTCGGCACTAGTACGGCGGCCGAAGGGCTGCAAGCAAGTGGGACCATATCACTGCCTCCATGCACCAGCGGCAAAGTACCACCGCCCATATCGCAGCCCCGCCTTACGGATGTCATGCAGCGCTGCAGCATAACGTACTGCCGTCCGGCCTTACCCAAGCATTAGCGGGATTCCAAGCAAACGGAGTCGTACCCCACCTGCCACCAAGCATGCTGCTGGTAACTTTGCTGCCATGCGCATGCAGCACAACACACCGCACTTTGTCCACACCTGCTTTGCACGGAGAGTCTTGGGAATACAGTGCGCTACCCGTCCCATGCCATTGCCCACCACGTCCCCACCAACTCGCCGCCACCTCGGCACCACTTCTCCGGTCCCGCCTGCCGGTCCTGCCCCGCCTGCCCTGCCCCGTCCCACCTGCAGCACCCGCGTGCCGATGCCCTGGTCAGGCGGGATGAGCAGCGCCTGGAGCGTGGAGTCCAGTGCGGGGTCATTGCCTGCGCAGCCAGAGACAGGAGTGAAGCGGTGAGAGCAAGTCCGCAGGTGCGCACGTGCCCACAGCAGCAGTCCTTGGACATCGTCAGTCCCTTCTTTCCGGCGCCACAGAGGTCACGCGATTAAGGGTGCAGGTTTGAGGTGCTGACAGGTGCTGGTCCAACAGATACAGGCTGGAGGCTGCTTACCTGCCGTGAGCTGTTGGCCCCTGTCCTTCTATTGTATTGTCACAGGTACTGCAAAGACGCGATACCGTGCAAACACGGAGTGCTGCCGTGCTCACCAGTGTACAGCCCAATGACAGGAGGCTCGCCGCCGCCGTTGCCCTGGGCTGCCGCGGGCGGCGCGGTCCCGCCTTCCGCCGTGTAGCCCTTGCGGTACGCCTCGTACGGCACCTGCGTGGGGGTGTACGGCAGCAGTCGCCCCGTGCTGCTACGCTGTCGTGCACACCTTGCCTAGTAGCTTGACTCACCGTCAGAATTGCTGTCCGATTCCGCCTTGCTGCTGGGCCACCAAGGATTGCAGCTTGACTGCAGCCCACAGCAGCCCACAGCACCAGTCAGGGCCCGGCGGGGCACTCCCATGTGACGGGCCGGGAGGCTAAGCATGCCGTTCCCCATCGCTCGTCGTACCGCACTCAACCTAACCGCACTCACCTGCACAACCGCCGGCCACGTGGCGGGCGTGGCCACGTCGCAGAATGCGATCTGCTGGTACGTCGAGTACTGGGCGCCGCAGTTGGACTCGTTGCGAAGCTGTGGAATGGAGGGCGGTGCGCGGTTGGAAGCATGCCATGGCTGCAGGCGCAAACTGTAGAACACGTCGCCGCATGTTGCCGCATGTAAAACCGCAAAGTCGCCGTCTCACCCTTGGCCCCGGCCTCATAAGCTGTACGGCAAGTCAACCGTCGGAAACCAACGGTGAAGCGATGCAATAATGTCCCGCATGGAACATTGCGACGGCACTGGCCTTCCAGGCGGCGCCCCACGACGCTGCATTTCGTACGTCAACGAGTACGGTATACCGTTACGGTACCATGTTGCTGTCGTGGTCTTCATCCAGGACCTTTGTCGTACCTGGCACTGGGAGTACGGCGAGCACGGCCGCTCCGGCGTGGCGTCGTAGCACTGCCACGTGGCGTTGACGTTGCCGCCGCCTGATGGGGGCGGGTGCCCTGGATAGGAGGGAGAAGGATCACGCAGCGTTTGTGGGTGTGTTGCATGTGTTGCACATGTTGCATGGGGGGGGGGTGGAGATCAGGGTCGTTCAGGCAGCAGCAACGACACATGCCATCCGTTGCCACTGACTTAAAACCCTAAACTTGCCACTGCGCGTGAGCAGCGTGCGTGCCTCAGGTGAGGGAGGCGACACTCATGACAAGCTGCACTGACAACAGCTGATGAGATTTTGCCCACCCCTAGTCCCTAGACACCGGTAAAGTTACACGGTACCCGCTGCTAGCAACAACCCACGAACACGTAAAGGCGCAAACAGATCAGCTCCACAATGCGGTGCCTTTCATACACCATCAGCCGTCAACCAGCATCCAAGTGTGGTACCAGCACGCGCAGGGCGGCAAGCTAGGGCTCATCCGCGCCTACTGCCCCGCCTCCTCCTCCTCCTCATCCTCCTCCTCATCCTCCTCCACCTGCAGGTGGTGGTGCGGGCGCCGAGCCGTTTTGCGGCAGCACCCAGTCGCAGCATCTGAGGCACTGGCAGCCGCACTGGAAGTCGATGCTGCCGCTCAGCTGGCTGTTTACCAGCCGCTCCAGGACCTGCGCGCAGGTGCCGGGTGACACGTGCACAGGTGCCGTGCGAGGGCATGCTTTGGTATGGTGGGTAGGTCAACGGCTCCGGGTAATGATGGCACGTGGTCGGACGGGATGAAACGTACTGGCACGTGCTGACACCGGCGGCAAGTGGTGGCACGTTAGGTGAGATGAGAATGGCATGGTTGCAAGTTGCCCTACCCACGCACTGGGACCCGTCATGCGGGCGTTCGGAGCATGTGTTGCGGCACCGTGTTGCTTGGCTACTCGGCCGACGGGCACCGGCACGGCATAGGCACCGGCATCGGCACGTGCATGTCAATCTCCCACGACGCAGCAAGGTGGGTTTGTGAATGCCGTGAGGGTGCATCAGGACATAACGCATATAACCTTTCCGTCCGCTATCGCCCGCGCTTGCTTCCAGGCACGCTACAAAGGCACCTGCACCACGCTGCCGGCCACACACACCACCAGCGCACAGTCATGCCTCTGGCAGTCAGACATATCCATCGTCGCGCGTGAGACCCACCAGCAAGAGAAGGCAGAAGATGACCGGCAAGCCCACCAGGCACAGGTTCTGGCCCCAGGCTCTGCGCTGCAGCACGTTGCAAGTGGAGGGCGCGAGCAATTGGTGATCCCAGAATTCTTCACAGTGCCAGGTGCCCAACGCAGCCAACACACCTAGGAGGCTAGGGGCTGGTACCTAGCAGCAGCATGTGGCAGCAGCAGCTGACCCGTACTGGGGGCTAGGTACTAGCAGCTAGCAGCAGCAGGTTGCAGCAGCTGCCCAGCAGCAGGAGCAACAGCAGTAGGCCAGTAGCAGGTACCTGTTATTGGCTGGCCCTGGTTCACCTGAAGGGCCGCATGCTTAAGCAACACCGCGCCGGTCTGCCGTGCGAGCAGGCCGAGCCCCTCCCTCCCGCCAGCTAGCCCGCTGCCGCGCTGCGACCAGCAGCCGGTTGGTCGTCGATCTGCTTGACTGCTGCTGCCGTCGCTGTTGCCGTTTGCGCCGGTGTTAGCGTTGCCATCCTCGCGATTGTGGGGCGACACGCCAACGCCCCCTTGCGCAGACGCTCGTTCTCCCGGTAAGCTCTCGTCCATGCTAAGGCTGTTCGGGTCTGTGAGTGCGACGCCTGCTGCGCCGGCCAGGAGCCGGTGCAAGGGCCAAAGGTTTCGTCCAGTGAGTTATGGACCCATGGGTCAAACTCCTTGTAGGCGTGGTGCACTCCAATGAGGGTGTATCGCATATACAAAGATCTTGGTAGTGTGTGGAAAAGGTATTCCTCAAGGCGTGTAGCGCCTTGGGCCGACCGCACGGCCTGTCACAAGCGTTGGTCTTTCTTGGCAGAGCCGGGATCCACATGGCTGGTGCGCAGGCGTCTATCCGTGTACAGTTAAGCTGGCGTATAAAAGCCATATGCATACTTTCGGGGGGACAGTGCGTGCTGTTGCCTGCAGCGACGTCGCAGCCGATTGAGGTATCACCAGCAGCGAAAAACACTTTTATTGGCTTGTGGCAAACGCATATCACATATTTCAAATTTAGTGTGCAGGAATGCGTCATGCAAGCCGCGTCGCCGCGCTTTTGCCGCGGACTTTGTATTTGTGCTAACGTGTACAGCTGCGTGACTCTTGAAAATTGAAACAACTGCAGCACTAGTAGTCACACCAGGTGCGTTAGCATACTGTGCTGTTGGTGCTGTTGCCAACCTGCATGCTATTAAGAGCAGGGGAGCCCCCCACATGGAACAGCATGGATCCTTTGGCTGACGCGCGGTTCCCCAGGACTCTGGCTCCGTGGCCAAAGCACACGCAGTGGAGCAATGACGACGTAGCTTGATGCGTGTAGCTTTAACAGGCGGCTAGGCGGACACGACCGCATGGTTGAACGCAGTTGCTTGGTTGACGAACCGAAGCAAGGGATAACCGAAGGGTGGATGCAGGGGAGTGGATGCATCCCCTGGGTGGATGTAGCTGAGATCCTTGCAGGGTAGGCCGCCTGACTCCGTCGCCGTGCCAGGTGCTGGTTATGGCTGGTCACAGGTCCCAAGCGAGTCCCGGCGTCTATTGCAGGTGTGTGGTGACTTGCCACGTGGCCAACCCGATCAGGTGCCATGCCTCTGTGCTATCTGCCCCTGTCTTGCCGCATGCCCACATGCCCAGAAGCAGTGCAACTAGAAGTTTACAAGCTGCTGTTCCATCCCGACTGCGCAAATCACACGTTTGCCAGTGCCCTTGAACCTCTGGCTTAATCATGGATCTTTGCATGTCAGGCATGTTTACCAACACAGCCTACATCCGGTTACAAGCCAGTAAACCACCGTCGTGATTAGGCAAGGCAAGCCCATGTCCACATGGGACACCTGGCCACTCATGCCAGATGGCGTCGCTGGAGTGTCGCATAGGGTACTCCACCCAACCTCTACACCATCATCAACCAACAGACCACAACAGACCGCATAGCCTCCCCTTTTGAGGCAGCAACCTGATCACAGATGCTACAAAAAATGCATTTACCGTGCCGCACACGCGCGCACAGGAGTTAGGTCCGCCGTTTTCCAGCCCGTTGCAGGCACGACCTCTATACTAGGAATGAGACTACGGTGCAGACGGCACCATCACACTGCGCACACTAGTCAAGACCGCTAGTCCACCATGATAAACATTTACGAGGGCGGTGCGCGTTGACGCACGAATGGCCCAGCAGCTGCTTCACCTGCTCGCTCGCCACACATCACAGCATCGCCACTCCAACGCACACGCACCGTTCACTGGTGCAGTGGTGCACTAAGACAGCTCGCCAATCTTTCACCCTAACAGGCAACTATGCCAGCCTGCTCACTAAGTGTTGAGTTTTGGGGCACCTAGGGTGTGACCCTACCAGGGGCACCTACGGGCTAACCAATAGCAACAGACGCAAGTGTTCACTTGCTATACAATATCAACAGTGGAGACTACGCGCACCAGGCACACAAAACCTTCGGCGCTTAAGACACTACAAGGAACATGGGCGATATGTAAATGGAAATCCACGTGGCCCTCAAGCGACTCGTGGGGTGGTCGACGCTGGTTGGACTCAACATTGACGCAGTGTCGCCACGCACTCAGTGGCTAGGAAGACACACAACAGGTTGCGAAATCAGTTGACTACTCATAAATCTTCTTCGCGGTTGCATCTTCGCACTCCTCTTTACCTCATGAACATCCGCTCGTCTCGCACGGCAGCAGTCTGCCGAGGGAGCTGAGCTCCCAGCATTTAGTGCCCGTGGCCATAGCTCTTGCCGTGGCCGCTCTTTGAGTCCTCCCAGCCGCCGTTCCAGCTGCTGCTGTACATGCTGTAGTCGTACTTCGGGTACAGCACGCGGCCGTCCATCAGCACGGACTCCACGAACGCCGCCTGCGCAGGACGGGCGGGCTTCTTGAAGGTTAGCAGGATGCCCGCCACGGCCGTGTTCTTGAGGTTGCCAGGCATGTAGCTCTGGTCCAGGCCGAAGGGGACGGGCAGGTTGATGCCCGAGGTGCGGGAGTCGATGGGGATCTTGAGGGTGGCCTGGCAAGGGGTCTTGTCCTGGTTGGTCTCGTAGAGCGACCGGCCGCGGGTGTTCAGGATGGGCCGGCCGTCAGCGTCAACCTGGAGAGGCCACGACAGCAGCTGGACCTGTGGGACGAGGAGCGGGGAGTGTGCGTGGGTCAACAGAGGTGAATAAGTCGATGGTCAGGGCTTAGCAGCTCCAACCGGTGCTCGCGCCACAAACAACGCGGCTGTGCGCTGGGGGTCTTGCTGTTCGGTGCCGAGCTGCCGCAGCACAAGGTGCTTACAGACAAGCCATTTTCAAAGGTGTATGCAACGAGGGAGACCTCGTTGCGCGGGAGCTGTGCCAGCAGGCTGCTGCACGATTGGGAGACCGACCTTGATCAGCGAAGGCTTCCTGATCTGCTTGATGTAGATGGCGCTCAGCTGCACAGGCTCCTTGAACAGCAGAGGCAGAAGGACGTTGCCATCGTTGGCAATCGGTGCCGTGGACACCAGGGGCGTGCGCGCCTGGAACGACCTGGGGCAGCGCTGGCAGGCGTAGCTGCTGCGGAGCACGCAGGGAGCGCGGTTGGGGTCCACCTGGGGGCGTGGGTTAAAGTGCGAGGGACGCAGCACATGGGTGAGTGTTCGGGTAGCAGGCGGGGTGGATGGTCGGAGGCGAGTGACAGTGCACACCGGAGAAAGTGGGCTACCCATACAGTTGACTGGCGGCGTAACTGGAGCCCGTGGCAGGCGCTGCTGGCACCACCGAACCTGCCCGAAGCCCAACACGTTCCCAACAGTTCTAGCACTGCAAGGTTAGCACGACAGCTGGCGGTACGGCTGTTCGCTTACCAGCTGCAGGGCGCTGCGGCGGGTCTTCTCCCGGGAGAAGTCAGACTCAAAGTTCCACACGATGGGGCGGGACTGGCCGAAGGTGCCCATGGCAGGCATCTTGTAGAAGGGGACCTTGGTCTTGTACGGCATGGGCTTGGGCTTAAAGGGCGGCGGCGCAGGGCGGGTCTCCTCAGGGGACGGCGTGGGAGACGGAGTAGGGGTGGGGGTAGGAGTGGGGGTGGGGGTGGGAGTGGGAGTGGGAGTGGGGGTGGGAGTGGGGGCGGGAGTGGGGGCGGGGGAGGGCGGGAAGCCGAACTCGATGCTGGTGTCTGCGGTTAGGGGCGAGGGGCGCACGGGCAGGGGCGAAGGCAGGGGGACACGGATTCAGTGTGCCACGAACTCGGCGCGTGTGTTCACCGTGTTGGTGCCCGTGGTTTGGATGTCAGGTCTGCACAGGGACTGGTACACGCCTTTGCTTAAGGCTCTGCCCAGCACGTGGCAGGTGGACCCGTAGCGCGCAGCACACCGCACCCACAGCGCGCAGGACTCACTGTTGAACAGGTCCTCCAGGGTGTCCACGATGTCGGGCGAGGGCGGGGCGGTGGAGGGCACGCCCTCCTCGTACACCACCTGGAACAGGAGGGCGAAGGCGACGTCGTCCGTGTCCAGCAGGTGGCGGCCGCCAGCAGACAGGGAGATGGTAGCGGCGGAGGCGGTGGGCAGGGACCCGGCGGCCAGACCGGACAGGAACTCAGCCTCGTGGCGGCGGGCCTGTGGGTTAAATGTGGGTTCAGAGGTGGGTGTGCTTGTCATTGCAGGTCGTGTTCATTTGGGCAGCTTGGACTAAGCGACATCAGGTTCTGGGTTGCAGTGCATGGGCAACTGCAAAGCAGGTAGCGCGGCGTTCAGGCATGGCAAATGTGTGCGCCGGGGCCACTGCAAGCTTACGGCGTGGACCAGCAAAGAGCCATGTACCAACAAAGCCACCGACATCGACAGCACTGTCAGCCCAATTCTGTCGATGAAGAACTATCCCACCTCAGCGACAGAGCTGCTGTCCACCATGCGCTCGCCCTGCATGGCCATGAGGCCGGGGCAGGTGGAGGACTCCCCTGTGCACGCACTGCCGTACTGGGCCAGCAGCTCGCGGCGGGTGAACACGTGCTGCGCCTCCTCCAGGGCCATGCGGCGGTTGGTGGCGGGCGCGTCCAGGTCGAGGTCTCCGGACTGGATAATGGTGCTGCCGCATATCACGGCAAAGATGATAATCTGGGAGATGGGGAAGCAGGGTGGCGGGAGGATGTCGTGTGTGAAGTTGGAGTACGAATCAGGAGCTTGTGGTGAGGCGAGGGCCAGCATGGCAGTCGTGTGCAGCGAGCGGCTCTTCAGGGGATCAGCAGGAAGACTAGCCAGCTGCCAGTGACATCTTTCCTTTCCCCACCCACCCGACCCGCCCAACAGCCCACCTGGTCCTCACGAACACCCAGGGCCTGAGCGGTGGAGGTCCTCCAAGAGCGCAGGAAGGTCACCAGCGCAGCTGCAGGGCGAAGAAGCAAGTAACGCGGCCTCAGCGCTGGAGAGCAAGGGAAGACTAAGCGACGCTTGCGCGGAAGCGGACACACAAGCGCAAGGACCTGCCGTTCGCAGCCCAGGTAAGTGCAGGCACCGCACAGACCTGTAACTCAGACGACTCACCCTGGTCGACAGCGCTTGTGGCGGGGTTGCAGGCGCCAGGGACCTGACCCTCAGGCCAGATCTGAACCACGTCCACAGTGCGGTACACGATGCCGGGGGCAGGGGGGCTGGCCACAGGGGGGCGAGGGGGACGGGGGGGTACACGCCGGTACCCTCCTGCAGCAGGCGGCGGCTGACCTCGGCGGCCTCGTGCGCCACGCCGGACACCACCTCGACCAGGCGCTCCACGGCGGTCTCAGCAGTGTGCACGATGGACTCCATGTGGGCGTGCAGGGGGTGGAGCATGGTGGTGGAGGCAGCAGCAGGGGGCTGGTAGGCGCCTGTGTGGAGGGGGGCGGGCGCAGGCGGGTGGGTGGGTGTGTTGCAACAGGCCAGGACAGCATTCTGTGCAGCTGTGTGAAGTGAAACTACGGTCATGTTGCAACAATGACCAGCTGGATAGCACCACCAAGGGTGGAAGGGATGGCTGAGCTGACGATGCTGTCCTGGCCGTCAGGGCAGAGAAATGGAGGCTACCCCAATCAGAGTGCACCCACTGTAAGAACAAGGCAGAGACCAGGGGAGAGACACCCACCATTGGCGAAGTCCGCAACCAGCTTGGCGAGCAGGTTGCCCCACTGCTCCTTGGGGCCGTCCTTCCAGCTGTAGCCCAGCCACACAACAGCACCGGCGGTGCCGACCTTGCCAAAGGCCTGTGCACAATCGGAGTCGCAGTGCCAGAAGACAGTTGCATATTGAAACAGCAACAGAGTGTTAAAGCGTCTATGCGTTAACAACAAGGCGAATTGTTTTGTATCCGACGTGCCGGAAACGAGCAGTTGGCGTCATGACTGAGCACTTTTGCACTGTGCACAAGCCTCCCAAGCATACTGTGATAATGTGAGTGCAAAACAAATGCGGTTTCGCCGTGTCGTTTTGTCGAGGTATGCGTCATTGATAAGCAGTAAGTCGCCCTACCCCAATGACTCCGACATGTGCACCACATACATAGGCAGCGTATTGTTTTAACAAGCGCAAAACAAGCTGTGCGCGATAGGGGAAGAAAACCAAGCGGTCGTGGCCTCTGCCTACCTGCGCCACGGTCTTCATGTCGTCGCCGAGCACGGTGTAGAGGGGGGTCATAACAGCCTGAGGATCATTGTGGGCGCACCAAGTGTGCACGTTGGTGACAGCCGCGTCCTCCAGCTTGGCGGGCCAGGGAGCGGCATCCGCTGGAAGGAAAGACACTGCGCGCTTGTTGACCGCTGCCTCTCCAAAGGAAGAGCGAGTGTTGTCAGCAAAGTGCTTGCAAACAGCGAAATCGCCTGCAGGCAGAAGGGGGTAGGCCCGCCCGTTCCGTTAGTCAACGAGTCGAAGCTTCCCGCTGCTTGCAGAGCAGCGATCAAATGCATACATGGAAGTGTTGATCACGTTCTCTCTCTTGGTTCTTACCCTCATACTGCATGGCCTGCTGCACGAAGCCCTTGAGGGCGTCCTCCTGTGCGCCATTAGCGCTGAGCACCACGACAAGGCCGCCCTCCTCCACAAACTCGGCAACGGCATCCATATCCTCAACAGCGCTGTAGATGTTGTTGCCGTTCTGCACAGGGATGATGTACGCCCCGGCAGGTGCCGTGCCTTCCGGACCTGATGGCGCACCCGACACACGCTGCACCGAAAATCCTAGCCCAGCAAGCTGCTGCGCAAGGTTGTCTGGGCCTTGGTCCCACTGAAGGTTAAGAACGTCGTTGTGCTCACTCATGTAAAGCGACACTGGGACGGTAGCCACCGCCATATGCACCGCTGCGCAACATAGGAGTGCAGCAGCCAGTGCAAACCGCAGCGCCATGGTGATTGGCGACAGTGAAGCAGCCGGCGTCAGGTAGAGCCTACAGAAGGCTGCGCGGTGTCAGGGCAGACCGCAAGTATATAATCGCTCAGGTAGGATTCTGGTGCACGTTGGCACCGTGTCCTACAAAGAGCGCATTACAAGTGACAATATTGTTCTGTAGATGCGGCCTGGCATTTGACCTCGTTGTTCGGGGGAATGGGCGGGAAGGCAGGGTGCCGTACCTCACCGGTTGGCGGTAGTCCAACCAGAGACACAAGCTTCAAAGCTATGCTTTAAGTCACATACTTTGCAAAGGTAAATCGACCAGCGTCCTGTACGCCTCGCATCAAGTTCGAGGTGGGCTACGCATTCGCGTCATGCCCGCGGACCTCTCACGTCTCAGTGGCAAGGCGCCTGCGAGTACATGCGCATGGAGCCAAGTTCGTTCGCAGAAGGTTTTCGTATCCACCATACCCTTACTTGTAAGTGGCTTAGGGCTACCTGCCACGGCAGTGTCGGGCACTCGGCCGGTTGGGTAGAGCACCGCCCTAGAGGGCAAAGGAGCAGGACGAACAGTGAGGCCTACCCCCGTTGCTCAATGGATGCCTGCGAATTACAAACTGTATTCATACCGTTTTAAGCATGCGACGTACTTATGCGAGAGTTTTTGCATAGAAATGCTTCGAAATGCTGTTGCAAGCTTGTAGTTTCCGCACCGTTTTGCGTCGTCGAGCATCGGGTTTGTCAGTCTGTGATCAAACTCCGTACCCCAGCTGTCTTACGCTGCTGTGATACAATAGGATCACAACGTTTGTACTCATCTGCAATCGCGGGTTGATCGCCACCTTCCGACGTCTTAAGCACGTGCAGCGCAGGGCGGGAGCTGCCCTGCAGCAGCTTACGTGCACCGCATGTAAAGGGCGTGCACTGACCGGCCGTGCTGCCCGCCCTGCCATTACCCAACAGCCAGACCATGCAGCTGCCGTTGTGTGCTGCAACGGCAAAAGTACCGCTATGGCACGCCGTTCTTACGCCAATTTGCGCAGAAACGCACCGGTACGCACCAGCGCCGGCACCGGCACCAGAACGGCACCGGATACGACACCGGAGCCGGAAACGGCACCGGAAACGGCACCGGGCTTCAAGTTGGTGCCCGCTGTTACCAGTCAGCCAGGCAACCAAGCGCCTAGAGCCTACTTCAGCAGGATACTGTCTAATTCCTCCGTACAGCTGCCTCGTATCCGGTTCCTCCTGGGCAGAAGGGTGGTTGGGAGCCGCGACAGGGGTGCTGTGTGTGCTCTGTGGGTGCGTCTTATGGAGAAGCTTTGTGGGGGCGGGACCAGGCTGTGGTAGGGTGAACTTGAGGCCCGCACGTCGTGGCCTGGACTTCATGGAGCTTGTCGCTTCTTTCCGTACAGCGAGAGGGGTGGGAAACCCCGTGTCCCCAATGGCCGGGACCAGCTCTGTGTTTCGAGCGGGATGGGGCTGGGCTCTGGAACATCAGCGTTCCGGTCTTCCACAATATTACGAATTTCCCGGCCGTACAGGCCGGTTCTTAGGATTTTGGGGGTCAAAATTGTATGCGAGATTAGGATTTCTATGCAGCTTGCACCTGAAATTGTAGGCGGTACTCAGACAATTTTTTCAAGGCAGCCGTAAGAGTTGTAGGCAAGTTCAGGGCGCTCATCACCAAAGGCACACCCCAGGGAGTTCCCCTGGGCGTATCGGTACAGACGTACAGTGTGCGTGCGTGTGAGCGCATGCATACAGCGCGCTTGGCTGTCATGGTCCCGTGCGCGTGTACCCCAAGTGTACTCCACAGCCACGCTGCTGCTTTGCCATGCGGGTGCTTGGGGGTATGGGGCAGGGGGGCTTGCCCCCCAGAAAATATTCACGGACTTGCAATTTTTACGGCCAAAATTGTAAGCAGTACTTCGACAATTTGCGGCAGGGAGGGTCCAAAATTGTAAGCGTTTAGGATTCTGTTCCAGATAAGACCGGAACACTGTCTGGAAGGGGACCAAAACTGTAAAGCCATACATACTTCAGCACATCTACCGCACACGCATGAATGCTGCTGTAAAACGGGGTTTCAGGACTTACGTGGAAGGTGGGTCAAAGGGGTCTCGGACCCACACTGTGCTAAGAGCTCCCACAGGGAGACTCCCTTGACGCCATCCCTGATGCGCACCTCTAGCACAGCAGGCGTCACAGCAAGTGCACAGCACAGCATACGTGCCAGGACACGAGTAGGATTGCGTGCACCCTACCACCATGTAGGTGCAGCACCCCTGCCTGCCTGCACACGTGCCAAAGGACCACAGGATCCTCGCACACCCAACCAGGGACCCTCCCGTAGGAGAGATGCGGCCGTACAAGGCCGTCGTACCCTCCTACAGAGCGGTATTTATAGGGCTCAGCCCGGCACAGTGGGGTCAAGCATACTCAACCCCAATAGCTCTCTACCAGTAGGGTCTCGAGGGTTTCACCGCCCTAGAGAGCTACGCTTTCTCTGCTTATCTCCGCTCTCCCTCTCTTACAGCTGCAAGCGCAAGTGTCTCTTGTCTCGCTCTTTGCACACCAACGACCCTACCCGGCAGCCGTTGGCCCGGAAGGCTTGCGGTGTGACGGGTTGCAACAGACCGTGACAATCACCCTTATCTACCAAGTACGGTAAAATGGATACCGGTAAATGTGTCTCCCATGGAACCCCTAGGGTCATGCTGCATGGGGCTGTCGTGGCCCCTGGACGGATGGATGGACTTGCAGCTGGGCCACGCAGGTCAGACCACGTGCAGCTGCTTTTCTTGCTGCAGCTGAGCTGCACTCGCAGAAACTGCCCCGACGCAAGGCAAGCGCAGCCAGGCGCAGCAAACCCTGATGGGTGTACGATGGGATAGGTAGCGCGTAGCGGCCCACGGCGCCGGCAACGACTGGCACACAAACGCATGGACCAGATGGCAAGAGGGTTGCTGGGGTGCAGCAGCTGGGCGCAATGTCCCGCCTTTCCTCCGTGGCTCCGTCGTGCCCCACAGGCCCTGGGCAGCAGGTGTGTTGCTGCATGCCACGTGCCCCATGCCACGTGCCCCATGCCACGTGCCTGATGTTACATGACGCGCCCCACGCCACGCACCCCAAGCGGCGACTCCCACCGTCTACCCATGCTGCCGGTTGCGGTAGAGCGCTCTTGAAAATCACGCAGCCATGCAATAATATGGGTTACTTCTCCTCTGTTAGCATGGCCGCACCGTCCTTAGCTACGACTTGAGTAAAGGCGTAAAGCCTCACATTTGCAGTCATGGACCAGGGGACTCCTGCAGTCCTCCTGTCTTGCACCAGTGCTAAGCAGCAACCATGCGGCCACGCTCACCGTGCCCAATGAGAGTTCTCCAGCCAGCTCTGGGGCGGGTAAAGTCCTATGTTGGGTGTGCATCAACTGCAGTACTGCACGCGCTGAACCGCATTCCTGGTGTTAATGGCCGGTGGGTGAGTCGGCGCCAGCAGGTGAGGAGGCCTTGGCCATGGATGGGATGCAAACCTGCAGCTGGCTGCAATCACGGGGTAGAAAGCGCGATGCAGGGTCGCTCTATCCCCGATTTGATGTTGTACTGTAGTTAAATGAACATGCAACCGCATGTTGGGCATGGCGCGGGATGCTGTGGGGCCCAATCTGGGAACACAGCGGCAGCGCAACGGCGGGGCATGCAGCGCAGCGTCAGAGGTGGGTGCGGGCTGCGGGGGTCGCACCCTGTGGGGGCCGTCTCAGCTTGCAGCTAGGACGGGCGGTGGCGGCAGCGGTCGGGAACAGCGTCAGCTACGGACAGAAGGCTTCTGGCTACGGAGGGGCCTCCCCTGGCCCGCTACTGTCCCCTCCCGCCTTCAGCGCACATCCACTGTCTTCACCATCTGCCATGCGCTCGATCTAGGGCATGGTGCTAAAGTGCACCAGATTCCTACCTGAATGATTATATACTGGCGGGGTCTGTAATGACACCGCTCAGCCCGCAGCAGGGCCCCTCTGGGGTAACTGATTGTGGAGGCCTGGGCGCTGGACGGTTGGCTCGTGGCCGTTAGGCCAAATGTTTGTCATAATGCCCGGCCGCACGCTGTACTTACTTGCCTACAGTACCTGTACATGCACATAATTTATTCTTACTCCGCGGGCAGGGCCTTAGAATGCGCCTGCGCGGGACAAGGATGCATACCAAGGGTGCAAAACAGGCACTGCAAGTTGCTGCCTCCTTGGCAACGTAGATAAAACATGCTACCCGAACAAGGCCTGGCCATGCTTACCTGTGGATGCGAGCGAGCATGTCAGGCGAGCGCGCGCGGACGGGCAATGTGTCGCAGCGTTTGGGCCTTCTCAGCCTAGCCAGGCCAGCTGTACTTATCGCAGCACTTCTTTTAGTGCTGACGAGTAGCAGCGAAACATGCCAGCTGCCCCGCGTGGACGTGGCTGTGGCAACGAAGCACGAGAACGACTGCCAGGAGTGGAATGACGTGTGCTTGGACCAGGGCACAATAGTCTACTATGGCAAGCGGCCAGTGCCCATCAACTACACGGACTACCTGGGACCCATTGTATACAATCTACCAGACAAGTGCGTGGTTAGGGTTTGTTAGGTTTGGGTCACGCAGGGGGTTAGGTTTGGGTCACACGTGCCAGGCAGCAACGAGCCCTGTGCGTTGCGGTGCAGATGCGTGGTACTGATTACACAGAGCTAAGCAGGTTATAGGAGATGAGATGGCGAATCAAGGGGCGTGGACAGTTGCCGGCAGCGGTTATCATTTTAACTGCCTTGTGTGTGACCAGCAGGGATCACAAGGAGAGGACCTCTGCTGCCGCATCCACCTGATGCACGCATGCCCTTCAGACAAGATCCGGTTGGAAGCAACATTACCACTGCAGTTGCCGCTAACGGACCCAACGTAGCGCTTTCTGTGAGCGTCTGGTTAAGACCACCTTGGCAGTGTGGGCAAGGGCACACATCAACTTAGCAGCACACGCGATCACTGTTGTCACCAACGCGGCGCGCACATGTGACTTAGGCCTGGTGTGCCGGGGCCGCTGGGGGTACATGCGTACCTGATCACCCCGCCCCGCCCCGCCCCGCCCCACCCAGGCTGGGCATTGGCGACCGCTACAAGAAGGGCGCGGGCATGCTGTACGACCCCCTGTACATCAGGCCGGCAACGGACATGGAAGAGTCGGAAGACCTGCAGGTGTGAGCGGTGCGGTTGCTGGGGTAACATCAGCACGAGCATGCAGGTGGTTTGCTTGTTTCTTACATGGCAGGATCTGGAACCCAGCATGTAAGGACCCGTATACGAGCCAGGGGCTCCGGGGCCAGATAGTAAGTGGAGCGATGACGAGGCGTGCAGGCGTGTCTGCCGATACCAGCACGAGGGGAGGGTGGACAGAGCGGGAGTGGGGTGTGTAGTGTGGGGTGTGGGGTGTGGGGTGTGGAATGCAGAGACCGCGGGGCAGGCCCAACGGTGCTGGGTAACACCACAGCACACGTGGCACCAGGCATGCGGTTTGCGGTGTGCTAACACCATGGCGAGGCGTAGTTACAGTTTTCTGTGTACCATGCACACTGGAGCTGTCTGGGATCCACGTGCCTGTGGTGCTGCTTGTGGGAGTCCTGAGCAGCGCCCAGAGACCCGCACATCCAACGGTGCGCTTTTATACTGGGGAAACCCATGAACAAGGACGTTGTTTATGCAGCTTGCCTACCACCCTTTCTCGCCCTCCACGCTTGCCTGCTGCAGTCCCCGCGCTTCTCCAACTGCACTGTGCCCACGCTGTGGTACGGCCACTTCCCCTTCAACATGGGGGAGGTGCTGCGGCTGCACTTCGCAAAGATGGTGCGCCTGCAGAAGGTGGGTTAAGTTGGTGGTGGTGGTGGTTGTAGCGCTGGTGGCGGCCGGCCAGTGGTGGTACTGCAAGCGTGGGCCGTGTGTTAGCAGCAGCGGCGGCGGCGGCGGCGGCGTGGCGGCACTGGTGGTGTGGGCCTGGGTGTTGATTGGGGTTGTAGGGGACTGGAGATCATGTGTGGCCTGACGGCTGCTTGTGGGCTCGTATGCTGTGCACACCGCGTCCGCAGAGGGGCGCAGGCACGTGCCTGGAATTTGCACCCGTTTCCGGCCCTGTGCGTAGCGCAATAGGGCAGTGCCACGTGTGTGTGCCGTAGGTGCTCGTTCTTGTGCTCATGTCAGGCAGCGGTGTGCGTGTGGTGTGGGTCCGCACCCTTGCGCCTTACACATGGGCGGCAGGGGTTTCCCGGGGAATCTGTCTGTCTTGTCATTCCCATTTCACAGCTAGATGCTACCCACCGAGCATACCATGATGGTCGCAGGACGGGATGTTTGACCGGCGGGTGACCATCATCCCGGGCCTGCCGTCTGGCACACGAGTTCCGGGCTACACGCGTTTCTGGTGAGGCGGACGTGTCACGACGTGTGTGTACTGGTATTCGTGTGCGGGCGATTGTACCGTGCCGTCATTGCATCAGCCTGCAGCACAGAGGCCTTGGCACGTTGCTGTGTCACTCTGTCCGTCCACCTAAGCGCAAACCCACACCATGCCGCTCCCGTTCGGCACCCACTGCACATGCTGAGGTACCGCACCTGGGCGACCCCGAGGTGGTGTCCCTGGCGCAGCTGTCCCCCTTGTATCTTAACGCTAATACACGCACGCTGACACGCACGCACAGGTACCGCACCCTGAGCGACCTGGAGGTGGTGTCCCTGGCGCAGCTGTCCTCCCGCCGCCCGCCCTCCGCGCCCTCCGCTGCCACGGCCGAGGGGCGCCACGTGCGCTGCTTCCGCCGCATGGCCGCATGCCGCTTCGGCACCACGGGCTACGGCCTCAACTACTATGCAGCCATGGAGCACGTGGTCAGGTGGGTAAGGACGGCGTTGCCATGCACATGCGGTGCCATGCACTACAAATTTCGGTTGTGTACTTGTACGGCAACCTTGGATCACGGGGTCTAGGTCCGTGCAACCCGGGGGATGCGGCGATGGAGCACGTGGGGCACGTATGACACGTGGGGCACGTGGTCAGGTGGGTAAGGGCGGGGTTGAGCGCCATGCGCCGTGCGCAATGCTTTGGTGCTTGAGTTTTTCGTATGCAGCACAGGCGTTTACAGCTCAACAGGGTTCCAGGTTTACAAGTCATGTGGGTCCGTCCCGTCCAGCCATTCGGGATGTACAGCAAGCTCGGCATAAGGGTGCCGTTCTTGCGTGGGGGGCTGTCGGGGGTTCAGGGTCGCACAGGCGCGTTTAGGGGCGAGGCTGGGGCCCCGACTGCCGCCAAGGCATGGTACCGCGTACAGCCCTGAAGCACGCGGCGATATGATTGAAGAGGGCGCTGAAAGCGCGAACGGGGCTGCAGCGATGCATGTGGGGTGTGGGCTAGCCCAGTGCCTGCCTGGGGCGGCCGGCACTGGGCTAGGCCCCCCATGCAACACCGCAGCGCTTGTCGCTTCCGAGGCCCCCCGTGATATCGTGATACGTCTCCAGGCCGCGTCGTTGGCATGTTGCCGTACCGCACCGGCATACTGCCGTACATCGCACACATGCCTCTGCAGCAGCACGTGCAGGCAACGTTACTTGGTACCGCTACTTGTACTCGGCCTGGCCTGAGTTCCCGCAGGCATTACGCGGACCAGCTGGCCGTCCAGAGTGCGACCTTCGCCAACCAGCTGAAACAGCTGTACAACGTGAGTGGCCCAACCGGCACGGCTCGCAAGTGCCTGGCCCCCATCACTGCCAGCACACGCACCAGGCACCGGCACTGGCCGTTGCCTGTTCGTCCGACGGGATACTCGTGTCAATAAAGCCTTTCCTAAGCTCCCTTCATATGCTGTGACGTCATTTCCTCGCCCTGTGCGCCTGCCGGGGTACCACCCTCTCCTTCACTCACCTCCTCCCCCACGCACAGGTCAGCCACCCACCCCTTGCCAACGATCCCTTGTGTCTTACGTCTTGCATTGTGCGTCCCCGCAACTCATCGTACTACACAGGTCAGCATCCCGGCCGACCCCGCTGTGCTCAAGGTGGTCTTCGTCCGGCGCCCCGAGGCCCAGACCCGCACCGCCCGCAACCTGACCAACGAGCCCGACTTGCTCGCACGCTGCAACGCGCCCCGCCCCGAGGACCTGCCCCCGCCCGCCTGGGGCACTGCCGTACACTCGTACTTCTGCTTCCCGTACATCTTCGGCGCGGACCCGCTGATGGACGTGTGGCTCATGCAGCAGGTGAGAGGTAACCGCAAAGCGGCAAAGGGAAATCGGAAACAGGTGGCCTGCTGAGAGCGAGGTCAGTGGCTGCAACGGAAAGCCAACAGGAACTTGGGGGTCATGTCACTGCAGTGTTGTGTCATTGCTAGGTGGCACAGATCCTCCTCACAGTCTTCGCTGTCGTACTCCTGGACTTTCATGGCCACATGCCTCCAAGTTTTGGTGCAGCACATGTCCACTTTGCCCTTGGGGACTCGATTGGTGGTGGACTGAATAATTACCACCTAAAATGTACCGGCTGGGTTCATTGCGGGGGCAGCGGCAGGTGGGGGGGAGGGGGGATGTGCGGCTGTGCGGCCAGATGGTGGGTGTGGATGTACGGCACTCGCCTGGTGGTCCGTTTGGGGTCGCGGACTGGCTTCGTTCTAATGCCAGAATTGCTTCGGTGCCTCAATGGGTGCGGGCCACCGCATGGCAAGGGGTAGAGTGAAAGGTATTGCGGTAGCGGGAGGCACATACGACTCCGTAGCCCTGCAGATTTCCGTGCCGCCCAGGCAATACACCGGCAAGCTCCACATTGCTTTGGCACTACATGCACACGCGCTGCACAGCTGCACCTTTGGAGTAGAATAACCACGGCAGTGCACAAAGCGGTCCGGCTCCTATCTGCAGATGGACGTGCTGTTTGGCGTCCACGGCGCGGGTCTCAACAACGCCTTCTACATGCGGCCGTACAGCTCTGTCATTGAGGTCCGGCCGTACGGCTTCGCGGGGAGCCAGGGCTGGGCAAACAAGTGAGCAGGCCAGGGGGATGGGTTCGGTTGGCTGTGTGTGTATTGGCCTGTGTGTGTTAGCTCAGCGGTGCAGTGGGGCTCCGGTCCATGTGTGGCTCGCTCCCTGGTCAAGCGTGGGCTAACGGATAGATGTGGTTGGAGGTAATGTGGGCTAATGTGGGTACACAAGGCTGTGCGACTGCAGCCGCCTGCACCTGGCCCCGGTCCTTGCCCGTAGGCGCACATTTGAGTGGGACAAAGAGTGGGCGCTCCTGGCAAGCTGGGGCCTGGCGGGTGGCGGCATAGCCCCAATGCATCCCCAGACCTTGCTCACACGCATGCCTGCCCTCCCGCTGCTGCTTGCGCTGCAGCTACATGCGTTGGATGACGTCCACCCCAGGGTCGTACAAGGTGAGGCGCAGGGGAGCATCCCCTGGTCAGGGCCAGGACCCAGGAGGCTGTGGGATGCCCAGCCAGCCTTGCAAGCGGTGCCGTCGACCACGCGTCGTGTAACCCATCATATAATGTAGCGGCAGCCTTAGGTCCATGGCCGGTTCGCGAACATGACTCATGGGTCTGGCACGCAGTGCAAGCACCTTGACCACGTGCGTGCCACAAGGCCCCAACCTGTGCGTTGGTACGGCAAGGCCGTGGGTTGCGCGGCCCCCGCGCGTAGCGTGCCTGATGGTGGCACTCGCGCCTTCCAACTGCACCGTAGCATCATATTGTTGCCTGGACAACACACACGCAGCTGTGAGGCACCTCGTGAGGCACCGACACTGCGCGCAGTTAACAAACTGTGCCTGGTTAATACACATGCAGCTGTTCTGGTGGGGCATCGACACCATGAACGCCTCCAACTCACAACCGGGGCATCATGAGGCTACGGCGCGGCCGCGGCAGGACGACCACATATCACGAAACGGGGTGAGCGCAGCCGGATGCTTCTGCCGTGCGTGAACAACCCAACCCTCACACGGCTTTTGCAGACGAGGGATCACCGGCCTATCTAGCAGGACGCAGTGCCTCGAACATTGTGCTGTTCGGCTGCATCTGTCATTTCACACGTGTGCGTGCGCATTGCACGCCATTCAGCTGCGGAACATGCACAACCCCGAGCAGTATTTATCTCCTTCCATGAATGTTTCTACCTCCTGAGCCAGCTGAAGCCCTCACTGTCCGCGTCTCAGTACGACATGCAGGACTGTCCACGGTACCCACGTCGCGTCACGCTTACTCCCACGTGCCTGTCGCCACATGCCGCCTGCCACGTGCCACGCAGCCCAAGGAGAGCGCGACCGCCACGTGTCCGTGCCGTGGCCGGCGCTGCGCCACCACCTGCTCAACGTGGCGGCGGCGCGGCGGCGCAAGGGCAGGTACCTGTTCCTGAGGCAGCGGCAGGTGTATTACGTGACGGAGGAGCTGCAGCAGGTAAGGATGGGCGCGGGGGAAATGTGTGTGGAGGGATATTGGACTTGTGAGTGCTGAGGATGCGCGTTGTGAAATTGACGTCAAATGTCTGGGAAAGGCCAAGACGCGATTCCTGGGCAGTACCTGTACGGTGCGGTGTACGGACCCAGGATCCAACAGCGGCTAGCACGCAACTGCGTGCTCTGGGTTTGGGCCCGCATACCAGAAGCAAACAGCTTGAACGGCAGTGCACCTGGAGCCCACGGCCGGCGTATGCACTGCATGATGAGCGACGGTCTATCGTCTGCCACGTGCCACAGCCGAACCGGTTAGGGGACATAAGTGGATGTGCCGAAGGCGAAGCATTGGCGGTACAGGTACAGAAAACAAGTAGGCCTGAGGCTCCTGTGAGGTGCTGTTGCTGGCGCGGCACCCTCCTTGTCCCTGCGCAGTGCGGCCCGCTGGCTGAAGCCGTCCTACCGGTATCCCATGCCAGGCCTTGTCCATTTGACCCTCTCCTGCTCCCTTTCCTGCCCTAGGCTGAGCCCGCGGGCAGCGACGAGCACCTGCCGATGGACGCCCAGCGCAACTTTACCAGTGCGGAGGCGGTGTGGGAGGAGCTGGTGAACAGCGGGTTGTGAGGGAGCGGCGCCATGTGCGTGTGCGTGTGTGCGGGGAGGGGAGACGACCGGTAAGGGCACGGATGCTTGGGAGGCAGGTGGGTGGTGTGCTGATTTTTGTATGGCGCCAATGGTCAGGGGCTGTGGGTAGCCTTTACCAGAGACGTCGTGAAGGGTGACACACCTATGCATGCGCAAGTGAGAGGAGGAGCAAAGTGAGCGAGAGGAGGGCAACGGCGCGCGCGCAGGGTTATGGATTGAACACCATCGGACGCAACGTTAATGCGGAGAGCTGCGAAGGGATGTGCAATGGTTTGATGCTGCGCAGAGTACTGTGATGGCTTGAATTTCGTGCACCGACACGGTGGGACTCAGACAGGTTGCCGTTGGAAGGTTCGTGCTCAGCCGGCGGCGGAGGTCGGTGCTGCACCTGTGACACTTGAGATCCCTGGCTGAGGGCGCACAATGAACAGAATGTGTACTGCGCATCGGAAGGATACTGAAGGCAGGACACTGAAGCCGTGCAAAGTGGGCGAAGTCGTGCCGGTGTACTCCTGCTTGGGTAATGGGATGGGGCGTGGGCCATGGGGTGCTTGGTCTGTCAGCGAGCTCCGGGGTGCGGCCAACAGAGGGTCACGTGTGGAAGTGTTTGTGGGACGCTGCCTTACCTTCCTTGTGGGTTTCGTGGTCGCAGTGAACTGTCGCATCCTTGTGTGCACTGATACCGTGGTGCTGCACTTTCATGAACTGAGGCAGGCTGCAGCCGTGATCCGGTTCCACGAGAGGGTCCCAAATAGGGTGTCCATACTCCATAGGCCACAGTCAATACGCATGAGGGGCGTAGTGGGCCTACTCACTCAGACCGACCTTGTAATGCAGCATGGCATTTTGGCTAGCCTGACACGGAAAGCCGTGTCGTTGCCGATCGGGTCCCCGTGGAAAGGTGCCAGCAACAGGCCAAACAGGGATTAGTGCGGGTGCGTGCTAGTACCGGTACGCACCGAAGCGTGGCTTGCTAAGCGGTCCCGGTGCTCCTTCACACCGTCACTTGGCATTCCAGGTGGTGTGATGCACGCGGCTTGTTTTTGTTGGGCCAGGTGGGGCTGCAGGGCGTGCACTTTGCAGTGTTGGGTGCGCACCAAGTATGCGGCTGCCCAGCGTGCGCCCAGCATACGCCCACGTGACGACGTGCGCTCTGCTGTGGATCTAATAGTGTTCAGTGAAGGGACCGCGACTCCACGTGCTCCCTTGCCCTGACCGGGGCTCATGTTACCGCTCATCCAGAGCTGAAGAAGACCTTTGGGATCTGCACGCGCGCTGATCGTGAACCACGGCTCGTACACTGGTCGCTGTACTTGCGGAGGAAAGAAGCTTGCGCCGTCCAGCAGTGGCGTGGCAGCCATCACTGCAGCAGCAATACTAGCACACATATCAACGCATATTGGCCCCCGGCACAAGCATCACGCGCATCATTAGTTCGCCCAGCGTCTACTACGAGGTCAAGTGATGCCGTCGCCAATTCACCCCTTGCGATCGGCACCTGCAGCTTCTATGTCCCGCCTACCTTGGTGCCATACTCCCCTCCTACCCAATTCCGCATGACCAATACGTACACCTTACAAACTTAAAACCTGATACATAGCATCTCGGCTCTGTGGGTTCAGCCCGCAAATACACATCGTACCGTATGCAGGGTCGCATGCAAGAAAGCTGCCCAAAAGCGGTCAAGCCACGCCTGTGCAACCAATATGTTACATCAACGCTCTTTAGACTTGCTATCTGCCACGCCAATACCACTCACTCCTGCTCCCCCTCCCGCGTCGCCCCGTACTTGGCGATCCTGCTCTTGAGCTGCCGCATCAGCCACGTGTCATTACTGGGCCCCCCAGACCGCGTCGGACTCCCGCCCCGCAGCCCATCCCCGTACCCCGACCCGCCGCTCCCCTGCGCCTGCCCCCTGACAACCCCACCCAACAACCCAGACCCGCTCCCCTGCCCCTGCCCCTGCTGCTGCAACCCACCACCTCCACCTGCACCCGCACCTGCTCCCTGCCCATGCAGGAAGCCCCCAAGAGCTGAGCCGAAGCCGGACCCAGGGCCCCGGGAGCCCGCCTGCGCGTGGGCCCCGTACGCGTGCTGGCCGCTGCTGCTGCCGCTGCCCCCCGAGGCGAACTGGTTGCGCTGTTGGTGCTGCTGCTGTTGGTGCTGCTGCTGCAGGGCCTGCAGCGCCATGGCCTGCTGCTGCAGCGCGGCACCGCCCCCCATGGAGGGGTTCTCCAGCGCCAGGCGCAACGCAGCAATGGCGCTGTCCTTCTCGTCCAGCTCCGACTCCTGCAACCACCAGACAGGCACCACGTGTTCAGCAATAGACAAGAAGATAAAAAGCGCCAAAAAAGTTGCCGGAGAAGAGCAAACTATTACGATGGATTAGAATCTTTTCCGTCCTGCAATATAATAGCCGACACGCATGGCCAGGCCAGCTCTTGCATGATAAGACAATGCGAACTTCGGCCCGCGCGGCGCGGCCGGTAAGCAGGGCCCGCTGGCAGCGCTCCTCACCTCCTCCGGCTGCCAATCACCGCATGATGCGGTATGCTACTACACGGGACGCCGAAGGACCGAGTACTATACATTGTTTGCCCACCTGCTCCGCCACGCGGTCGAAGGTGCGGTAGAGCTTCTCGTTGAGGTCCCGCACGCTGCACTCCTTCTCAGCCAGCTCCCGCACCACGTCGGCCAGCCGGGCGGACAGCACCTCGGCCAGCACGCCGTACTGCCGTACGGCACGGGGCGAGGGGTGGGCGCGGCAAACCAGGGTGTCAGGCATGCATGCATGCAGCAAATGATACTGTGCGAGCGCGTTCCTGACCCTGCATGCCGGGCCATGGCATGACAGGGAACGAAAGGCCATGGCATCACAGGGCGCAGCAAGTGCAAGATGCGGCTCGCCACCGGCGCACACAAGCACCGCCCTCTCGTTCCACGACCCCCGCCCCCCCCTGTCCTCGCCACCCCCTCTCCACCTGCATCAACAGCTCCATCGCCTCGCCACATCTCCGCCCACCAGCCGCCAGCTCCCTCCTCAGCTCCCCGCACAGCGCGCTGGCCTGCGCCGCCTGCCCCTGCGCCTCCCTGCTACCACCCGTCCCCGCGTCCAACCCTGCGGCCTGCACGCCCGGCGACCTCCCTGCCGACGTGATCACCACTTGCTGCTGCTGCTGCTGCTGCTGCTGCAGCTGTTGTTGCTGCTGCTGCTTACTCACCACCCTGCCGCCCGGCTCCACCACCACCTCATCCACCAGTGACCCGGGGGTCGGTTGGGGCAGCTGCAGGGACAGGGGCGCCAGCTGAGTTAGGCTGCCGGTGCTGCCGCGCGCATAGGCCCCGCTGCGGCCCAGCGGCACCGATACCCCCTGGGCGTTGCTGGCCGTTGCGTTGGCGGTTGTGACGTTGTCGGTTGTGGAGGAGGCGTCAGGGAGGGAGGGCAGGGTGGTCGGGTCGGCGGGAGGGCGGGCGGGGCTGGGTGGTGCGAGCGCTGGGCGACTGAGGGCGGTGAGGATATGCTCCAGGCGGGAGAGGCGGTCCAGGCAGGCGGACACGCCCAAGAGGTCGGACTGCGCGGGGAGGGGGCAGGCAAAGACAGGGGTATGTAGACGGTAAGAGGCACAGCGGCGGTTGTGCAGCTGGGCACGATGGGGCCCTGGCTGCGGCTCTAGTCCATGGCGTGCGATTGCGTGTGAGGTTCCGCTGAAGCCCGGGTGCAGCCGTGCAGGTGTGCGGGTGGCGGTGTAGCCCCTCCTAACTAGCTAGCTGGCCAGCTAGCTAGATGTACCCCCATGGGTGCCAGGACCGCCGTTACGCGTGCAAACGGAATGGCAATGCAGCCCCCAACGCGGCCCACCTGTGGGTTAATGGGGGCGGAGGGCTCCGCCGCGGCCGCGGCCCGCCCGACGTCTGCGGGAAGCGCGGGCCCCTGCCCTGGCGCCTGCTGCTGCTGCTGCTGTAGCTGCACTGCCTGCAGCCGCCTCTGCAGCTGCTCCTGGTGCTGCAGCAGGTCGTCCAGCCCGTGCTTCTCCTGCGCACAAGGTGTATGAACAGACTGTGTATTAACAGAACAGCGGGTGGGAGCAAGAGCGCGACGCACTGCCTTGCACTGCGCCGGCAGCGTGCAAGCGGTGGAGGCTGCGTCAACCCACCAACACCTTACCAAACACCTCTGGACTCTTGCGTGCTAAAAGCCGGTACGGTATTACGTCACGTGCAGGGCCCAGACCCTAGGCCCGCCCCGCTGGGTGGTTAGCGGTCCATGCGGCCCACATGCTACCAGGCTGGCACGGGTGGCGGAGGCTGCTCTGGTCCTGACCGCTCACCCTCAGCTCGTTGGCCACCTTGAGCTCCATTCCAGGGGAAGACCACCCCACAGTCGAGCTCCGCCGCAGCGGATCGAGCTGCTCCTCCTCCTCCTCAGGCCCCCCATCGTCTGAGGACCCCTGCGCACCCGGCCCCGCGCCTCCGGCACGCCCCATACCACCCGGCCCCTGCTGTTGCTCCCCCGGGTGGGTCAGCGGCGCCCTGCCGCCTGCCACTTGGGCCTGCGGGGTGGCAGCCGTGGCAGAAGCCACCGCAGCTGCTGCCCCGGGTCGTTGACCGTTGGCAGTTGGTCCGTTGTTCGGTTGCGAGGGCCGGGGTGTGGACTCGGGCGGGTTGTGCACTCGAGCGTGCGGGTCGCCGCCCGTGCGAGGGCCTGGGGCACGCGTGGGGGACACGGAGGCATGGCCAGTTCCAGCCTCGTCACGAGGCAAGGACCAGGTGGGAACGTGGGAAGCTGCGCGTTTCGTCATTGAGGTACTGACCTTGATCTGCTGCCTCTGGAACTGGCCAGCCACCTCGTGCACTTTGAAGGTGTGCATGCTTTCATCAAGGCACGGCAATGCACAAAGCAGACGCAGGCCCTACCGTGTGGCGTGTGGCCATGGGCGTGGCCGGCCACAGCACCAGCCCCTGGCCCCGCGGCTGCATGCCGCGCATGGGTCCCGCTCTGCGGCCCCTCCGACGGCGACGCCATGATCACCCACTCGTCGCCGCGAGCCTCCGCCTGCGCCAACAGAGCAAAACGCCATATGCATTCTGAGCTTTTGCATCCAACTCGTGCTACTGCATAAGCTTCAACTGCGTTCCGTACTCAGTACATCTGCAGTCCATATGCCTGCAACCTGCGCCGGCACCCAAACCACCAAACGGGCTACCTTGCATCAATATCCTTCGCATCCATTGCTTACCGGCGACGCCTCCCGGTGCTCGTCCAGGATGAGCATGCTGCCCGTACTGGTCACGGAGCTGCCCGCCTGACCGTACGTTCCCCCGTTGTGCTGTACGGCGTGCCCGTGGCGACCGTACGGCGAAGCAGCCGCCGGGATGGGCGCGGCCGGCGTTGCTACGCCGCTTCGGGGCCCAACTCCACCGCCGTGGACACCCCCTGGCGTGGCGGCCCCCGCCGCCCCTGCTGCTGCTAACCCCGGGGTGGCATGCACACCTGGACCGCCCGCGGCTGCAGAGGCGGCAGCAGCCTCAGCCGCCTTCGCGTCCCATGGCGTATGCGCCGGCGTACCATGGGCCGCCCCCGATGCGGACGCGACCTTGGGCTTCAAGCCGCCACCCACACCCCTACCTGCACCGTTGCCCTGCGGCACAGCCCCCGGACGCTGAACACCCGTCGCCGCTACTGCTGCCGCCGATGGCCCGGATGCAACATGTTGTCCTCCACCACCGCCGCCGGGTGGAGGCGGCGCACTGAGCGCGGGGCAGCTCGAGGGACTCCCCTGCATCTCCAGCACCCGCTGCAGCAGCAACTGTTGCTGCTGCAGCTGCCGCTGCGCCTCCTCGGCATCGGTTACGCCGCCGCCGGGCCCCCCCGCGCGGTGCTGCTGCTTGCCCTGCTGCTCCAGCCGCCGGATGAGGGGCGCTAGGGCGATGTCCCACGCCATCTGGGCCGCACGCGTGGAGCGGCGCTTGGAGCTCTGCGCGCGGCGGGCCTGGTCCGCAGCCTGCGTTTTGGGGGTCACCGGTAAGCAACAAGCCACCAGGACCCACTGCGCAGTGCGTGGTCCCAGCCCCCTACTCCGCCTACAGGACATCCATGCACCGGGGCCATATGGCACAGGCGCAGCCGTACGCATGGGACACCACGTCAACAGCGGTACCTAGGGTGCTCACCTGCACTTGGCTGAAGTTGGCCGCATCGGGCGAGCTACTGGAGGCCGCTGCCGTACCGGGCGTCCCGTCCCCGGTAGGCCCCCTCCCGCTGCCACCGTCTCCCTGCTGCGCCTGGTGCTGCTGCATGCCGCTTCCCTGCGCGTACGATGCAAGGCCAGGGGAGGGCTCCGCGAGGAGGTCGTCCAGGTCTGGGATGGAAATCTGTGTGTTAAGGCTGGGGATTCGGCCGTAGCTGGCGGCGGAGGCGAGGTCAACGGGGCCTGCCGCGCCGCCGGCGGACGGCTTGGAGCGAGTGGAGCCTTGGCGGTTGGCGGATGAGATGCGTGCGAGGACGGGCGTGGAGGCGGCGGACGGGGAGGCGGTCATGAGCAGCAGCTGCGGGGACATCTGGTTGGGCTGCTGGGAGAAGGGGGCGGCGGCGCCGCTGCCTGCGGAGGGGGTGGAGGGCTGGGGGGAGGAGGCAAGCGTGGCGGCCAGGGCGGCGGCTGCGGGGGAGAAGGGGTCTAGGTCGCGTAGGGGGTCGTCAGCGGCGGGTGCGGAGGTGCTCCGTGGCGACATGGGCGCTGCGTCGGCAGAGGAGCCCCCGGCCGCTGCGGCGGCGTTGACAACAGCCACCGAAGCGCTCCGCATGGTGGCCCACTTGGGCGTTTCGTGCCACGTGTATGAGCCGGGCGTGGCGTCTGCGGTGGATTTGGAGCGCGGATGGGCAGGCGCCGGCGGCGGCAGGCTCCCAGGCCGCGAGGCTGGCGCCGCCGCAGCCCCAGCCTGCTCGTCTGCTGGAGCTGCACCCAGGGAGGAAGACGTCCCGGAGCGGCGGAAGCTTTTAGAACTTGACACCCCAGCAGGGTGCGCAGCTGCGCCCGGGGCGCGAGGAGGTAGCTGGCCTGCCCCGCCTTGCTGCTGCTGCTGCACCGGCCGGCCTGCAGCAGCACCTGTGTCAGCGTGTGCTGCCCCTAGGCTAGCCGCAGATGCAGAAGCGCGCAGGCCTGCCCCCGCAGGTGCCGCAGTCACGAGCGGTCCAATCAGGGAGCCGGACCCAGAGTTGGTGGCAAGTAGGCTACCAAGCGGGTCATCTGCTACCCCACCGGCCACCACCACCGGCGCGTTGCTGGCAGTGTCCGACACGTCCGACGGCGCCACGTAGCCCACCTGCTCGAACTGGAACACCTCCTCGCCAGCGGCAGCCTCGCCCGCGCCGCCGCCGCCGCCACCGCCACCGTCCAATGTGAGCGACGTCTGGACGAGCAGCGGCTCGTCCGCGCCGCCGCCGCCGGGGCCTGTGGCTGCCGCCGCAGGGCCAATGCCTGGCCCCGAGGACCGCAAGGAGAGCGACTGCATTAAGCCGGAGGCAACGCCGCCGGCGCCAGCGCCGGCGGTGAAAACTGCCATTGCCTCCGGCGACGGCGACGCCGCCCGCTCGACGCTGTTGGCGCCAGAGCTGGCGGCCGGCGGCGCCGTTATGCCGCCGCTGCCGCCGCCCCCGTGAGCTTCTCCTTCATGCCGCGCGCAAACATCTTGAGCACGCTCATCTTTGACGGCTGCTGCTGCTGCTGGTGCTGCTGGTGCTGCTGCTGGTGGTGGGGCTGCGCGGGGGGCTCCCACGGCCCGTCGTCTGCCATTGCTGCCTCGGCGGCCTCCGCCTCCAGCTCCTGCGGGAAGCACCAATGATCAGCCACACTTTGAGGCATGATCGCCCGCCTTTTCGAACTTACGTCGTAAGACCAAAGTCCCGCATCACACCGAAACGCAGCGCATCAACACTGTCCTTCGCACGTGCTCATTCCCACGAAAGAAATCGGCTCTCCCAAAGAAAAACGCTGCCTTCCCTCCCGTTTCGCCAAACCCACCGCCCTGAACTCGCGCCTCAGCGTCTCCAGCCGCGCGTCCGTGACGCCCTCCAGCGCGTGCCCGAAGGCACGTGTCACCAGGCGGCTGCTGTCGTACGTGAGCGGCGCCAGGCTCTGCAGCAGGTCCAGCGCGTCCAGCACGTCGGAGGCGGACGACAGCGCGGGCTCAAACACCTCCAGAAGGGACAGCGCCGTCCTGGGGATGTACGGCAGGGCGTTGAAGGGGAGGGAAAATGCAGGGCAGAAAGGTGTGCTTAGTAATGGGGTCAGGGCGTGGGCTTGCGGCAAGACACAGTCCGTGTCTGCCGCTGTCGGTGTGCGCGCACGGCACGTCTCGAGCTCGCACTGCCGGCGCAAGTAATGCACAATAAACTCGAGGCTGTGCGTTGGAAACAGGTAGGTGCTCCAACACGCGGCGTGTTCGTGCATGATGGCCTCACTTGAACAGCACGGTGGGCGAGCGGTAGTAGAAGAGCGTGTCCCACACCCTCAGGCAGGCCTCGATGGGCAGGAAGTTGACGAAGACGCACAGGAACCACTGCGGGAATGGGACCGGGAGGGGAGTACACGTGTCCGGGTCAGGAGCCAAGCGAAGGCGACAGGGGCTACCTTTCAGGACACTTTCCGTCCCAACATTTACGGAGTAGCGTCTTGAGAGGCTCCGGGTGGACACAACGGTGGACCATGATGTAGGTAAGTTGCTTCAACCAACTGCCACCCTGAAAGGCCCTGGCACGCAGACCCTGCCGACGCGTCGCCCGTGGTCCCCGGTCCCCGCCCCACCTGCACGAACACGCAGGACACGTCTGCGCCCAGGCCCTCCAGGTACTCCGTGAGGTGCGGGAAGTGCTCGCACACCAGCCGCTTGAACACTCGCTGGTCCACCTGTGGATGCGGGGGAGAGGTTAACAGGTATGGCCAACGGGGTGCAGGCCTGCCTGCCCGCTGTGCCCCGGCACCAGCGGTGTGAGCAAGGGGCCTTGGCCTGGCTTCGTTAGGGACCGGGGCACCCGCAACGCACGCACGCTGCGGGCCCCCGGTAGCTTCCAATGGCTTCCTGGTACGCAGCCTGGTCCTGCGCAAGTGACGCTGAACCCCTGCCGTACAACTGTGGACGGCTCCGTAATGCCACGCCGACCGCCGCGCCTGCATGCCCGTGATGTACTTTGCCGTATTCCAATCCCATCACTCTCATCATGCTGCACACGCCCTCACCGCACCTGCATGCCCATCATGTCCACGTCGTAGTACCCGCGCAGGATGTCCTCCAGCGCGGCGCACAGGCACCAGAAGGCGTCCTCCTCGTCCAGGAACAGCAGCAGCGTGCCGGCCACAAAGTTGAGGCCCTGCAGCAGGGTACAAGTGATTTGGTCTATGGAATCAGGAATCGCGTGGCTTGCAACAGCACAGCGACATGCGAGGCCACATCAGTCCAGGAACAGCAACATCGTGCCGGCTACGGACTGCAGGCCTTGCGGAAGGCGAACACCCAGTCACTGATGCACGTTTGCTGTGGATCAACACGGAAGCACACATGCCCATGTCTGTTTCAGTCCAGGGTAACAGCAGCATGCCAACCATGCCACGGCCCCGCGCGCGGCTCAGGGGTGTGCAGGGGGGATGCTAAAGGACGCACAGCCGCATAGGATGGGCAACAGCAGCTTACCCATGCCACGCACGCATCATGCACGTCCTCCTTCCACCCCCACCCCGGCCCGTTGCCCTCACCTGGCAGTAGCCCACCCGGGAGTTGTGCAGGCTGTACGCTGCCAGCACGCGGCGCAGCGCCGGCCGCCCCGACAGCTCCATCAGCTTGAGGCCGGGGAAGGTGCGCGGCAGGTCCTTCTCGATCTGGGTCAGCCACACCTGCGACACCACAGCGTACATTAAGAACACCCCACCAGGAACGTTTCTGCCACGCCCCACTCATGCTGTCGGGCCTCCTTCCATGCCCTAATACACATTTGAGTCACCCACACCTGCGCCACCGGTGTGTAACAAGTAGCCACCACCCGGGCGGTGCACGTGGCCACCAACGACTCCACCAGGAACATTGCTGCCGCGCCCCACTCATGCTGTCGCGCCTCCTTACCCTAATGCACAGCCCTCGACCCCTTTCGCTCCAACCTCTTGCAACCACCCTACAGTTGGCTTGCCACATGAACAATCATGCTCCGTCGCAGTGCATTGGCGGCACCCTCCACCAACACAGACGCTACCATTCAGCTTCCTGTACCATGGTGGTGCACCTTCGCGCCAACCTCACCCTGCTGTTGGCCCTCCACGTGGCCAGCTCGTCCTCGGTCACCGCAGCATAGCCAGGCAGGCCATGCAGCGCGGCAGCGTCCTGCCGGAAGCAAAGGAAGCACATGGCAGCAAGCTGGGTGGGCGAGGGGTGGCATCGCCACCTGCCCTTCGCCCACACACTCGAACACAGCGGCCGCCTGCTCCACACTTCGCTTGTCCTCACAACAGTTTGCACAGGAGCATAAGGCCCATGCCTCTGATGCAACATGCACCGACGGCACAACACGCACAATCAGAGCCGCACGCACTGCCAGCCCCTTGCAGATGCCCCGACCACCCGCCCCAGAGACGCCACCGGCGGCCGTTTGGACTGCCCCATCCTCTGCCCCAAGCCCCGCCCCACCTGCAGCGCCGCCGATGCTGCGGCCGCCTGCTCGCGTATCTCCTCGATCTCTATGGCGCCGCGGTACTGCAGGTCGCCCAGCGTGCGCGTCACCAGGTCCTGCATGGACGTGTGTTGCAGCAGCGTCAGTGCACACTATTTGGCAAGACCGCAAGGGTAGCAGCACCGCAGCTAGCCCAGCGTAACCGTCACGAGGATAGGTGGCATGGCCGTTCGATGAAGGCAGCGCTTGCGACCTGAGACCGTGGGTGTGAGGTTCGGCACGCGGACGGCACGCAGTGCTACGGAAACTGCGCGTCACTGGGTTCCGTGCTGACACTTTGTGCAGAGAAGTGCTTGCATACCACGTGCTGCCCGAATCATCAGCAAAGGCTTGTGGCTGCGCTGGTGGCCGTACGTGCACAAGACGTGGCACTAAACTTCCGGCCTCCAGCGTCGTCCCCATGCATCCGCCTGCCACCCACGTGGTAGTAGTCCTTGCGCTTCCGCACGGACGTGTCCAGCAGCTCGCTCCACACGCGACCGCGGATGGCGAAGGGGATGCCGCGCTTCACCAACTCCTCCAGCTTCTGCGGAGGCGGTCCGACACGTGGCTCAACAGGTTTGCATGGACAGCCATACTGCAGGAACTGCCCAACGGAGCGGTAACAAAGTGTGGGGAAGTCGGCGCATGCAGCTGATCGGCGATGTGCTGTACACCTCCTGCGCCTGCAGTTAGGCAATCGCTCGCGCGGACGTTCCGCATCCCCTGAACCGTGTATGAACTTTCCGGTCAACCGCGCATTTGCACCCCTGGGTCGCCCGTCGCACCTGCCGGTCCGGCGACCCCTCGTCCTCCGAGCGCGCTATGTTGACCGCATCCGATATGCACGTGTTGCACAGGTCCTCCAGCGTGGCGAATCTGCCGTCATCGCAGGAGGCCGCCGCCTGCTGCGCGAGGTAGTTGGTCCACAGCACCTCCCGCTCCGTCTCCTCCGCCTCCCACACGGGGCCGTACAGCTTGTACAGCGACTCGTACGTCTCCGGGACAACAAACCCATAGTTGTCTCGCACCGGAGAGGGCGGGGGGTGCGGCTGAGTGGCATCCATTTGGGGGTGCTCGCCTGTGGGCGGGGCAAGGACTGAGCTCCTGTGAGGGGGCGAGGGTGACGAGCACCTCGTGCGCTCCCAGCCCGTCCGTGCGCTTGTGCGCGTGACTACCGCTCTGGCCCCACCATTGCAATTATGTCTTTTATATGATGCCCCGATGGCCTTGTGTCACATGATACGGGAACCGTGATGTGGTCATGTGAAGAGGACAGGTGTGGGAAACCGGGGTACCTTGTCACCCAGCTGAGGGGCACGCAGCAGTTATATCACAACACGCTGGGCCGCAAGGAAGCCGAGTTATTGTAAAGGAAAACAACGCATGCTCTTACGTCCCTTCCACGAGGCCCCTTCTGCGGGGAAGGCAACTGTTGCCAACGCGGAATCCCCCACTTTCTGCATACCTCCAACGTGTGATCGCTTACGTCAAATAAGTCCGTGTTAAGGTTGGAGTCACGCCGTGCGTGCCCAAGGCTACTGAGGTATCAACTTGGGACTCGGGCTACGCGGGCGTAGGCTATCAACAGGTGCATTGGTTTTCCTTCGCGTTTTTGCTCTCTAGTTCTCATGGCGTGTTGGCTAAGATACAATAGCAAATGTCAGGAACTATTCGGCGCTTGCAGCAGCGTCTGTGCGTTTCCTTCTTTCGCAAGGAAGGATGTTCTGAGCAGTATCGCCCAACCAACTACATCTGACCGTGCGACTGATGCGCATATAAATAAACAGCATTCAGGTGGGCAAGTAACTTGGCATGGTGCTACCTGGCGGGAATGAGCGCAGGAATGGCACCTCAGCTACCATGAGAGCTGTTGTGCATGGGTCTTAAAACACATCGCACCACTGCATCTGTATATTAGGCTGCTCCTTGGGTCGCGCATTGGTGCATCAGACCTCCCTGCTCTCCCCTGCTGCTCAACACGTGGCAACCGGTGCGGGCAGACCCTTGCCCCCAGCTAGGCCTGCATGGCACACAGGCAGGCCCACCGAAACTCCAGCTTAAACACGCATGACGCCATGTCACTAAGCTAATCTGCTAATGTTTGCATACAGCTCCACAGATGGAGGCTGACAGCGTTTCGATCTTCATGGGTTGGGTCGAACCAGGCGCACTTCGGCTAGTTGTCTCCGAAAGCCAAAGGGGCCCATATCCGAAAGACACGGGCCTGTAAGAGGGCCTATTTCGACGTGTCATCCGAAAGCCCCCACGGAAGATCGAAACACTGGAGGCTGAGGTATGTAGAGTTGCGCGGTACGGAGTGCGAAGAGCCCCCGTGAACCGTCAAGGTCATTTGGTGGTGACGGGGGGCAAAACGGCAAATCCATATTCAAGGACAGCAGCAAGCACCAAAATGTATAACAGCACTGTCCCGTGGGTCCGGATGGTGCGTTCAGACGTACGCAGTCGCAGCGAGTATCTTGCCTGCGTGCACGCAGGTTCCTTTGGTGTTGGCTGGTGGCACCTGGTGGCACACATACAACAGCCTCCTCTTGTCAGGGGAGCTCCCCTAGTCAGTCACACACAACAGCAAGAAATGCAAGCCCCGGAAACTACCTCCGTACACTTGTAACGACAGGGACCACACCTGTAACCTGCCGTACATCGGTGCGACTTTTTTACAATTCTACAAGTCCTCCGCAAGCACGGCGCATCGACGGCGGACGGTGCTGCCCTACGGCTCCGCTGTGGCAAGGTGGGTTGCGGGTCGCTGGGCGGCCTTGGGAACCAGTGCCATAGCCGCCCGGCGGGGGCGAGGCGGGCCTTGTGTACTGCAGTCAAGCTGGGCGGTTGCGGGGTGGGTGGGTGGTGTGGCCTTTACCGATGTGTGTCGTACATGGGCTGGGGAGAGCCTTGCCCCTTGCGGTCGGAGGCGGCTCCTGCGCCCTACACGCCACGCATCAGTATGCTCCTGGCCGTGCACATGCTCGCCCTTCCCTCCCCCACCCCATTCCCCTTCCCCCGGGCCCCTCTGCCGCTCTCCATTCTGCCCCTCTGTGGTCGCCCGTCCCTTGCCCGCCTGCCTGCTCGGCTGACCCCTGCACTGCCCGCTCCCACGGCCTCCTGCTTCCTCGCAGGCCTCCACAAGCACGGCGCATCGACGGCGGACGGTGCTGCCCTACGGCTCCGCTGTGGCAAGGTGGGTTGCGGGTCGCTGGGCGGCCTTGGGGACCAGTGCCTTAGCCGCCCGGCGGGGGCGGGACGGGCCTTGTGTACTGCAGTCAAGCTGGGCGGTTGCGGGGTGGGTGGTGTGGCCTTTACCGGTGTGTATCGTACATGGGCTGGGGAGAGCCTTGCCCCCTTAGACGCCTGGTCAGAGGCGGCTGCTGCGCATGGAGCATCAGGCCTCCCTGCTCCTGCGCCCTACACGCCATCATCAGTATGCTCCAGGCCGTGCACACCCTTGATGCTCGCCCCTTCCCTCCCCACCCCATTCCACCCCCTTCCCCCGGGCCCCTCTGCCGCTCTCCATTCTGCCCCTCTGTGGTCGCCCGTCCCTTGCCCGCCTGCCTGCTCGGCTGACCCCTGCACTGCCCGCTCCCACGGCCTCCTGCTTCCTCGCAGGCCTCCGCAAGCACGGCGCATCGACGGCGGACGGTGCTGCCCTACGGCTCCGCTGCGGCAAGGTGGGTTGCGGGTCGCTGGGCGCGCCCGCCAGCGGGGGCGGGGGCGGGCCTTGTGTACTGCAGTCAAGCTGGGCGGTTGCGGGGTGGGTGGGTGGTTTGGCCTTTACCGATGTGTGTCGTACATGGGCTGGGGAGAGCCTTGCCCCCTTAGACGCCTTGTCAGAGGCGGCTGCTGCGCATGGAGCATTAGGCCTCCCTGCTCCTGCGCCCTACACGCCACGCATCAGTATGCTCCAGGCCGTGCACACCCTTGATGCTCGCCCTTCCCTCCCCACCCCTCCACCCCCTTCCCCCGGGCCCCTCTGCCGCTTTCCATTCTGCCCCTCTGTGGTCGCCCGTCCCTTGCCCGCCTGCCTGCTCGGCCGACCCCTGCACTGCCCGCTCCCACGGCCTCCTGCTTCCTCGCAGGCCTCCGCCAAGCGGCGCATCGACGGCGGACGGTGCTGCCCTACGGCTCCGCTGTGGCAAGGTGGGTTCGGGTCGCTGGGCGGCCCTGGGGACCAGTGCCGTAGCCGCCCGGCGGGGGCGGGGCGGGCCTTGTGTACTGCAGTTAAGCTGGGCGGTTGCGGGGTGGGTGGGTGGTGTGGCCTTTATCGATGTGTGTCGTACATGGGCTGGGGAGAGCCTTGCCCCCTTGGACGCCTGGTCAGAGGCGGCTGCTGCGCATGGAGCATCAGGCCTCCCTGCTCCTGCGCCCTACACGCCATCATCAGTATGCTCCAGGCCGTGCACACCCTTGATGCTCGCCCCTTCCCTCCCCACCCCATTCCCCTTCCCCCGGGCCCCTCTGCCGCTTTCCATTCTGCCCCTCTGTGGTCGCCCGTCCCTTGCCTGCCTGCTCGGCTGACCCCTGCACTGCCCGCTCCCGGCCTCCTGCTTCCTCGCAGGCCTCCGCAAGCACGGCGCATCGACGGCGGACGGTGCTGCCCTACGGCTCCGCTGTGGCAAGGTGGGTTGCGGGTCTCTGGGCGTCCTTGGGAACCAGTGCCATAGCCGCCGGCGGGGGCGGGCCTTGTGTACTGCAGTCAAGCTGGGCGGTTGCGGGGTGGGTGGGTGGTGTGGCCTTTACCGATGTGTGTCGTACATGGGCTGGGGAGAGCCTTGCCCCCTTGGACGCCTGGTCAGAGGCGGCTCCTGCGCCCTACAAGCCATGCATCAGTATGCTCCTGGCCGTGCACACCCTTGATGCTCGCCCCTTCCCTCCCCACCCCATTCCCCTTCCCCCGGGCCCCTCTGCCGCTCTCCATTCTGCCCCTCTGTGGTCGCCCGTCCCTTGCCCGCCTGCCTGCTCGGCTGACCCCTGCACTGCCCGCTCCCACGGCCTCCTGCTTCCTCGCAGGCCTCCACAAGCACGGCGCATCGACGGCGGACGGTGCTGCCCTACGGCTCCGCTGCGGCAAGGTGGGTTGCGGGTCGCTGGGCGGCCTTGGGGACCAGTGCCTTAGCCGCCCGGCGGGGGCGGGACGGGCCTTGTGTACTGCAGTCAAGCTGGGCGGTTGCGGGGTGGGTGGTGTGGCCTTTACCGGTGTGTATCGTACATGGGCTGGGGAGAGCCTTGCCCCCTTAGACGCCTGGTCAGAGGCGGCTGCTGCGCATGGAGCATCAGGCCTCCCTGCTCCTGCGCCCTACACGCCATCATCAGTATGCTCCAGGCCGTGCACACCCTTGATGCTCGCCCCTTCCCTCCCCACCCCATTCCATCCCCTTCCCCCGGGCCCCTCTGCCGCTCTCCATTCTGCCCCTCTGTGGTCGCCCGTCCCGTGCTCGGCCGACCCCTGCACTGCCCGCTCCGGCCTCCTGCCTGCGGGCCTCCGCCAAGCGGCGCCGACGGCGGACGGTGCTGCCCTACGGCTCCGCTGCGGCAAGGTGGGTTGCGGGTCGCTGGGCGTCCTTGGGGACCAGTGCCGTAGCCGCCCGGCGGGGGCGGGGCGGGCCTTGTGTACTGCAGTTAAGCTGGGCGGTTGCGGGGTGGGTGGGTGGTTTGGCCTTTACCGATGTGTGTCGTACATGGGCTGGGGAGAGCCTTGCCCCCTTAGACGCCTGGTCAGAGGCGGCTGCTGCGCATGGAGCATCAGGCCTCCCTGCTCCTGCGCCCTACACGCCATCATCAGTATGCTCCAGGCCGTGCACACCCTTGATGCTCGCCCCCCTCCCACCCCATTCCCCTTCCCCGGGCCCCTCTGCCGCTCTCCATTCTGCCCCTCTGTCGCCCGTCCCTTGCCCGCCTGCCTGCTCGGCTGACCCCACTGCCCGCTCCCACGGCCTCCTGCTTCCTCGCAGGCCTCCGCAAGCACGGCGCATCGACGGCGGACGGTGCTGCCCTACGGCTCCGCTGTGGCAAGGTGGGTTGCGGGTCGCTGGGCGGCCTTGAGGACCAGTGCCGTAGCCGCCCGGCGGGGGTGGGGCGGGCCTTGTGTACTGCAGTCAAGCTGGGCGGTTGCGGGGTGGGTGGGTGGTGTGGCCTTTGCCGATGTGTGTCGTACATGGGCTGGGGAGAGCCTTGCCCCCTTAGACGCCTGGTCAGAGGCGGCTGCTGCGCATGGAGCATCAGGCCTCCCTGCTCCTGCGCCCTACACGCCATCATTAGTATGCTCCAGGCCGTGCACACCCTTGATGCTCGCCCCTTCCCTCCCCACCCCATTCCCCTACCCCCGGGCCCCTCTGCCGCTCTCCATTCTGCCCCTCTGTGGTCGCCCGTCCCTTGCCCGCCTGCCTGCTCGGCTGACCCCTGCACTGCCCGCTCCCACGGCCTCCTGCTTCCTCGCAGGCCTCCGCAAGCACGGCGCATCGACGGCGGACGGTGCTGCCCTACGGCTCCGCTGCGGCAAGGTGGGTTGCGGGTCGCTGGGCAGCCTTGGGGACCAGTGCCGTAGCCGCCCGGCGGGGGCGGGGCGGGCCTTGTGTACTGCAGTCAAGCTGGGCGGTTGCGGGGTGGGTGGGTGGTGTGGCCTTTACCGATGTGTGTCGTACATGGGCTGGGGAGAGCCTTGCCCCCTTAGACGCCTTGTCAGAGGCGGCTGCTGCGCATGGAGCATTAGGCCTCCCTGCTCCTGCGCCCTACACGCCACGCATCAGTATGCTCCAGGCCGTGCACACCCTTGATGCTCGCCTCTTCCCTCCCCACCCCATTCCACCCCCTTCCCCCGGGCCCCTCTGCCGCTTTCCATTCTGCCCCTCTGTGGTCGCCCGTCCCTTGCCCGCCTGCCTGCTCGGCTGACCCCTGCACTGCCCGCTCCCACGGCCTCCTGCTTCCTCGTAGGCCTCCGCAAGCACGGCGCATCGACGGCGGACGGTGCTGCCCTACGGCTCCGCTGTGGCAAGGTGGGTTGCGGGTCGCTGGGCGGCCCTGGGGACCAGTGCCGTAGCCGCCCGGCGGGGGCGGGGCGGGCCTTGTGTACTGCAGTCAAGCTGGGCGGTTGCGGGGTGGGTGGGTGGTGTGGCCTACCGGCGTGTGTCGTACATGGGCTGCTTAGACGCCTGGTCAGAGGCGGCTGCGGCGCATGGAGCATTAGGCCTCCCTGCTCCTGCGCCCTACACGCCATCATTAGTATGCTCCAGGCCGTGCACACCCTTGATGCTCGCCCCTTCCCTCCCCACCCCATTCCCCTTCCCCCGGGCCCCTCTGCCGCTCTCCATTCTGCCCCTCTGTGGTTGCCCGTCCCTTGCCCGCCTGCCTGCTCGGCTGACCCCTGCACTGCCCGCTCCCACGGCCTCCTGCTTCCTCGCAGGCCTCCGCAAGCACGGCGCATCGACGGCGGACGGTGCTGCCCTACGGCTCCGCTGTGGCAAGGTGGGTTGCGGGTCGCTGGGCGTCCTTGGGAACCAGTGCCATAGCCGCCCGGCGGGGGCGAGGCGGGCCTTGTGTACTGCAGTCAAGCTGGGCGGTTGCGGGGTGGGTGGGTGGTGTGGCCTTTACCGATGTGTGTCGTACATGGGCTGGGGAGAGCCTTGCCCCCTTGGACGCCTGGTCAGAGGCGGCTCCTGCGCCCTACAAGCCATGCATCAGTATGCTCCAGGCCGTGCACACCCTTGATGCTCGCCCCTTCCCTCCCCACCCCATTCCACCCCCTTCCCCCGGGCCCCTCTGCCGCTCTCCATTCTGCCCCTCTGTGGTCGCCCGTCCCGTGCTCGGCCGACCCCTGCACTGCCCGCTCCCACGGCCTCCTGCTTCCTCGCAGGCCTCCGCAAGCACGGCGCATCGACGGCGGACGGTGCTGCCCTACGGCTCCGCTGCGGCAAGGTGGGTTGCGGGTCGCTGGGCGTCCTTGGGGACCAGTGCCGTAGCCGCCCGGCGGGGGCGGGGCGGGCCTTGTGTACTGCAGTTAAGCTGGGCGGTTGCGGGGTGGGTGGGTGGTTTGGCCTTTACCGATGTGTGTCGTACATGGGCTGGGGAGAGCCTTGCCCCCTTAGACGCCTGGTCAGAGGCGGCTGCTGCGCATGGAGCATCAGGCCCCCTGCTCCTGCGCCCTACACGCCATCATCAGTATGCTCCAGGCCGTGCACACCCTTGATGCTCGCCCCTTCCCTCCCCACCCCATTCCCCTACCCCCGGGCCCCTCTGCCGCTCTCCATTCTGCCCCTCTGTGGTCGCCCGTCCCTTGCCCGCCTGCCTGCTCGGCTGACCCCTGCACTGCCCGCTCCCACGGCCTCCTGCTTCCTCGCAGGCCTCCGCAAGCACGGCGCATCGACGGCGGACGGTGCTGCCCTACGGCTCCGCTGCGGCAAGGTGGGTTGCGGGTCGCTGGGCAGCCTTGGGGACCAGTGCCGTAGCCGCCCGGCGGGGGCGGGGCGGGCCTTGTGTACTGCAGTCAAGCTGGGCGGTTGCGGGGTGGGTGGGTGGTGTGGCCTTTACCGATGTGTGTCGTACATGGGCTGGGGAGAGCCTTGCCCCCTTAGACGCCTTGTCAGAGGCGGCTGCTGCGCATGGAGCATTAGGCCTCCCTGCTCCTGCGCCCTACACGCCACGCATCAGTATGCTCCAGGCCGTGCACACCCTTGATGCTCGCCCCTTCCCTCCCCACCCCATTCCACCCCCTTCCCCCGGGCCCCTCTGCCGCTTTCCATTCTGCCCCTCTGTGGTCGCCCGTCCCTTGCCCGCCTGCCTGCTCGGCTGACCCCTGCACTGCCCGCTCCCACGGCCTCCTGCTTCCTCGCAGGCCTCCGCAAGCACGGCGCATCGACGGCGGACGGTGCTGCCCTACGGCTCCGCTGTGGCAAGGTGGGTTGCGGGTCGCTGGGCGGCCTTGAGGACCAGTGCCGTAGCCGCCCGGCGGGGGTGGGGCGGGCCTTGTGTACTGCAGTCAAGCTGGGCGGTTGCGGGGTGGGTAGGTGGTGTGGCCTTTACCGATGTGTGTCGTACATGGGCTGGGGAGAGCCTTGCCCCCTTAGACGCCTGGTCAGAGGCGGCTGCTGCGCATGGAGCATCAGGCCTCCCTGCTCCTGCGCCCTACACGCCATCATTAGTATGCTCCAGGCCGTGCACACCCTTGATGCTCGCCCCTTCCCTCCCCACCCCATTCCCCTTCCCCCGGGCCCCTCTGCCGCTCTCCATTCTGCCCCTCTGTGGTTGCCCGTCCCTTGCCCGCCTGCCTGCTCGGCTGACCCCTGCACTGCCCGCTCCCACGGCCTCCTGCTTCCTCGCAGGCCTCCGCAAGCACGGCGCATCGACGGCGGACGGTGCTGCCCTACGGCTCCGCTGTGGCAAGGTGGGTTGCGGGTCGCTGGGCGGCCTTGGGAACCAGTGCCATAGCCGCCCGGCGAGGCGGGCCTTGTGTACTGCAGTCAAGCTGGGCGGTTGCGGGGTGGGTGGGTGGTGTGGCCTTTACCGATGTGTGTCGTACATGGGCTGGGGAGAGCCTTGCCCCCTTGGACGCCTGGTCAGAGGCGGCTCCTGCGCCCTACAAGCCATGCATCAGTATGCTCCAGGCCGTGCACACCCTTGATGCTCGCCCCTTCCCTCCCCACCCCATTCCACCCCCTTCCCCCGGGCCCCTCTGCCGCTCTCCATTCTGCCCCTCTGTGGTCGCCCGTCCGTGCTCGGCTGACCCCTGCACTGCCTTCCCACGGCCTCCTGCTTCCTCGCAGGCCTCCGCAAGCACGGCGCATCGACGGCGGACGGTGCTGCCCTACGGCTCCGCTGTGGCAAGGTGGGTTGCGGGTCGCTGGGCGGCCCTGGGGACCAGTGCCGTAGCCGCCGGCGGGGCGGGGCGGGCCTTGTGTACTGCAGTTAAGCTGGGCGGTTGCGGGGTGGGTGGGTGGTGTGGCCTTTATCGATGTGTGTCGTACATGGGCTGGGGAGAGCCTTGCTCCCTTAGACTCCTGGTCAGAGGCGGCTGCTGCGCATGGAGCATCAGGCCTCCCTGCTCCTGCGCCCTACACGCCATCATCAGTATGCTCCAGGCCGTGCACACCCTTGATGCTCGCCCCTTCCCTCCCCCCCCCCTTCCCCGGGCCCCTCTGCCGCTCTCCATTCTGCCCCTCTGTGGTCGCCCGTCCCTTGCCCGCCTGCCTGCTCGGCTGACCCCTGCACTGCCCGCTCCCACGGCCTCCTGCTTCCTCGCAGGCCTCCACAAGCACGGCGCATAGACGGACGGACGGTGCTGCCCTACGGCTCCGCTGTGGCAAGGTGGGTTGCGGGTCGCTGGGCGTCCTTGGGAACCAGTGCCATAGCCGCCCGGCGGGGGCGAGGCGGGCCTTGTGTACTGCAGTCAAGCTGGGCGGTTGCGGGGTGGGTGGGTGGTGCTGCCTTTACCGATGTGTGTCGTACATGGGCTGGGGAGAGCCTTGCCCCCTTGGACGCCTGGTCAGAGGCGGCTCCTGCGCCCTACAAGCCATGCATCAGTATGCTCCAGGCCGTGCACACCCTTGATGCTCGCCCCTTCCCTCCCCACCCCATTCCACCCCTTCTGCCGCTCTCCATTCTGCCCTCTGTGGTCGCCCGTCCCGTGCTCGGCTGACCCCTGCACTGCCCGCTCCCACGGCCTCCTGCTTCCTCGCAGGCCTCCGCAAGCACGGCGCATCGACGGCGGACGGTGCTGCCCTACGGCTCCGCTGTGGCAAGGTGGGTTGCGGGTCGCTGGGCGGCCCTGGGGACCAGTGCCGTAGCCGCCCGGCGGGGGCGGGGCGGGCCTTGTGTACTGCAGTTAAGCTGGGCGGTTGCGGGGTGGGTGGGTGGTGTGGCCTTTATCGATGTGTGTCGTACATGGGCTGGGGAGAGCCTTGCTCCCTTAGACTCCTGGTCAGAGGCGGCTGCTGCGCATGGAGCATCAGGCCTCCCTGCTCCTGCGCCCTACACGCCATCATCAGTATGCTCCAGGCCGTGCACACCCTTGATGCTCGCCCCTTCCCTCCCCACCCCATTCCCCTTCCCCCGGGCCCCTCTGCCGCTCTCCATTCTGCCCCTCTGTGGTCGCCCGTCCCTTGCCCGCCTGCCTGCTCGGCTGACCCCTGCACTGCCCGCTCCCACGGCCTCCTGCTTCCTCGCAGGCCTCCACAAGCACGGCGCATAGACGGACGGACGGTGCTGCCCTACGGCTCCGCTGTGGCAAGGTGGGTTGCGGGTCGCTGGGCGTCCTTGGGAACCAGTGCCATAGCCGCCCGGCGGGGGCGAGGCGGGCCTTGTGTACTGCAGTCAAGCTGGGCGGTTGCGGGGTGGGTGGGTGGTGCTGCCTTTACCGATGTGTGTCGTACATGGGCTGGGGAGAGCCTTGCCCCCTTGGACGCCTGGTCAGAGGCGGCTCCTGCGCCCTACAAGCCATGCATCAGTATGCTCCAGGCCGTGCACACCCTTGATGCTCGCCCCTTCCCTCCCCATTCCACCCCCTTCCCCCGGGCCCCTCTGCCGCTCTCCATTCTGCCCCTCTGTGGTCGCCCGCCTGCCTGCTCGGCTGACCCCTGCACTGCCCGCTCCCACGGCCTCCTGCTTCCTCGCAGGCCTCCGCAAGCACGGCGCATCGACGGCGGACGGTGCTGCCCTACGGCTCCGCTGCGGCAAGGTGGGTTGCGGGTCGCTGGGCAGCCTTGGGGACCAGTGCCGTAGCCGCCCGGCGGGGGCGGGGCGGGCCTTGTGTACTGCAGTTAAGCTGGGCGGTTGCGGGGTGGGTGGGTGGTGTGGCCTTTATCGATGTGTGTCGTACATGGGCTGGGGAGAGCCTTGCCCCCTTAGACGCCTGGTCAGAGGCGGCTGCTGCGCATGGAGCATCAGGCCTCCCTGCTCCTGCGCCCTACACGCCATCATCAGTATGCTCCAGGCCGTGCACACCCTTGATGCTCGCCCCTTCCCTCCCCACCCCATTCCACCCCCTTCCCCCGGGCCCCTCTGCCGCTCTCCATTCTGCCCCTCTGTGGTCGCCCGTCCCTTGCCCGCCTGCCTGCTCGGCTGACCCCTGCACTGCCCGCTCCCACGGCCTCCTGCTTCCTCGCAGGCCTCCGCAAGCACGGCGCATCGACGGCGGACGGTGCTGCCCTACGGCTCCGCTGTGGCAAGGTGGGTTGCGGGTCGCTGGGCGTCCTTGGGAACCAGTGCCATAGCCGCCCGGCGGGGGCGAGGCGGGCCTTGTGTACTGCAGTCAAGCTGGGCGGTTGCGGGGTGGGTGGGTGGTGTGGCCTTTACCGATGTGTGTCGTACATGGGCTGGGGAGAGCCTTGCCCCCTTGGACGCCTGGTCAGAGGCGGCTCCTGCGCCCTACAAGCCATGCATCAGTATGCTCCAGGCCGTGCATACCCTTGATGCTCGCCCCTTCCCTCCCCACCCCATTCCACCCCCTTCCCCCGGGCCCCTCTGCCGCTCTCCATTCTGCCCCTCTGTGGTCGCCCGTCCCGTGCTCGGCTGACCCCTGCACTGCCCGCTCCCACGGCCTCCTGCTTCCTCGCAGGCCTCCGCAAGCACGGCGCATCGACGGCGGACGGTGCTGCCCTACGGCTCCGCTGTGGCAAGGTGGGTTGCGGGTCGCTGGGCGGCCTTGGGGACCAGTGCCGTAGCCGCCCGGCGGGGCGGGCCTTGTGTACTGCAGTTAAGCTGGGCGGTTGCGGGGTGGGTGGGTGGTGTGGCCTTTACCGATGTGTGTCGTACATGGGCTGGGGAGAGCCTTGCCCCCTTAGACGCCTGGTCAGAGGCGGCTGCTGCGCATGGAGCATCAGGCCTCCCTGCTCCTGCGCCCTACACGCCATCATCAGTATGCTCCAGGCCGTGCACACCCTTGATGCTCGCCCCTTCCCTCCCCACCCCATTCCCCTTCCCCCGGGCCCCTCTGCCGCTCTCCATTCTGCCCCTCTGTGGTCGCCCGTCCCTTGCCCGCCTGCCTGCTCGGCTGACCCCTGCACTGCCCGCTCCCACGGCCTCCTGCTTCCTCGCAGGCCTCCGCAAGCACGGCGCATCGACGGCGGACGGTGCTGCCCTACGGCTCCGCTGTGGCAAGGTGGGTTGCGGGTCGCTGGGCGTCCTTGGGGACCAGTGCCGTAGCCGCCCGGCGGGGGCGGGGCGGGCCTTGTGTGCACAGTCAAGCTGGGCGGTTGCGGGGTGGGTGGGTGGTGTGGCCTTTGCCGATGTGTGTCGTACATGGGCTGGGGAGAGCCTTGCCCCCTTAGACGCCTGGTCAGAGGCGGCTGCTGCGCATGGAGCATCAGGCCTCCCTGCTCCTGCGCCCTACACGCCATCATCAGTATGCTCCAGGCCGTGCACACCCTTGATGCTCGCCCCTTCCCTCCCCACCCCATTCCCCTTCCCCGGGCCCTCTGCCGCTCTCCATTCTGCCCCTCTGTGGTCGCCCGTCCCTTGCCCGCCTGCCTGCTCGGCTGACCCCTGCACTGCCCGCTCCCACGGCCTCCTGCTTCCTCGCAGGCCTCCGCAAGCACGGCGCATCGACGGCGGACGGTGCTGCCCTACGGCTCCGCTGTGGCAAGGTGGGTTGCGGGTCGCTGGGCGTCCTTGGGAGCCAGTGCCATAGCCGCCCGGCGGGGCGAGGCGGGCTTTGTGTACTGCAGTCAAGCTGGGCGGTTGCGGGGTGGGTGGGTGGTGTGGCCTACCGATGTGTGTCGTACATGGGCTGGGGAGAGCCTTGCCCCCTTGGACGCCTGGTCAGAGGCGGCTCCTGCGCCCTACACGCCACGCATCAGTATGCTCCAGGCCGTGCACACCCTTGATGCTCTTCCCTCCCCACCCCATTCCACCCCCTTCCCCCGGGCCCCTCTGCCGCTCTCCATTCTGCCCCTCTGTGGTCGCCCGTCCCTTGCCCGCCTGCCTGCTCGGCTGACCCCTGCACTGCCCGCTCCCACGGCCTCCTGCTTCCTCGCAGGCCTCCGCCAAGCAGCGCATCGACGGCGGACGGTGCTGCCCTACGGCTCCGCTATGGCAAGGTGGGTTGCGGGTCGCTGGGCGTCCTTGGGGACCAGTGCCGTAGCCCCGCCCGGCGGGGCGGGGCGGGCCTTGTGTACTGCAGTCAAGCTGGGCGGTTGCGGGGTGGGTGGGTGGTGTGGCCTTTGCCGATGTGTGTCGTACATGGGCTGGGGAGAGCCTTGCTCCCTTAGACTCCTCGTCAGAGGCGGCTGCTGCGCATGGAGCATCAGGCCTCCCTGCTCCTGCGCCCTACACGCCATCATCAGTATGCTCCAGGCCGTGCACACCCTTGATTCGCCCCTTCCCTCCCCACCCCATTCCCTTCCCCGGGCCCCTCTGCCGCTCTCCATTCTGCCCCTCTGTGGTCGCCCGTCCCTTGCCCGCCTGCCTGCTCTGCTGACCCCTGCACTGCCCGCTCCCACGGCCTCCTGCTTCCTCGCAGGCCTCCGCAAGCACGGCGCATCGACGGCGGACGGTGCTGCCCTACGGCTCCGCTGTGGCAAGGTGGGTTGCGGGTCGCTGGGCGTCCTGGGAGCCAGTGCCATAGCCGCCCGGCGGGGGCGAGGCGGGCTTTGTGTACTGCAGTCAAGCTGGGCGGTTGCGGGGTGGGTGGGTGGTGTGGCCTTTACCGATGTAAGTCGTACATGGGCTGGGGAGAGCCTTGCCCCCTTGGACGCCTGGTCAGAGGCGGCTCCTGCGCCCTACACGCCACGCATCAGTATGCTCCAGGCCGTGCACACCCTTGATGCTCGCCCCTTCCCTCCCCACCCCATTCCACCCCCTTCCCCCGGGCCCCTCTGCCGCTTTCCATTCTGCCCCTCTGTGGTCGCCCGTCCCTTGCCCGCCTGCCTGCTCGGCTGACCCCTGCACTGCCCGCTCCCACGGCCTCCTGCTTCCTCGCAGGCCTCCGCAAGCACGGCGCATCGACGGCGGACGGTGCTGCCCTACGGCTCCGCTGTGGCAAGGTGGGTTGCGGGTCGCTGGGCGTCCTTGGGAGCCAGTGCCATAGCCGCCCGGCGGGGGCGAGGCGGGCTTTGTGTACTGCAGTCAAGCTGGGCGGTTGCGGGGTGGGTGGGTGGTGTGGCCTTTACCGATGTAAGTCGTACATGGGCTGGGGAGAGCCTTGCCCCCTTGGACGCCTGGTCAGAGGCGGCTCCTGCGCCCTACACGCCACGCATCAGTATGCTCCAGGCCGTGCACACCCTTGATGCTCGCCCCTTCCCTCCCCACCCCATTCCACCCCCTTCCCCCGGGCCCCTCTGCCGCTTTCCATTCTGCCCCTCTGTGGTCGCCCGTCCCTTGCCCGCCTGCCTGCTCGGCTGACCCCTGCACTGCCCGCTCCCACGGCCTCCTGCTTCCTCGCAGGCCTCCGCAAGCACGGCGCATCGACGGCGGACGGTGCTGCCCTACGGCTCCGCTGTGGCAAGGTGGGTTGCGGGTCGCTGGGCGTCCTTGGGGACCAGTGCCGTAGCCGCCCGGCGGGGGCGGGGCGGGCCTTGTGTACTGCAGTCAAGCTGGGCGGTTGCGGGGTGGGTGGGTGGTGTGGCCTTTGCCGATGTGTGTCGTACATGGGCTGGGGAGAGCCTTGCTCCCTTAGACTCCTCGTCAGAGGCGGCTCCTGCGCATGGAGCATCAGGCCTCCCTGCTCCTGCGCCCTACACGCCATCATCAGTATGCTCCAGGCCGTGCACACCCTTGATTCTCGCCCCTTCCCTCCCCACCCCATTCCCCTTCCCCCGGGCCCCTCTGCCGCTCTCCATTCTGCCCCTCTGTGGTCGCCCGTCCCTTGCCCGCCTGCCTGCTCTGCTGACCCCTGCACTGCCCGCTCCCACGGCCTCCTGCTTCCTCGCAGGCCTCCGCAAGCACGGCGCATCGACGGCGGACGGTGCTGCCCTACGGCTCCGCTGTGGCAAGGTGGGTTGCGGGTCGCTGGGCGTCCTTGGGAGCCAGTGCCATAGCCGCCCGGCGGGGGCGAGGCGGGCTTTGTGTACTGCAGTCAAGCTGGGCGGTTGCGGGGTGGGTGGGTGGTGTGGCCTTTACCGATGTAAGTCGTACATGGGCTGGGGAGAGCCTTGCCCCCTTGGACGCCTGGTCAGAGGCGGCTCCTGCGCCCTACACGCCACGCATCAGTATGCTCCAGGCCGTGCACACCCTTGATGCTCGCCCCTTCCCTCCCCACCCCATTCCCCTACCCCCGGGCCCCTCTGCCGCTCTCCATTCTGCCCCTCTGTGGTCGCCCGTCCCTTGCCCGCCTGCCTGCTCGGCTGACCCCTGCACTGCCCGCTCCCACGGCCTCCTGCTTCCTCGCAGGCCTCCGCAAGCACGGCGCATCGACGGCGGACGGTGCTGCCCTACGGCTCCGCTGCGGCAAGGTGGGTTGCGGGTCGCTGGGCAGCCTTGGGGACCAGTGCCGTAGCCGCCCGGCGGGGGCGGGGCGGGCCTTGTGTACTGCAGTCAAGCTGGGCGGTTGCGGGGTGGGTGGGTGGTGTGGCCTTTACCGATGTGTGTCGTACATGGGCTGGGGAGAGCCTTGCCCCCTTAGACGCCTTGTCAGAGGCGGCTGCTGCGCATGGAGCATTAGGCCTCCCTGCTCCTGCGCCCTACACGCCACGCATCAGTATGCTCCAGGCCGTGCACACCCTTGATGCTCGCCCCTTCCCTCCCCCCATTCCACCCCCTTCCCCCGGGCCCCTCTGCCGCTTTCCATTCTGCCCCTCTGTGGTCGCCCGTCCCTTGCCCGCCTGCCTGCTCGGCTGACCCCTGCACTGCCCGCTCCCACGGCCTCCTGCTTCCTCGCAGGCCTCCGCAAGCACGGCGCATCGACGGCGGACGGTGCTGCCCTACGGCTCGCTGTGGCAAGGTGGGTTGCGGGTCGCTGGGCGGCCCTGGGGACCAGTGCCGTAGCCGCCCGGCGGGCGGGGCGGGCCTTGTGTACTGCAGTCAAGCTGGGCGGTTGCGGGGTGGGTGGGTGGTGTGGCCTTTATCGATGTGTGTCGTACATGGGCTGGGGAGAGCCTTGCTCCCTTAGACTCCTGGTCAGAGGCGGCTGCTGCGCATGGGGCGGCCTCCTGCTCCTGCGCCCTACACGCCATCATCAGTATGCTCCAGGCCGTGCACACCCTTTGCTCGCCCCTTCCCTCCCCCCCCATTCCACCCCCTTCCCCCGGGCCCCTCTGCCGCTCTCCATTCTGCCCCTCTGTGGTTGCCCGTCCCTTGCCCGCCTGCCTGCTCGGCTGACCCCTGCACTGCCCGCTCCCGGCCTCCTGCTTCCTCGCAGGCCTCCGCAAGCACGGCGCATCGACGGCGGACGGTGCTGCCCTACGGCTCCGCTGTGGCAAGGTGGGTTGCGGGTCGCTGGGCGGCCTTGGGAACCAGTGCCATAGCCGCCCGGCGGGGGCGAGGCGGGCCTTGTGTACTGCAGTCAAGCTGGGCGGTTGCGGGGTGGGTGGGTGGTGCTGCCTTTACCGATGTGTGTCGTACATGGGCTGGGGAGAGCCTTGCCCCCTTGGACGCCTGGTCAGAGGCGGCTCCTGCGCCCTACAAGCCATGCATCAGTATGCTCCAGGCCGTGCACACCCTTGATGCTCGCCCCTTCCCTCCCCACCCCATTCCACCCCCTTCCCCCGGGCCCCTCTGCCGCTCTCCATTCTGCCCCTCTGTGGTCGCCCGTCCCGTGCTCGGCTGACCCCTGCACTGCCCGCTCCCACGGCCTCCTGCTTCCTCGCAGGCCTCCGCAAGCACGGCGCATCGACGGCGGACGGTGCTGCCCTACGGCTCCGCTGTGGCAAGGTGGGTTGCGGGTCGCTGGGCGGCCCTGGGGACCAGTGCCGTAGCCGCCGGGCGGGCGGGCCTTGTGTACTGTTAAGCTGGGCTGGGCGGTTGCGGGGTGGGTGGGTGGTGTGGCCTTTATCGATGTGTGTCGTACATGGGCTGGGGAGAGCCTTGCTCCCTTAGACTCCTGGTCAGAGGCGGCTGCTGCGCATGGAGCATCAGGCCTCCCTGCTCCTGCGCCCTACACGCCATCATCAGTATGCTCCAGGCCGTGCACACCCTTGATGCTCGCCCCTTCCCTCCCCACCCCATTCCCCTTCCCCCGGGCCCCTCTGCCGCTCTCCATTCTGCCCCTCTGTGGTCGCCCGTCCCTTGCCCGCCTGCCTGCTCGGCTGACCCCTGCACTGCCCGCTCCCACGGCCTCCTGCTTCCTCGCAGGCCTCCACAAGCACGGCACGGCGCATAGACGGACGGACGGTGCTGCCCTACGGCTCCGCTGTGGCAAGGTGGGTTGCGGGTCGCTGGGCGTCCTTGGGAACCAGTGCCATAGCCGCCCGGCGGAGGCGAGGCCTTGTGTACTGCAGTCAAGCTGGGCGGTTGCGGGGTGGGTGGGTGGTGCTGCCTTTACCGATGTGTGTCGTACATGGGCTGGGGAGAGCCTTGCCCCCTTGGACGCCTGGTCAGAGGCGGCTCCTGCGCCCTACAAGCCATGCATCAGTATGCTCCAGGCCGTGCACACCCTTGATGCTCGCCCCTTCCCTCCCCACCCCATTCCACCCCCTTCCCCCGGGCCCCTCTGCCGCTCTCCATTCTGCCCCTCTGTGGTCGCCCGTCCCTTGCCCGCCTGCCTGCTCGGCTGACCCCTGCACTGCCCGCTCCGGCGGCCTGCTGCCTCGCCTCGCAGCCTCCGCAAGCACGGCGCATCAACGGCGGACGGTGCTGCCCTACGGCTCCGCTGTGGCAAGGTGGGTTGCGGGTCGCTGGGCGTCCTTGGGGACCAGTGCCGTAGCCGCCCGGCGGGGGCGGGGCGGGCCTTGTGTACTGCAGTCAAGCTGGGCGGTTGCGGGGTGGGTGGGTGGTGTGGCCTTTACCGATGTGTGTCGTACATGGGCTTGGGAGAGCCTTGCCCCCTTAGACGCCTCGTCAGAGGCGGCTGCTGCGCATGGAGCATCAGGCCTCCCTGCTCCTGCGCCCTACACGCCACGCATCAGTATGCTCCTGGCCGTGCACACCCTTGATGCTCGCCCCTTCCCTCCCCACCCCACTCCACCCCCTTCCCCCGGGCCCCCTCTGTGGTCGCCCGTCCCTTGCCCGCCTGCCTGCTCGGCTGACCCCTGCACTGCCCGCTCCCACGGCCTCCTGCTTCCTCGCAGGCCTCCGCAAGCACGGCGCATCGACGGCGGACGGTGCTGCCCTACGGCTCCGCTGTGGCAAGGTGGGTTGCGGGTCGCTGGGCGGCCTTGGGGACCAGTGCCGTAGCCGCCCGGCGGGGCGGGGCGGGCCTTGTCTTCACAGGGCATAATATATTATGATGCAGCAGCAGGCGGTCGGTTTTTGCCAGTGTACTTATATGTCGGGCTATATTTGTGGGCTGAGCTGCAGTGGCCGACGGCGTGCACTGGCCGATGGCGTGGGCGATTCCTGGATTCTTGTTTGGCTACCAAAATTGCTCTGACCCGCCCGTGTACGGCCCGCTCACTTGCAGAATGAGGGCCACTTGAGTCGGTGCCGAGTCGCGCGGTGCCGAGAGGTGCCCCAGGACGGGGGCGTTTGCGGGTTGCACTTGGCGGACATGCAGCAGGGTCGCCGGCACCCAGTAGACTGCTGCGACATGTGCGTGAAGCGCATCGCTCCTTCGGCGACCAAACGGCTGTCGTGTGGCCATAGGTACCACGACGAGTGTTACAACCTCACAGCGACGCCGTGCTCGGAGCTCAAGGGCGTCGACTGCTTCGTGTGCTGCGAAGACAAGCTGGCGGCCCCCGATTTGAGTTCGCGCAGCTCCGCAGAGATCGTGGCAGCCGCTCTACGGTACTTAGCTGCGGACCGGGAGTACAACGAGTTGATAGTCAAGGTGGTTGAGCTCGTCGTACCTAAACTGATGGAGCAGGCGCGCAGCCTGGACGGCCTGACGCAGCACAGCGGGGCCCTGCAGCGCCTGCATCAGATGACGTGCACAGTGGCGGTTCACCTCCAGGCGGAAGAGTGCAGAATTAAGAAGGGGTCCGAGTGAGGACAGGACTGCATACGATGTGAGACTGCATACAGTTGCCTTGCAGTAGCGGAAAAGTGCTGCACTCTGATCAAGTTGCCAGTGTCTGGGGGTGCAAGAGTTTTTGGGTTTTCACGCCTTCGTATGTCATTTCGGTAGGCGGAGGCAGTCCGCCTCATGTTCCGTTATTGCACTGCTTGCACAGTAAGTCACAGTTATACGTCACTCCTGGTAGGGCGTTGTCAGTCTCTTAACGGTGGTGGCTGCTTGCTTTTCAGACGACATGAACATGCCGCAGCTGCGGCACATGCCTGCGCATACATGGAAGGCGGCCAGGGTCCAGCGCGCATCAACGTAGTCTGCGTCTGCGTGCTTGCGCCCTGCCGCTGCGTCCAAGGACTTTTTGCCGACCACCATGGACGCTGCCTCCCTGCTCAATGGCGCCTCCCTGCTCAATGGCGCCTCACTCGTACCGCGTGTGCCTTGCACACAGACAATGTGACATGGGCGGCTGCGCCGTTGGTGTTCTCCGTTACCGGTACTCAGCAACTCCAGGCCATCATGCAAGCTTGGTGCCGCGGCAAGACGGAGCTGGCTGCCCCAGTCCCGCCCGGTCGCACGTGGCAAGCTTGCCGATGGTCAGTGCTGCAGCAATGTCCCGGTTGCCGTACATGCGCGTTTTGGTCGAAAAGCGCAGACCCATCACCAGTAGGAATCTCAGACCCTCCGTGTCTCCACATGCACCCGCTACATCCCCATGCACCCCACCGCCACCCTGTCTTCTGATGTCCTTCTCCTTGCGCTTCCCCAGCAGCCGACTCAGCAGTGGAAAGCGCTTTGTCCTCTGGCTTGACCAGCGGGCCTCGCTTTGCTTGGCCGGCGTGCAGCACCTCCACCGCGTACTTGCTGCTCGAGTCACTGCCAGAATCACGCCCGTGCCTCTCCTGTCGCCGCCTCTTCACCTATCGCTTGGTTGTCTCTGGCTTTTTGGCGCTGCTGCCTGAGTACCATGCCAGGTTGGCACGGGCCTCACACTTCCGCACTGCCAGCTCCCACCAGCGCTGCATGCGCGACTCTGCCTTGGACACGTACTGCATGATTGTGACGGCGTCTGTTGTCCGCAGCGCTGTTTCCGCGCTGGCCAGGCTCCAACCTCCGGACGGTTAACCGTTGTTCGGTTCCTCCTTGAGTCAACTGAACACAAAGCCATTGACTGGTACGATGCACTGCAATACTAATGTGTTGTACTGGTGTACCTGTGTTGGCCAGGCCATTACCAAGGTGCATGGTCAAGAAGCCCTCCGGCGTTCGCGTCATCAGCCCGTCGGAACTTTCCGAACAAACTTCTCACCCACCTGAACATGCATGGTGCTCAAGGATTGAAGAGCCAGAAGTGTCGGGCGGAAGCTGACACAGTTGCGTCGCTTGCAACAATCGGGACCAGCGCGGCTTTCAGCAACTACCAGCATACCCAACTGCTCTATGCAATCATAACGGCACATATGCGTAGCTAAAAGTTCTAATCCACTTCATATGCACCTGCTAAACGTCTGGCGTTACTACGGACAGCTGTCGATGTGTGCAACTCGGCTTGCTGGCCTGCGCAGCTTACGGCGACATATGCGGAAGGAATGAAACTTGTGAAACTTTGATACTTCGCTGTGTGCGCTGCGTCTGCACAACAGATGCCAGCCCTACGCGTGCGGTACCTGGCACGGCAACATTAGGAACACAAACCTGCAGGTGCCGCAAATGATGATAACTTTACATGATGCGGGGCGGTTGGGTTCAGGGACCACCTGTGAACGCGCCGGAGCCACCAACCTCTCCCTCGTCATCTTCAACCCAAGCTTGACGCCCTGCGCCCTGCTTCTGTGTGCCCCCCAATCCCGCGCCTGCCCGCAGTGGCAGCAAGCCGCCAAAGCCGCGGAGCCCGGCCATGGCGAGACCTTCGACTCCGTCCTTAGCCAGTCGGTGGCGGTCGTTTCCCAGCTTAAGAAGGGCGTGTACGCCCCCCGCCACGGGGAGCGCGTCAGCGAGACGCGGCTGCAGGCCACCTGCGCCTTTCAAAACGCTTATGACACCATGCACAGCGGCGGCGTCAATATTCTAGACTGGGAGCCCCCACCCCACCCCAGCGAAGGCAACCCCACTCCCAGCCTCTAGCCTGCGCCGCGGGGGCTTCTCCCACTCCAACACCCGCAACGCCGTATTTTGCGGCCATGGCCATATGCACCCCCCGCAGCGCAGCAGCCTCCCCCAGGAGCCGCACCATAACGTCAGACAACGGCACGGGCACCAGCTTCCTGCAGCGCCAGCGCAGCACCGGGGTGCTGGCCGCATCGGGCGTGGCCCCGCCGCCCTCGGGACAGGGCAAAGGTGCGGCGGGAGCTTCCCCGCCCGCGCCTCCGGGACACGCATTGGCAAGCTGCAGCAGCAGCAGCAGCAGGACGACGCTAGCCCCGGCCCAGGCCCCCAGCGGGCGTGGCCTCGGGGACGCTACCACTCCGCGCAGGGTGTGGCTGTCGCTGGCGCAGGTTCCGGTGGATATTGGGGACGACCGGGATTTCGATGGGCTGGGCGTCGGTTTGGGCGGGGAGGCAGCTGACGGAGTCAGCGCGCTTACCGCCCGTAGCAAGACCAGCAGCCGGCCGTCGCTCAACGGCACTAAACGCCCGTCGTTGAACGGCACTAACCGCACGTCGCTCAACGGCACCAACCGCACGTCCCAGAACGGCATCGGCACCAGCCGCCTGTCGTACAACGGGTCCGCTCGCCTCTCGCTGAACCGCGCCCGGTCTTTCGCCTTCAGCGCGTACGGCGACAGCAGCGTCAGCAGCC